>OFHU01000834.1:0-217946 GCA_900245905.1 Lacerta viridis | reverse complement strand
TCCATGGGGTCACGAAGAGTCGGACATGGCTGAACGAATGAACAACAACAACAACAACAAAAACCTTTAGCTTTAATTATGGCCTTACAAGGCCTTCCCATGGAGTGAACCAAGTTTTTTAGTTCTGCAGCTGTAATAATGTGAAACCAAGACTGAATTATTACCTCTATTAATTGAGCCTTACATTGGTACCTGGGGTTCCGAACAGCCTAGTTAATGATCTTTTGGGGTTACGTACACTTCAAAATTGGAGTTACAGGTAGATAGCCGTGTTGGTCTGCCATAGTCAAAACAAAATAAAATAAAAAATTCCTTCCAGTAGCACCTTAGAGACCAAGTAAGTATGTTATTGGCACACAAAAGCTCATACCAAGAACATATTTACTTGGTCTCTAAGGTGCTATTGGAAGGAATTTTTTATTTTATTTCGTTTCAAAATTGGAATGAGTGTTCCGGTTTGCGTAATTTTTTTTGGAAAGCAAACGTACTCCGTTCGGGGGTGCACTTCTGTTTTGTCAGCACGGCCTTCCTTTGCTCAGCCCAGAGGAAGCAGCGGCGTCGGAGTGAGAGGGACCCAGAGCCAGGGAGCGGCAGTGACGTCCCTTGCCTGCTCGGCACGGCCTTTTCTTGCTTAGCGCCGGCTGCGGCAGCAACACCCAGAAGCAGAGAAGGGGGTCCTTGATGCTGCAGCGGCGGAATAGTGGAATAGACAGTTGAGCGGAGGGCGGGGAGGAAGGATCCCTGTCCAGGGACTCACCTGTCCTCAGGAGATCGACCAACAGCCCGTCCTCCTGTGGCACCTCCTAAATTCTCCATTCAAATGCTACAGTGCCACCTGTTATTGGTTGAGACGGACGGTGAGGTCACACGCAGTTCCGAGCAAGCGAGGCTGCCCGTGACATCTCCGGTTCTCAACGGAGCTGCAGCCATGTGCGGGGTGACAGATGTGCGGGAGAAGAAGGCAGGGTGCCTAGGCATTTACAGATTTTGCAGAGCGTGTGGGTGTCATTTAAATGGAGATTCCGCTCCTTTCTTAGTGGGAAGAGCATTAAACAGAGGGTTAACACAATAATAGACCATGAGGAGGAGCAAAATAAAAAAATTAAAAGCAGCACTGTTTCTGCTTGCAAATCTAACAACTCTTGAGTTATAGAATCATAGAATTGCAGAGTTGGAAAAGATCCCAAGGGTCATCTAGTCCAACCCCCTGGAATGCAATCTCAACTAAATGACACTGGATGTGGGTGCTGTTTGTGTCTCCATTATGGAAAGTTCTATTTTCAGTTAAGTTTTTCCTGCTGGCAAGATTCTGAGATTATTATTCAATTTCATTTATTAAATTTGTCAGTCACTTGCCCAGGGTAACCCAAAGCAATGTGCAGCCAAACCTTTCGGCCACAGCTGGCCCACATAGAGCTGTTCAATCAGGTTTCTCCACCCTTTTCTGGTACCTCCTGGTACTCCTCAAATGAGAAGATAGAAAGTGGGTTGACGTAGCAGCTTGCCTGCATCAGCGTTCCCAGCAAAGTGATGTTGGAATGCCCAAATGTGGAAAATCTTTTTGGGCAGAGATCTGTGTCTTGGCCAACGAGCTGCATCTTAGCAGTGTGGAACTTCTTCTCCACTTCCAGAGGGAAGTAACTACTACTCACTCTCAAGCTGGTTAACTCGTGTTATCGGACGTGTTTTTGTGAACCGCTGTGTGATGAAGGGAGGTAGATACAAATTTTAATACAGTGGTATATGTTGATGATTGCTTTCATTTTATGGATCAATGGTCTTGTTAGATAGTAAAAATCACTGTTTTAGGGGTTGTTTTTAAAAGTGGAATGGATTAATCTGTTTTCCATTACTTTCTATGGGAAAGCACACCTTGGTTTAAGAACGCTTTGGTTTAAGAATGGACTTCTGGAACGGATTCAGTTTGTAAACCAAGGTACCGCTGTATTCCTGGGTTGCTTCTGACTAACAATTCAGCTCCATAGATTTTCGATTGGGTTAAGGCCTGGGCTATTCCAAGGCCATTCCAGCAGTGGAATATGATTATATTGAAACCACCTTTTGCACACAGCAGCAACATGACACTTCAGTATCTGGGAAAAGATCACATGCAGAACGCTTCAGTTTGGGCTCAAGTATTTTATTTATGTCTTTGGGGATTTTACATTCCCATTAAAGAAGCAAATTGTGCCCACACTTTTTCCTGTCATACAACCCCAGATATAACACTAACTGGGTGTTTCACAGTGGGTGTTAATGTAAGTAGGATGTAAATCTTCTCCGATTTTTCTTCTCACATATTTTTATTTCATTTTATTATGTTCTTCAAACTCACGAAACGAAAGAAGACAAAAAAACCCAATCAACTAGATAGCAATCACATAACAACCTCACAAAAGTAAACCTAAGCAAGTTGTGCTTCCTTTTCCTAGTTATTTGGCTATAACTCTTGATAGAATAAAGGTAATTACATTCTTGATTAAATTATCTTTCCCTTGATACATAATTTTATGATATTACTCCAAAAGCTATGAGCCATCAAACCTCTGAAATATATTTTCCCCCAAAAGGTTTCCACAATTTTGACCACTACTGTATATCAAACTAAGCAACATTCAACAACCCATCAGCATCTAATAATAAATGTTAGTTAATGACAAACTAAAAAGGTAATGAACACACGCCCAACTCCCTTCAGTTCTCCATTTGTTCCTGAGGCTCTAATCCATTTTTGTCTCCATTGCAGTTTCCAATGAATTGGAAATCAAGAACAAGGGTGAACATGTCAAAATCCCCAGAGAGGAGAAGCCGTACAAAAATTTGGAGTATGGAGAGAGCTGCAGTCAGAGCTCCCATTACACTTCCCAACAAAGAATTCTCATTGGAAAGAAACCCTATCAGTGTGTGGAATGTGGAAAGAGCTTCAGTCAAATCTCCTCTCTCACTTCCCATCAGAGAATTCATGCAGTGGAGAAACCCTATCAGTGCATGGAATGTGGAAAGAGCTTCAGTACGAGCTCCTATGTCACTAAACATCAGAGAATTCATACAGGGGAGAAACCCTATCAGTGCATGGAATGTGGAAAGAGCTTCAATATGAGCTCCTCTCTCACTTCCCATCAGAGATCATACAGGGGAGAAACCCTATCAGTGTGGAATGTGGAAAGAGCTTCAGAATAGCTCTCACTCTCCCATCAGAGAATTCATACAGGGGAGAAACCCTATCAGTGTGTGGAATGTGGAAAGAGCTTCAGTACGAGCTCCTCTCACTTCCCATCAGAGAATTCATACAGGGGAGAAACCCTATCAGTGTGTGGAATGTGGAAAGAGCTTCAGTCAGAGCCCATCTCACTTCCCATCAAAGAATTCATACAGGGGAGAAACCCTATCAGTGTGTGGAATGTGGAAAGAGCTTCAGTCAGAGATTCTCTCTCACATCTCATCAGAGAATTCATACAGGGGAGAAACCCTATCAGTGCACGGAATGTGGAAAGAGCTTCAGTCGGAGCGCTCTCTCACTTCCCATCAGAGAATTCATACAGGGGAGAAACCCTATCAGTGTGTGGAATGTGGAAAGAGCTTCAGTACGAGCTCCAGTCTCACTTCCCATCAAAGAATTCATACAAAGGTCAGAAAAACCTTTCATTAAATAGCTTTAGAAGCCAGGCAAATACACACTTTTGTAACCAGGCCTTTGGCTGATTGACAGCTAATGCCCTTTTAAAATGTGGTGGGGAGGGGGGGTTACAGATATGTATTTTGTGATTTTATATTGCCTTTTCATGTTGTATCTGTCCTGAGGCCTGTGGGTGTATGGAATCGGAGCCAACTTTTAGAGGCCGAGGGGTCTTGGAACACCCAATATAATATTTGAGGGGCCACCCCCCAGTTGATAGGCATTGCCATTCCAATGACATGCATGCATCATGTGATTGATTGTGCAAGGTGGGCCTTACCTGGCCCTCCTACAATATTTTATTCAAGTCGGCAGGACTGGGTCGGGTGGTATACAAATTAAATACATAAATCGCCTTCCTTTGCACATGTTCCAGCTTGTCAATATCCTTATTCATTATCGTTTTAAAAATTTATGTGCCCTTCATCTGAATATTTCACAACATAAACACACAGGATGAAAGCATGACTTTCTCAAAAACAAGTAAAGCTACAGAAATCTCTCCTCCCCTTTTTTTGGATGGAGTTACAAACTTTGTTGATCAGGGGACTGCTGTGGAAATAGATCATCTTGATTTCTGTAAGGCTTTTGACAAAGTCCCCACAATATTTATGTGAGGAAGCTGGTCAAATGTGGGCTGAATGAGGTAACTTATGTGGATTTGACTGACCGAACCCAAAGAGAACTCCTTCATGGTTCCTCATCATCCTGGTAAAAGCAACATCCTGGATGGATGTTTAGTTGAGGTTGGGAATTTGTTTAATTTTGGTATGTTTGTAACTTTTATTGTTTGTGGTTTCTATTGTTTTATTGGGGTTTTTTTGTATTGGTTTTTTTTTATGTAGGTTTTATTTCATTTTTAAGGGAACCAAAGACAGAAAGTCGGAACCAGAGATAACGGCAAGAGGCGAAACTTCCAACCTGCTAAGAACATGGTAATACTACTAATTGTTAATGTGGAGGTTTCTGGTTAATACAGGGTTAACAGTCCACCAGATGTATGTTCTGATGCTGGGTGCTCCACCCACTTATGGGTGTTCCTTTGTCTGTATTATACTGTTGTTTTCGCTGGCCGGGGAGAAAGCAACATGGAATGGAATTCTCCCAGTGTGTATATTTGCTTTTGAAATAAACATTAGATATTAGAAGCAGCCGTCTCCAGAAGTTCTTACCGGGACTTTATTCTACTCACTTCAGACATAAATCACATTGCATTTTTACCCTGCTAATAAGCCAGTTGGTGCAAAGACTGGGAAGCGCACCGGGCGGAAGATTTACGATTGTTGTTTGCAGTCTCAGCGAGGGAGAAGTTTCTTAAATACGCCTTCAGTTAAGCTCAACATAAACTTGATACTATTTCAATTATTTTTCACAATCCGTTTTTATTCTTGACAGTAAAAAATCAATCTGAAATTAATAAAATAGGATGAACTTGAAAATAATCTCTTGGAACATCAATGGTCTAAATAACAAGATTAAAAGGAATAAAACTGAACATATCTTTAAAAAGAAAGCATGGGACATTATATATCTCCAAGAAACACATATTGCCCAGAAACACGAAAGTGTTAATCAATAAAAGATTGGGAAATGAATTCATAGCATCAGACCCCTAAAAAAAAGAGGCACAGTTATTTATAGAAATCAAAAACACGAAGCAGAATTAGTCTTCAAAGAGGGCAGAACATTAGGAATTCGATTAATTAAAGGTAAAGAGAAGTTATTAATAGTAGGAGTATATGCACCGAATAGGAGACTATCAAAGTATTTTAAGAAACTACAGGAGAAACTGATACAATACAATAATGAGAATATGATAATCATGGGACACCTAAATGGGGTTATTTCATCAAACTTGGATAGGACTGAGAAAGACTCCCCGGTTAAAACTGGGAAACTTCCGACAACATTCTGCCAGATGGTAGATGATTTAACTGTAAAAGATATATGGAGAGATAAGCACACAAATGACAAACAGTATGCATATTATTCTGATGCTTATAAATCGGCAAGTAGAATTCATGTGATATGGATTTCACATAATCTCATACCTTCAATTTAAAAAATAGAAATCTCACCTAAAATGATATTGGACCACAATCCAATTATTATGGAAATGAGGCAAAACACAAAAAGAAACATAAGGTGGAAACTGAACGATACATTAATAAATGATGAGAAGATTTTACAAAAAGCTCAACAAACATTAAAAGACTTGTTTGAAATAAACATGGCGCAAGACACAGTTCCCAGAGTAATAATATGGGATGCAAGTAAGTCCTATACAAAATATAATACAGATAAGGATTAGGGAATCTAAATAAAATAAAATAAAGAAGGATATAGAAAATCATGAAAAATTACTAGCAAAATCCCCTAAAGATAAAACATTGAATCAAAGTATAAAATTATTGCTAATACAGCTTTCAGCATTGCTAAATAATGAGATTGAAAACAATATCAAATGGATGAAACAAAGGTTCTTTGAAGCAGGGAATAGACCAGGACAACTACTTGCATGGCAAATAAAGAAAAAATAAAAAGAAAGTCAGATAAATAAAGTAGAGCATGAAGGGAATATTTATGAAACGGAAGATGAAATCAATAAATGTTTTCAAAAATACTTCACAAAACTATATAAAAGAGGGTCAGAAACAGAACAAGAAATTGCAGATTACATCTCAAAGAGGAAAATACCTAAAATAAGCAAAGAGAAAGTGGAACAGTTAAATGCCCCAGTTATGGTAATGGAATTACACCAAACAATTTCCAGTTTGAAAATTGGTAAAGCTCCTGGCCCAGATGGACAAACGTCAATCCACTATAAAAAATTTGGAAGATAACATAGTCCTGCCTTTTAAAAAAATCTAATGAATAAAATATTGGAAGAAGGTAAAATTCCAAAGTCATGGCAATAAGCAAATATTGTATTAATTCATAAGCAAGAAACACCTAGAGAACCAGTAAGTAACTACAGACCAATCTCGCTATTAAACAATGATTATAAATTATTTGTGGGCATCCTGGCAAGCAGACTCTAATAATAATAATAATAATAATAATACTTTATTATTTACACCCCACCCATCTGGCTGGGTTTCCCCAGCCACTCTGGGCAGCTTCCAACAGAACATTAAAATGCAATAATCTATTAAACATTGAAAGCCTCCCTAAACAGGGCTGCCTTCATAATTAAGATACTATTAATTATTATCAATCAGGCTTTCTACCAAACAGACATATGAAAACAAACACTAGAGTGGTTATCGATTTAATTGATTATTTGGAATTAAGACCTAGCAAAAAAGTAGCATTTATGCTAATAGATACCGAAAAGGCCTTTGATAAGCTATCTTGGGCCTTCCTGCAAAAAAACTATAGAACTATCAGATTTTGGAGAAAAATTATTTAGAGGTGTCAAAGCAATATATAAAGAACAACAAGCCAGTTTAATAGTAATCAACACCAAGACCGATATTATAAAAATTGAGAAGGGCACCAGGCAGGGTTGTCCGCTTTCGCCCTTATTATTCATTTTAACTCTTGAAATTCTAAATTCAGGATTAAGAAAAGAAGATGAAATAAAAGGGATTACACTAGGGGAAAATATATTTAAAATCAAGGCGTTTGCGGATGACATCATTTTAACGAGCCTCAAATATTTTCTTTTGATATATTTTGCGTTTGCTGTTTTTCTCAGCAAATCTCCACGAAAAGGTTAAGTGTTTGAAATATGCAAGCGGGATCTAGAGTATTTTGTTATTGTTATAATTTAACTTCAAAATAGACTGTGTGACATTTTGACTATGATTCTGGCAACGACCCTCAATGGAATGATAAAAATAATTATTGACTGGAGTAATTGTGGTTTTCGCTGAGGCGTCAGCTTGTTAGTAGCTGGAACTAGATGACCGAAGGGAATTTTGGATATCTGCCAAGGGCTAATGGTGGAAGGCTAAACCTCCCTTTGTCTTGGATGTGACACACTAAGATTTGCCCTTGTGTGCAGAACGCGAAAGTGACATTACTGAGGACTTTGGAAAACAACAGGAAAACGAAGAAGAAAATTAAAAATATTTCATACAGAATTATAAAGGACTAACCCGCCTGCTGAATTAATGGACGGATTATTTGAATACGAGTGAAAATTAAATGGACTTGTGGCTGTTAAAATAAACAAAAAATAAATGAAGGATTAACATCGGAAATGATTTCATTTGGCTAATTAAGAAATGCAGTATGACATTAGATCAGTATTCCCCAACATTCAGAGCATGGGAATTGAGAATGTTTTATTGTGTTTTTTCTTGGATTGTTAAAATGGAAATTTGAGAAGAATATTGTGTGTGTCTGTGTACACAGACACACAGACACACACACACACACACACACAAACACACAAGAAAAACCCTAACAGTACAGGGAATGTGGAAAGAGCTTCAGTCAGGGCTCCAATCTCACTTCCCATGAAATAATCCATACAAAGGTCGGAAACACCTTTCATTAAATAGCTTTAGGAGCCAGGCAAATACCCACCTTTGTAACCAGACCTTTGACTGATTGACATCTAATGCCCTTTTAAAATGTGGTGGGGAGGGGGGTTACAGATGTGTATTTTGTGTTTTTATATTGCCTTTTCTTGTTGTAACCGTCCTGAGACCTGTGGGTGTAGGGAATAGGAGGCAACTCTTAGCGGCCGATGGGTCTTTGCCCTCCCCAATAAAATATTTGAGGGGGCCACCCCCCCAGTTGATAGGCATTGCCATTCCAATGGCATGCATGCATCATGTGACTGATTGTGCAAGGCAGGCCTTACCTGGCCCCCCAATATTTTATTCAAGTCAGCACCACTGGGTCAGGTGGTATACAAATTAAATACATAAATTGCCTTCCTTTGCGCATGTTCCAGCTTGTCCATATCCTAATTTATTTTCATTTTTAAAATTTATGTGCCCTTCATTTGAAGATTTCACAATATAAACCAGGGGTTAGCAAATTTTTCAGCAGGGGGCCGGTCCACCGTCCCTCAGACCTTGTGGGGGCTGGACTATATTTTGGGGAAAAAAATGAACAAATTCCTATGCCCCACAAATAAACCAGAGATGCATTTTAAATAAAAGCACACATTCTACTCATGTAAAAACTCATGGGCCGGCACCTCACAACAAGACTGGACCACCTTAACCCAGCAGAGCTCAGGATGAGGCAGTGGCAGGGGAAAGCATGGACCCCCGGGCCCAGTGTACAGGGCAGGCCCAGCATGGGTAACTGCCACAGTCACCAGGGCGACTTGCCCCGTGTATTACGAGGTGCTAACAGAGGGGGGCAATGCTGACACCACCACTGCAATGAGCTACAGTGATGGTTCCTGGAGGGCTGGACAGAGAAGTCCCAAGGCGACAGTTGGGCGGTGTGGCCCATAGAGCAGGAGGAGTGGGCGGGGGAGGCAGAACCAGTATGCACAGGTATGCACCAAGGCCGAGCGGCCACAGGAACCAGAGTTGCGACCGAGTGGGCTGGCTGCGCCACACCAAATGGCCCCAGCGCATCCAGCAGCCCCGGAACACAAGCCAGAACCAGAATCAGGCTCTAGGAGAGGACTTGAGTCAGCCAATCACGCTGGACCCATTGTATAAATAATATATCTATAGCCAGAGGTTTGGGGGGGAATTCATTCACTGTATACTATGAGCTGAAATAAAGAGCATGAAATCAGTACTCTACTCCAAGTATATTTCACTCTTTGGGGGTGAGCTCAAGCAGTGGGGAGATTCCAAGGCTTGCCAGGGCAGCCGGCTGCTGTGACGGACAGCAAAGCCAGAGCAGAGTCTGGGGTGCAGTGCCGCACAATTCCACCAGAGGGCCGGAGCCTCTCTCTGATTGGCTACCCAGAGGGGGTGGAGCCAGCACTTTTGGAGGGAGCATTTCTGAGGGGATTTTGAGAAAGGGCTGGATTTGAGATGGGAGAGAGGGAAGGTTGAGAGAAGATGGGGTTGGGGATGAGGAGAGGGTTGGAGGGAGAGAGGAGTGGCTCTGATCTGAGTAGATCATCTGCTCTGAGGAGAATATCTATAGAGCCAGAGGAAGGAAGCTCACAGGTTCCCCCCTCCCCCCCTTTTCTCTTCTAATGTCTCACCAACACTGACTTATAAAAATATTGTATGGAAAAAATTGAGAGAGACATTGTACTACCTTTGAAAATCTTTAATTAAAAAAAAAAAAGAAAAAAAAAAGAAGGGGAGACCATGTTGAGGGTCTGGAGAGAGTATTCAGACGGGACGGGAGTTAATCTAGAGCAGGGGTCAGCAAACTTTTTCAGCAGGGGGCCAGTACACTGTCCCTCAGACCTTGGGGGTGGGGTGGACTATATTTTGAAAAAAAAGAATGACGAATTCCTATGCCCCACAAATAACCCAGAGATGCATTTTAAATAAAAGGACACATTCTACTCATGTAAAAACACGCTGATTCCCGGACTGTCCACGGGCCGCATTTAGAAGGTGATTGGGCCGCATCCGGCCCCCGGGCCTTAGTTTGGGGACCCCTGATCTAGAAGGAGAAACTGTGGGAAGACTATCTTCTTCTTTTGGAGTCTCCTTCCAGTCAGGAGGGGAGAGATCTTCTAGATGGAAAAGGAGATTCCCAAGAAGCAAGGGCTGAGAGGATCCTCTGGGTCTGGCATGAAAAGTAAAATACCTCAGGAATGGAAGGAAAAGTGGCCCCTCCCTCGCTCAGGGACCAAAGTATGAAGCCGTGAAGGAAGCTGGGCTGTGTCAAAAGTATTTCACAGAAACCCCTGTCATAACTACGTAAGGGAACGAGAGACAAGCAGCAGAAACAGAGCTCAGCCTTTTAGTATTTATTCTGGATACTTGAAGTGTAACAACTGATTTTGAGAGGAGGGATTTTGAGAGAAGCTGTGCCTGGAGAACCGTGTTTAATCCTGTGACATTCAGTTCAACCATCTACTTCCCCGTGTATAAGAGGACCTTTCTTGACTCAAAATGAATCTGAAAGGGGGGAGGTTGCCTATTCTTGGCGGGACGGGCGTCTCTGCGGCGATTGGCCAGGCGGCTCTTGACTGCGGAAAGGTCCGTTGTCTATTGGCTGCCGCAGCGTCAGTTAGGAGGGAGAGGCGGCTGCTTCCCCTGAGCCGGCGGTTGAGAGGCAGCTTTGGCCACGAGCTCCGAAACAGCCAGAGACATGGGGCCATCCCCGCCCCCCCCCAAAGCCCCGCACAGGCTGCTCCGGCTCTGACATCCCGAGGAAGCCGAACTGCTCTTCCTCCTCCTCCTCATGCCGAGCACCTGAGGGGCTCCGCCGGGCTCGGTTGGGCGAAGAAGCCGCTCCGCCCCGCAAGCTGAGGGGAAGCCAGATTGAGCCCAGCCGAGAGGATATCTGAGCACTGGCGTAGCCGGGGGGGGCAGCTACCCCCTAGATCCATAAAAAAAGAATAAAAATCTGAGCTTCTGCCAAGCGAGAGAGAGCTGAGCTGGGCGGACTCGGCTTTGCAAGGGTTAAAGGGAACCGAGCTGCCTTCCTAGAGAGGACAGGAAGCAAGAGGGGGCCAGGTCCTCCAGAGCCCAGGCCCCTCCCTCCCCAGTCCTCTCCTGCAAGGGCTGCATGGCTGTCCCCTCCTGGGATCTGGTGAGTCTCCTCTCTCTTTCTCTCTCTCTCTCTCTCTCTCTCTCTCTCTCTCTCTCTCTCTCTCTCCCCCCAGAGGGTGCAGTGGGGAGGCGGTGGGGGTCCCAGGGCTGCAGCAGGGGAGGATGGCCAGCCTGGGGGGCCTGATCTGCTCATGCAGGGGGAGGAGAGGGTCCTGCCAGGGAGGGGCCAGGTCTGCAACGCTCTCCTTCCTGGGAGATCACAGGATCCCAAATGGCTCCCACGAAATCTCCCTTCTTCGAACAAAGGAGTCCCTGGGACTTTAACTCTGTGTGACGTCGCTCAGCGTCATTGCACAACAGAGGAAACATGTGCAAATGGTTTTCCAAAGGTGGACAAGGAGGTGGACTAGCCCCCCCCCCAAAAAAAACCCACAGGGAGGAAGGAAGGAAAGGGAGAGAAAGGCCAGGAATAAAGAGAGGGATCCCAGCCCATAGTCTGGCTGCTGCATTGCAAACCAGTTTCCCAGTGTCTCCAAGGGCAGCTCCACACGGAGGCCACTGCAGCAATCCCCTCGCACCCAGAGCAGGGCATCCCAGGACCACATCCTCTCTGTCCCAAAGGGATTGTTGCTGGCAAAGCAGCCAGAAATGGGCGCTGCTACTCACTGAGCCTCCAGGGACCTTGGCACCAGGGGCTGTGTGTGTTAATCTATCTTTGTTGTTCAGTCGTTCAGTCGTGTCCGACTCTTCATGACCCCATGGACCAGAGCACGCCAGGCACTCCTGTCTTCCACTGCCTCCCGCAGTTTGGCCAAACTCATGTTAGTAGCTTCGAGAACACTGTCCAACCATCTCATCCTCTGTCGTCCCCTTCTCCTTGTGCCCTCCATCTTTCCCAACATCAGGGTCTTTTCTAGGGAGTCTTCTCATGATGTGGCCAAAGTACTGGAGCCTCAACTTAAATTACCCTCCTACATTTCAAGGGAGATGTCTTGAAATTACCCTCTTACATTTCAAGGGAGATGTCTTTGGCCCCATCCACTTGGCCCTCAATTGTATTTCATCCAGCAGAGCTTTACTGCTACTGAAGGCAGATGAGCATAACAGTCACAAATCCAAAACGTTCTGGATTGGCACTGTCCATAAGAAATCCAGTTGCAGGAGACTTTACTTACAGAACATAGTCAAAACAAAATAAAAAATAAAAAATTTCCTTCCTGTAGCACCTTGAGAGACCAACTAAGTTGGAATTTTTTATTTTTTTATTTTGTTTTGACTATGGCAGACCAACACAGCTACCTACCTGTTACATAACATAATAAGTCTAAACCTTAACACTAAGCATACTATGTACAGAACACGAGAAGGAAGAGAGAGAGAGAGAAATTGAAATACAGGCTCCTTCTGGCCTCTTCTTATAGTCAGCATGACCATGACAGAAGAGTTAACAGAAACACTTTATCCCAGCTCTACTCAGCTTCTCTGAAGGAATAACCCAAACATCAGGAACCTTCTGCTTGTTTCTTTCATTCAAAGAAGGTTCCAGAACCCTCTTGAACTAATTAGAATAGAAAAGAGCAATATTAGGTCAATACATTCTGCACTAAGAAATGCAAACTGACGGACCCTCAGGGAATGAGCTGCTGTTCTCATTCAGCCTGAAACTCAGCCAAGTCTCTGAATATCGTGTTCTTGCTAAGAAAGAGTTAACTCCAGCTGTGCACTGTGGGATTTCCTGCCCATCTAACTCTGTGACACCAGCCTTCTGAATGTCGCCAGTAGGATTCATCTGTAGTTGCAGTTTTCATGGAATCCTAGAGTTGAAAGGGACCCCAAGGGTCATCAAGTCCAACCCCCTGCATTGCAGGAATCTCAGCTAGATCATCCAAGACAGATGGTCATCCTAATTGGCCTATTTTATTTCTATATTGATAATTGAATGCTAAAATTGGCTTCTAAGCAGTGGACACACGATAACAAATAGTGGCCAGGATTCACCTAGCCAGCCCCATCCGCTGCAAAATGGGGCTTGTCCCCCTATTCCCCCCCTCTCCATACCCCCATGAACTCCTTGAATTTGGCTCTAGGGCATTGGGAGGGAACCTCCCCAGAACTGCACATGAGGAGACGAGAAAGTGCATCCTTCCTGGGAAACTGGAATGCTTGCGTAGGCAGAATGACTTGAAAACCGCAAAGTGGAGTACCTCCTACAGTGGTGCCTCGCAAGACGAAATTAATTTGTTCCGCGAGTGTTGTCGTATAGCGGAAATTTCGTCTTGCGAAGCACGGTCAGAGGAAGTGCGGTTTGATGGGGGGGGAAACCCACAAAACGTTTTCGTTTTACGAGTCACAGCCATAGGAAACTTTGTCTTGCGAGTCACCCTTTCGTTAGCAAATGCCTTTCGTCTAGCGAGTTTTTCATCTAGCGAGTCCCGCGAGGTACCACTGTATTTGCACAAAGATGAATGACCATAATTAAAACGCAGAATAAAACAATTCCATTAAGATAAGATAAGATAAGATAATCTTTATTGTCATTGTCCTCCTATGGGGACTACGAAATTAGTCGGCTGCTTGATCCACCCAGATAGGGCACTCCACACAAATTTAAGACAACTTCAAAGCACTAATTAAAACAGTACAGTATGATGCAGCATAACCAGTAAGATAAAATGACTTAAATGATTAAAGCATTAAAATAAGCATCCATAATTAAAATGTGCAGCAAAGCAATCCTATTGAAACAACACAGCAATTAAGAGGAAGGAAAGAACAGAGCATTGTGTAGCAGATCATATTTCTGCTGTCTCAGAGGAGAACATTTCCCATTTTCTTTTAGGGTCCAGTGTGCTTTGAAGATGTTGTTCTTCGTTTCATGGACAAGGAGTGGGTGTTGCTAGATCCTGACCAGAGAGCTCTGCATAAGGACGTCATGGAGGAGAATCGTGGGATCGTGGCCTCTCTTGGTAAGGCTCCCAAACTCTTCTTCTTCTTCTTCTTCCCTGTGGGATTGTCCTATCTGCCTGGAAATTCAAAAAATACCTCTATGTGACAAACCTCATGTATTTTCACAGAGCTCAACAGCGCCCCCTACAACACCTGGGAACCTAACACCCCCACAATAAACCTTGAACAGCAAATTGCAGCTTTTTCTGTGAACAATCTTCCTTCAGTTATGCCTTTTTCTACCACGATTGGGCTGGTCTGAACTGCCCAGGCCATCTTAAATGTCAGCTTCAGAGTTGTTAGGAAGGATAAGTAGCTTCTGTCAGGTTTTTCATTTCAGCATCCGCCTTTAGGAATAGATGCTGCAGAAAGACATTTATCTTGTGATTATTGAGGAATTTCCATAGATTGCCCATCAGGGTGCTTCCGAGGTGCATATGTGTACGTGCCCTCACGCTTGCGAGATGATGGCGGGCACCGACTTACCCGAAAGCCCCTGCTTCCAGGAACAGAATGACACCAAAATGGAGAAAATCCATGGGAGCATGGATTTTATATGAATTTTGAAAGGTTCCGAAGCTTCTATAATGATGGGTAATTCAGTAGCCGTCTAGACCTACTAAAAGTAACAATTTTTGAGTGTTCGATTGTGCAATGTAGCAATTTTGATTGGATTATACAGATAAGGAGTTTTAATTCCATTGTTCAGCTGTCAACACCGTGTTAGGGGTTAAATGAGGTGTGCAAAGGGCTGTAGCTGAACGTTCCATGCAGAGGGAAATGCAATCCTCTCATTGGCTAAAGCGCGCTCCATTGAGAAGTATGGCTGGAGCGGCTCGGTAAAGGGGGAGGATACAAAAAGCTTTATTCGCGGAGCTTTCAGGGGGACTCGAGGGAATCTATGTGCTGCTTGTGCGACAATGTGTGGGACTGAAGGGGGGTTTGATATAGGGGGACCCTTGAGGGCATTTGTTTGTTCCGATGGCTTACTAGCAAGGAGCCTGGATTAGCAGAGGGCCCCCCCTTTCCCTTGCTTTGTTCCCTATCACCCTGAATTCTGCCGCCCACCCCTCATATTTACCATTCTCCTTATTTGGTCAATGCCTCCATGCCTTTGTCTGTTGACGTAAGCCATGCTCTAACCACCAGCTGTCCCACTTACAAGTGTAAGTGAGTTCAATGTCTTTTGAAGCCAAGAGGACAGAGCCACATCCTTTTTTTGAAAAAAATAATAATTTTTATTTGTTTTCCATTTAACATTATACATTCACATCATCTTTATTCACTATACTGCCTTGGCTCTTAGAGCCTTTTGATTTCCATCCCTACCGATTCATGGCTTTCAAAATTAACTTTTATATTATTGCAGTTTGAACATTTTCCAATTCTTATTACACTCATTACAGAATGGCTCAAAAATTAAATAAATATAGAAAGGTAGAAAATTTCTTATTACAAGCGTTCAGGCAACCCTGCTAGTGATGTTCATTGCTTACAGTAATCTTTCAGATATCATATAAATTTACTCCAATCCTTTTGAAATACTTGATCATGCTGGTCTTGGATTTTTCCTGTCAGCTTCACCAGTTCTGCGAAGTCCATCATTTTCATCTGCCACTCTTCCAACAGAAATTCTCACCATGTCAATTAATACTTAGTTTGGTAACCTTTAGCTTTAAATTCTGGCCTTACAACGCCTTCCCATGGAGTGAACCAAGTTTTTTTTAGTTCTGCAGCTGTAATAATGTGAAACCAAGATGGAATTATTATTATTTTTTAAATAATCTTTATTCTAATTAAAATACTTACAAAAAAAGGAAAAATAAAAACAGATACAACAATCCACTGTGTAAATTGCGTAAATTGTGTATTATTTCCCAATCCCATTATCCCCACTCCCCCTCACCCATGCATGATTTTATAAACACAATATCTCACTTTTTTTCCTTAGTTGTGTTACTACTTTCAATATCCTGATCTTATTCCTTTTATTTTCCCCTGCACAATTTACTCCAAATCCACCAAAATATCAATTCCAGAACAGTGTACAATCAAATAATCTTTCACTCCTTCCCATTCCTTTATTATTTCCTGGTTTGAGCATCCTTTAATATTTGCCATTAATTTAGCCATTTCTACCCACTTGCACATTTTACTTCTCCATTCTGATATTGTCGGGATTTTTTCCCCTTTCCAATTTTTTGCAATTAATAACCTCACTGCTGTTGTGGCATATAAGAATACATTTATATTATTTTGGGGGATTTTCTCCAAAATTAATCCTAATAAGAAAGATTCTGGTTTCTTTTTTTTGTAATAATTTTTTTATTTTTCAAATATATCCAATTACACACTTCCGGCGAGGACGCCATCGCGGGCGGTCCGTGGGTCGCTTCGGCAGCGAGGCGACCCAGGCCGGCCCGGGGGTTGGAGCCCCGCTACCGCAAAGCGGGGCTCCGGTAAACCGCGGGTCGAGCGTCCCGCGGCTAGGGCTCTCCGGCGAGCCCGCTATAGCTCCGAACCCTTCCCTCGTTCCCCCTGTAAAGGGGGAGTGGGGGTGAAGGGACTACGGAGCTGGGCTGAGGAGACATGCCCCAACCGGACCGGCGAAGCGGCGGCCGCCGCTCGCGGTGAGCGATATCGTTCTACCTGGCAAAGTAAGACAGAAGAAGCCCGTTGGCCGTGAGTACTCTAATATTTGGATCTATCTTGACATTTGGCTCTCCGGGAGAAATGACGGAAAGGAAGCCCGTTCTGATTCCCTTTGGAGAAAGAGAAAGTAACTGTATCAATGACGACTGCTGTTACAGCGGTGGATACAAATGTTTCGAACTTTACAGGCAAGATCTCCCTTTGGGGAGTAAGAAGATAGACCCCTTTTGGGGATCGCCCTGACTCCAGGGAAAATGGCTGCGGAGACTTGGGATAGAGATGGAAAAGTACTGTGACTAAGATGGAAAATCAAATACTGAAATTTGATACCCTGTGCCCATTTCTACCATGTTGGGCTTTGTTTTCAAGCTGGTTTTAGACTCTGGTCTCACTCACGAACAAAGGATTATTTTTTTGAAACTAGAATTGCTGAACCAGAAATTAACCTTGCTGAACCAGGATGTCGCAAGACAGTTATATCCCACAAAACAGACCATTGTGAGCATGGCTAAAATGGAAGAGACCCTTGGCAGGGAGCTAAAGGGGATTATCGAAGTACAAACTACAAAGTTTTTGCAACTCCGAAGAGATGAAAAGTCCTGCTGGAGTGAGAGTCCCAGGATCAGAAGACAATTTATATCCAATTTCTGGGGTGAGAGTCCAGGAATGATGGGGAAAAGATTTATTCGCCTACAATCAAAAGATGAATGGAACTTTGAAGCGGAGATGCTGGAAAATGAAGATCTGTGTACCCTGATGCTCCCTGCAAGGACTGTAATAGACTGTGTCTGGATCTGTGGACTTACAAGAAAAGAGGACATTCTGGAAAATGGTTGGGATGTAGGATGGAGGAATATCTGGGGGGAAGCCCCGAGATGGTGTAAGAAAATGGTCAGAAAAGGGATAGGGTGAAATATATTAAGGATAAAATTAGGATGGTTTATTATGGTACCCTGAAGCCGGTGTGTTAAGATTTTAAGCTTTTGAACTAGAGAAGAGATATTTGAATTTTTGTTTTATTAGCAGCAGTCTAAGTGAAAGAAGACGTTTGATATGATTTGATATAAGAAGTAATATGTTATGTTATAAAGTTGTATTATTAATTATTACGAAGTAATATTTGGAATAGATTTGATGTAAAATAAGAAGTGATAGAGTATTTTGGAGTAAAAATAAGATTTTAAGAAGTTTGTTTAATTTAGATTTTTTAATGATTTAATTTTAGAGATGAGAAGTTACTAAAGTAAATTAGATTTGGAACCAAAGGGGAGAAAACGGGGGAAGTCACTAAGTAGTGATGTGAACAAGAAAAGTTTTTTTTTTTGTATAAACAAGAATAAGAATTTTTGGTGTATTTTGTTTTGTTGTGGTTCGATTGTGGGGTTTGTGTTTGGGTGTGTTGTGTATGTGTTATATTGTTCTTTGTTTTGAAAAAAACCAATAAATTCTTTTATAAAAAAAAAAAAAACAAATATATCCAATTACAGCCAATATAACATCTACACAAATTATATAAATCCATGCTCTGCCAAGCTACGACTTCCTCTCGTCAGCCGGTTTTCTAGTTCATTTCTCGTCGCGCAGTTTTTACCACTTTTTTATTAGTCTATGTCAAAGGTTTATTCCAGTCCTACTAGTGTTTTTAAACTTCCACGATTCAATCTTAAGTACTCCACAAATTTACTCCAATCTCTTTGAAACCTTGAGTCGTCCTGGTTTCTGACCCTGCCGGTCAGTTTTGCAAGTTCAGCATATTCCACCATCTTCGTCTGCCACTCATCAATCGTTGGTAATTCCTGTAATTTCCACTTTTGGGCAAGCAATATTCTTGCTGCAGTTGTCGCATACATGAACAGTCTTTTGTCCTTCTTAGCTATTTCTTCTCCCATCAAACCCAACAAAAAGGCCTCAGGCTTTTTTGGAAAAGTATATTTAAACATCTTCTTAAGTTCATTGTAATTGATTCCCAAAACGCCTTGACCTTATTACAAGTCCACCACATGTGATAAAAGTCCCCATCCTCTTGTCTACACTTCCAACACAATTTATCATGCATTCTATACATTTTTGACAATTTAACTGGAGTCAAATACCATCTGTACATCATCTTATATACATTTTCTTTCAAAGTTACACATGCGGTGAATTTCAAACTCTCATTCCACAATTTTGTCCATGCATCATACTCAATATTGTGCCCAAAGTCCATTGCCCATTTTATCATCACATCTTTCGTTAACTCATCTTTTGTGTACCATTCCCGTAAATAATCATACATTTTTGTCAAGAATTTGCTTCTACCTTCTAATAACTCAGTTTGCAGTCTAGATTTCTTATCTTCAAATCCAGCTTTTCTATCCTCTAAAAATAGATCATTAACCTGGTGATACTGTAACCATCCTGTAAAAGCATCCTCGATCTGGTGATACGGTTGTAACTTCCAACCTCTTTCCGTTTTCATCAGCAAATCCCCATAGGTGGGTCTTTTACCCTCCATATTAACCTTCTTTAATGTAAGTACATCTATCGGTGAGACCCACCACGGGGTTTTACTCTCTAGAAGTCTCTTATTTCTTTCCCAAACTTCGAAGATGGCTCTCCTTATCACATGGTTCAAGAAACCTCTATGTGCCTTTACCTTGTCATACCAAAGATAGGAGTGCCATCCAAATCTATTATCATATCCTTCTAAGTCCAACAAGTCAGTATTTTCCAATGTTATCCAATCCTTTAACCAACATAAACAGGCTGCTTCATAGTATAACTTCAAGTCTGGCAAGGCGAAGCCCCCTCTTTCCTTCTTGTCGATCAACAATTTGAATTTTATTCTTGGTTTCTTCCCTTGCCAGATAAATCTTGTCAATATTTTCTGCCATTCTCTGAATTGTCCTGTTCCTTTAATTATCGGAATCGTTTGAAATAAGAATAACATTCTTGGTAAAACATTCATCTTGATTGCAGCTATTCTTCCACTAAAGAATAGCTTAAGTCTATTCCAAACTTCTAGATCTTTCTTAATCTCCTTCCAAACCGGTTGGTAATTATCTTCTTTTTTTATTTTTTTTTATAGAGATTTTATTTTCCATATATAAACAAAAGAAAAATACATGATAAACAATAAACAATAAACAACAACAATAACAATAACAACAAACATAAGAGAAAACACATACACATACCTAAACATACACATATCTCAATCATCTTCTTTTTTCTATCTTCTTTCATACATTAAGACTTCCCCCGTTCCCCCCACTGCATTCAAAATTAATATATAATTTGGGTGGCTTTGTATCTTTTTCCACAAATCTTTACCATATCTCTCAATAAACTTTTAAATTAATTAAACAAATATAGTTTCTCACTTAAACTCAATATCTTTAGATACTCTTTAAACATTTATAACATTCACATCTAAACTTCTTCTACATTATTTTATCTAACATAACAAGCTAAAACCAATTCTACTAGCTAATTCTGCTCAAATATTCAATTTTACACATTTAACTAAATAATCCTTAAATTTCTTCCAATCCTGCGACACCTTCTCCTCCCTCTGGTCTCGGATTCTCGCGGTCAGTTCGGCGAGTTCCATAAAGTCCATTAGCTTCATCTGCCATTCTTCCACTGTCGGAATCTCTTCGCCTTTCCAATTTCTTGCCAATAAAATTCTAGCAGCTGTTGTGGCATACATAAAAAATACTCTATCCTGACTGGGTATCTCTTCATTGGTCATGCTCAAAAGAAATGCCTCTGGTTTCTTACTAAAGGTAATTTTCATTACCTTCTTAAGTTCATTATAAATCTTATCCCAGAAAGCATTTACCCCTGGACATGACCACCACATATGATAAAAGGTACCTTCGTAGATTTACATTTCCAACACACATTAGTCATTGTAGGATTCATCTTAGCTATCTTAACTGGTGTCAGATACCATCTATAAAGCATTTTCATAATATTTTCTCTTAAACTATTACAAGCTGTAAATTTGATACCTTTCTTCCACAATCTCTCCCAGTCATCCATCATAATGTTATGACCCACATCTTTCGCCCAATCTATCATTGTCGATTTAACCAATTCACGGTTGGTAATTATCTTCAAATAAGTTTATATTCTTCAGAGTTAACCAGATTCCCAGATACTTAACCTTTCTTGTCACTGCTATACCAGTTTTTTGTTGTAATTCCTCTATTTTCTCTTTCTCAAAATTCTTCACCATCATCTTAGTCTTAATTTTGTTCAACTTAAATCCTGCCAATTGTCCAAATTTCTCCATCTCTTCAAGAACTTTCAGGACACTGCTCTGGGGCTCTTCCAACGTTACAACCAAATCATCTGCAAAGGCTTTTAATTTAAATTCTTTTGCACCTACTTTAATTCCTTTCACTTCTGGACATTCTCTCAATCTTTTAGCTAAAACCTCCAGGACCGTTATAAATAATAAAGGTGACAACGGACAACCTTGCCTGGTGCCTTTTGTTATTTCAAAGCTTTCTGTTATCTCATTATTCACTATTAATTTTGCTTTTTGATCCGAATATATTGATTCGATTCCTCTCAAGAAAGGTCCCTCTATTCCCATTCCTTCTATACTTTTCTTCATAAAATGCCAAGAAATATTATCAAAAGCTTTTTCTGCATCTATAAACATTAACACTGCTGGTTTATCTTTCCTGATTTCCAGATATTCTATTACATCAACAATGTGTCTCACATTTTCTTTTAACTGTCGACCAGGGAGAAAACCAGCTTGATCCTTATGAATTACTTCATTCAATATTCCCTTCAGTCTCGTAGCCATGATGTCCGCAAAAAGCTTATAATCATTATTCAACAAAGATATTGGGCGATAATTCTTGACATTTAGTCTATCTGTATCTTGTTTGGGTATTAACGTTATATATGCTTCCTTCCATGTCTCTGGGATCTTCCCTCCTTTCAAAATCTCATCCATCACTTCACCCAGCACCGGGTTCAGTTGTTCGTTGAGAGTTTTGTAATATCTTGCCAACAGCCCGTCTGGTCCTGGAGATTTCCCTATTTTCATTCTTTTTATTGCCTCTTGTATTTCCAATGCCGTAACTTGTGCATTTAGAATATCTTTCTTCTCCCTCGGGATTTTATCTAATTTATGATTCTCCAAATATGCTTCTATTCTTCTGCCATTTTCCTTCTCCTGCTGGTTTCTTTGTAAATGTAATCTTGAATAAAAAAATTTAACTCCTCATATATCCCATTCCAGAATCTTTTTATCACTTTATATCCCCACCATAGGTGATAAAATGTACCCACCTCCTTTTTACATTTCCAACTCAAATTGGATTGATTTATATATATATTTGATAATTTTTCTGGGTTTATGTACCATCGGTACAGCATCTTAAGCATGTTTTCTTTTATTGTAGAGCAGGCCATGAAATGCAGATCTCTCCTCCATAACTCCTCCCATCTGTCAAATTCAGTTACATGACCAATATCCCTTGCCCAGTTAACCATCACCTCTTTCGTGTGCATGCACACTTCTTCATGCACACGAAAGCTCATACCAAGAACAAACTTAGTTGGTCTCTAAGGTGCTATTGGAAGGAATTTTTTTTAATTTTTAATTTTGTTTTGACTATGGCAGACCAACACGGCTACATACCTGTCTCTTTAATCAATTCATCTTTCAGCTCCCATTCTAGCAACAATTTATACATCCTGGAAATGGTCTTCTTGGTCTTCTTCTTGGGTTGTATTAATTCGGTCTGTAACTGTAAGGTTCTCAATAGTTGCTCATGAGTAACCAGTCCAAACTCCGCTGTTTCTTTTAGCAGTTTTATTGTGCAAGCTATTTACAGTGCAGAGCTCAAAAGATCACGTCTGTCTCATCCATCGGCAGAATCCGGGAGTGCAGAGTCTCTCTAGCATGCCCAGGGCCTTGGCTGGCAGTTCCCTGAACTGCTTTCCCTTCCCCACTTGAGGCATCGCTGCTGCTCCTGCTAGAGGAGGAGGTGCTGCTGGTCAGGTGTTGCTGAGGCTCTCTGTAACATCCCGAGAGCCCTTCCACCACCCTGCGCTAGGCCGGGGACAAGCCCCTGACAGTAACTTAGAAAAATTTTGTTTGAATCCCTTCTTTTCATTTTGTCTGAATCTATATACTAATTGGTGGTATTGTAACCAACTACTACAGCAATTTTTAATTTCTTCATATGGTTTTAATTTGATCTCACCCTCTACGTCCACTATTAATTGTTGGTATGTGGGCCATCTTATTTCTGAATTATTTTTCTTCACTTGACATAGCCTGCAATGGTGACACCCATTTTGGTATTTTCGGCTCAAGGAGCCATTTGTACTTTGTCCATATTTTATACAGTGGTACCTCTGGCCAGTGTGGTGTAGTGGTTAAGAGCGGTAGACTCGTAATCTGGTGAACTGGGTTCGTGTCCCCGCTCCTCCACATGCAGCTGCTGGGTGACCTTGGGCTAGTCACACTTCTTTGAAGTCTCTCAGCCCCACTCACCTCACAGAGTGTTTGTTGTGGGGGAGGAAGGGAAAGGAGAATGTTAGCCGCTTTGAGACTCCTTCGGGTAGTGATAAAGCGGGATATCAAATCCAAACTACTCCTTAATGGATCACTGCCTTGTCGTGGCGAAGGGGCTTGAATAATTCAGTGAAGCTATGAGCTATGCCATGCAGGGCCAC
Organism: Lacerta viridis; assembly: GCA_900245905.1. Classification (NCBI taxonomy): domain Eukaryota; kingdom Metazoa; phylum Chordata; class Lepidosauria; order Squamata; family Lacertidae; genus Lacerta; species Lacerta viridis. The sequence goes on along the minus strand of OFHU01000834.1, from coordinate 194,372 downwards.
CCAAGATGGACAGGTCATGTAGCGGAGAGTTTTATTGTGGGACTAAATGTGATCCACACTGGAGAAGGAACTGAAGCAAGCTCAGTCCTCCAGGCTTATCCCTGCCAAGAAAACTCCATGGACAAAGACAACTCTCCATTTTGCCTCGCATATAAAAGCAGCATTCTCTCTCAGCCTGACGCTGAGAGAAGCAGAGGTGAAGCCTGTTCCCTCATGGAAGCAGCTTCACTGCATGAAATACATTTATCTAAGTTTGCTGCCTCCTTGAAGCATGTACTACTGAGTCTGAAGAGCGGAGGTCTTTCTACTTTTAAGTACAAGTAGATTCAGAGCTGATGAAGCGGCTGGGCCAAAGTTTTCTGCTGTGTTTTAAAAGGGAATGTAAACGCTCAAGTTTGGAGCTATGCCACACAAGCTGGAAGCGAAAGGAAAGTCCAATGCCTGTAAAGGGTTATTGGGCCCAGTATTGCAATATTGCATAGGAACCTGGAATGTAAGAACCATGAACCTTGGTAAGCTGGATGTGGTCAAAAATGAGATGGCAAGAATAAACATTGACATCCTAGGCATCAGTGAACTAAAATGGACGGGAATGGGCGAATTCAGTTCGGATGACTATCATATCTACTACTGTGGGCAGGAATCCCGTAAAAGAAATGGAGTGGCCCTCATAGTCAACAAAAGAGTGGCGAAAGCTGTACTGGGATGCAATTTCAAAAATGATAGAATGATCTCGATACGAATCCAAGGCAGACCTTTTAACATCACAGTAATCCAAGTTTATGCACCAACTACCAGTGCTGAAGAAACTGAAATTGACCAATTCTATGAAGACTTACAACACCTTATAGAAATGACACCAAAGAAGGATGTTCTTCTCATTATAGGGGATTGGAATGCTAAAGTAGGGAGTCAAGAGATAAAAGGAACAACTGGCAAGTTTGGCCTTGGAGATCAAAATGAAGCAGGGCAAAGGCTAATAGAGTTCTGTCAAGAGAACAAGCTGGTCATCACAAACACTCTTTTCCAACAACACAAGAGACGACTCTACACATGGACATCACCAGATGGGCAGCATCGAAATCAGATTGATTATATTCTCTGCAGCCAAAGATGGAGAAGCTCTATACAGTCAGCAAAAACAAGACCTGGAGCTGACTGTGGCTCAGACCATCAGCTTCTTATAGCAAAATTCCAGCTTAAACTGAAGAAAGTAGGAAAAACCACTGGGCCAGTAAGATACAATCTAAATCAAATTCCTTATGAATACACAGTTGAAGTGAAGAACAGGTTTAAGGATTTAGATTTGGTGGATAGAGTGCCTGAAGAACTATGGATGGAGGCTCGTAACATTATACAGGAGACAGCAACGAAAACCATCCCAATGAAAAGGAAATGCAAGAAAGCAAAGTGGCTGTCCAATGAGGCCTTACAAATAGCGGGGGAGAGAAGGCAAGCAAAATGCGAGGGAGATAGTGAAAGATACAGGAAACTTGAATGCAGATTTCCAAAAAATAGCAAGGAGAGACAAGAGGGCCTTCTTAAACGAGCAATGCAAAGAAATAGAGGAAAACAACAGAATGGGAAAAACCAGAGATCTGTTCAAGAAAATTGGAGATATGAAAGGAACATTTCGTCCAAAGATTACCATAATAAAGGACAAAAGTGGGAAGGACCTAACAGAAGCAGAAGACATCAAGAAGAGGTGGCAAGAATACACAGAGGAATTATACCAGAAAGATATGGAGGTCTCGTACACCCCAGGTAGTGTGGTTGCTGACCTTGAGCCAGACATCCTGGAGAGTGAAGTCAAATGGGCCTTAGAAAGCACTGCTAATAACAAGGCCAGTGGAAGTGATGATATTCCAGCTGAACTATTTAAAATTTTAAAAGATGATGCTGTTAAGGTGCTACACTCAATATGCCAGCAAGTTTGGAAAACTCAGCAGTGGCCAGAGGACTGGAGAAGATCAGTCTACATCCCAATCCCAAAGAAGGGCAGTGCCAAAGAATGCTGCAACTACTGCACAATTGCGCTCATTTCACACGCTAGCAAGGTTATGCTGAAAATTCTACAAAGCAGGCTTCAGCAGTATGTGGACCGAGAACTCCCAGAAGTGCAGGCTGGATTTTGAAGGGGCTGAGGAACCAGAGACCAAATTGCGAACATGCGCTGGATTATGGAGAAAGCTAGAGAGTTCCAGAAAAACATCTACTTCTGCTTCATTGACTACGCAAAAGCATTTGACTGTGTCGACCACAGCAAACTATGGCAAGTTCTTAAAGAAATGGGAGTGCCTGATCACCTCATCTGTCTCCTGAGAAATCTCTATGTGGGACAAGAAGCTACAGTTAGAACTGGATATGGAACAACTGATTGGTTCAAAATTGGGAAAGGAGTACGACAAGGCTGTATATTGTCTCCCTGCTTATTTAACTTATATGCAGAATTCATCATGCGAAAGGCTGGACTGGATGAATCCCAAACCGGAATTAAGATTGCCGGAAGAAATATCAACAACCTCAGATATGCTGATGACACAACCTTGATGGCAGAAAGTGAGGAGGAATTAAAGAACCTTTTAATGAGGGTGAAAGAGGAGAGCGCAAAATATGGTCTGAAGCTCAACATCAAAAAAACTAAGATCATGGCCACTGGTCCCATCACCTCCTGGCAAATAGAAGGGGAAGAAATGGAGGCAGTGAGAGATTTTACTTTCTTGGGTTCCATGATCACTGCAGATGGTGACAGCAGTCACGAAATTAGAAGACGCCTGCTTCTTGGGAGAAAAGCAATGACAAACCTAGACAGCATCTTAAAAAGCAGAGACATCACCTTGCCGACAAAGGTCTGTATAGTTAAAGCTATGGTTTTCCCAGTAGTAATGTATGGAAGTGAGAGCTGGACCATAAAGAAGACTGATCGCCGAAGAATTGATGCTTTTGAATTATGGTGCTGGAGGAGACTCTTGAGAGTCCCATGGACTGCAAAAAGATCAAACTTATCCATCCTTAAAGAAATCAGCCCTGAGTGCTCACTGGAAGGACAGATCCTGAAGTTGAGGCTCCAGTACTTTGGCCACCTCATGAGAAGAGAAGACTCCCTGGAAAAGACCCTGATGTTGGGAAAGATGGAGGGCACAAGGAGAAGGGGACGACAGAGGATGAGATGGTTGGACAGTGTTCTTGAAGCGACTGGCATGAGTTTGGGCAAACTTCAGGAGGCAGTGAAGGATAGGGGTTCCTGGTGTGCTCTGGTCCATGGGGTCACGAACGACTGAACAACAACAACCTCTGGTTACTTAATTCGTTCCGAAGGGTCCGTTCTTAACCTGAAACTGTTCTTAACCTGAAGCACCACTTTAGCTAATGGGACCTCCCGCTGCCGCTGCGCCGCCAGAGCACGATTTCTGTTCTTATCCTGAAGCAAAGTTCTTAACCTGAAGCGTTATTTCTGGGTTAGAGGAGCATGTCACCTGAAGCGTATGTAACCCGAGGTACTACTGTATAAGGATTTTCTTATTGTGTGATTTAAAAATTCTTTATGGACTCTTACCTTATCATAAATCAAATATGCATGCCACCCACAGCAGTTGTTCCAGCCCTCCAGATCCAAGATGTCACCATTGTCCAAATTTATCCAGTCTTTTATCCACTCTAAACAGCATGCCTCATAGTACAATCTTAGATCTGGAAGGCTGAAACCACCCCTCCTGGTATCCTCTGTCAATAATTTGAACTTAATTCGTGGCCTCTTTCTCTGCCATATGAATCTTGATAGATCCTTTCTCCATTTGTGAAAGCAATCTGCTTTTCCTATTATTTGCAACATTTGAAATAAAAACATTAATTTTGGTAAAATGTTCATTTTGATTACCGAAATTCTTCCCCACATGGATAATTTTAATTTTTGCCGCATTTCTAATTGTTTCTTGATTTCTCCCCATATCTTCCCATAATTATTTTCGAACAAATTTATATTTTTCATTGCTCGATTTATTCCCAAATATTTTGCTTTGCAGACTACTTTTAATCCTGTTTCTTGTTGCAATTCCTTTTTACTTTTCTCATCCATATTTTTTATCAACTTTGTTTTTTCTCTATTTCATAGAATCATAGAGTTGGAAGAGACCACAAGGGCCATCCAGTCCAACCCCCTGCCAAGCAGGAAACACCATCAAAGCATTCCTGACAGATGGCTGTCAAGCCTCCGCTTAAAGACCTCCAAAGAAGGAGACTCCACCACACTCCTTGGCAGCAAATTCCACTGTCGAACAGCTCTTACTGTCAGGAAGTTCTTCCTAATGTTTAGGTGGAATCTTCTTTCTTGTAGTTTGAATCCATTGCCCCGTGTCCGCTTCTCTGGAGCAGCAGAAAACAACCTTTCTCCCTCCTCTATATGACATCCTTTTATATATTTGAACATGGCTATCATATCACCCCTTAACCTTCTCTTCTCCAGGCTAAACATACCCAGCTCCCTAAGCCGTTCCTCATAAGGCATCGTTTCCAGGCCTTTGACCATTTTGGTTGCCCTCCTCTGGACACGTTCCAGCTTGTCAGTATCCTTCTTGAACTGTGGTGCCCAGAACTGGACACAGTATTCCAGGTGAGGTCTGACCAGAGCGGAATACAGTGGTACTATTACTTCCCTTGATCTAGATGCTATACTCCTATTGATGCAGCCCAGAATTGCATTGGCTTTTTTAGCTGCTGCATCACACTGTTGACTCATGTCAAGTTTGTGGTCTACCAAGACTCCTAGATCCTTTTCACATGTACTGCTCTCAAGCCAGGTGTCACCCATCCTGTATTTGTGCCTTTCATTTTTTTTTTGCCCAAGTGTAGTACTTTACATTTCTCCCTGTTAAAATTCATCTTGTTTGCTTTGGCCCAGTTCTCTAATCTGTTAAGGTCATTTTGAAGTGTGATCCTGTCCTCTGGGGTATTAGCCACCCCTCCCAATTTGGTGTCATCTGCAAACTTGATCAGGATGCCCTCAAGCCCATCATCCAAGTCATTGATAAAGATGTTGAATAAGACTGGGCCCAAGACAGAACCCTGTGGCACCCCACTAGTCACTTCTCTCCAGGATGAAGAGGAGCCATTTACCCTGAACTCTGCTACCTTACCAAACTCCTCAATTTTCCCCATCAACTTTTTTATGCTTTCTATTGTGTCTTCTACCATGACAATCATGTCGTCTGCATACGCTCTTATCTTATATTCTGCTCTTCCTAATTTTATTCCTTTAATTTCTTTTTCCGTTCTTATTACCTGATTTAGCATTTCCAATACTATAATTAATAATTGTAAGGTTCATGTGGTGTTGTCTCACAAGTAACGACGCAGGAGACGCACCTGCCTTTTTACAGGTTTATTGTGCAAACTATTTACAGTACTGAGGTTCATGATTCATCTGTCTCAGTCACTGGCAGAATCCAGGAGTGGTCCCTTCTGGTTTCTGCCCCAGCACAAAAGTTTCTGCACCCCCAACCGCCTCCTCCCTTCCCTGCACTTGATCCCTCTGCGCAACTGGGGCGACGGAAGTGGTGTGCCTCCTTCTTGACCGGCCGGGCGGGATGAGGCGCTGGGGCTCTCAGTAGCATCTTCCATGCCCTCATGCTGCCTGGCCAGAGGCACTGGGGCTCTCAGTAGCATCGCCAAGCCCTCTTCCCGCCTGGCCGGAGGCGCTGGGGCTCTCAGTAGCATCTTCCACGCCCTCATGCATGCCTGGCCAGAGGCACTGGGGCTCTCAGTAGCATCGCCAAGCCCTCTTCCCGCCTGGCTGGAGGCGCTGGGGCTCTCAGTAGCATCTCCAAGCCCTCTCGCCGCCTGGCCGGCCCCTTCTCTTTCCTCCCCACTCGAGGTGTGGCTGTTCTCCATGCTGGAAGAGGTGCCGCTGCTCAATAGGCGCCGGGCTCTCTGTATTCCAGCGATCCCCTTGGCCCCCTTCGCGAGACCAGTGCCACTTCCCTGACAATAATGGGACAAGGGACAACCCTGTCTAATTCCCTTCTCTATATCAAAATATTCTGTCATCCCCCATTAACTATTATATTTGCCTTCTGAGATCGGTATATTGCCTTCAACCCCGTTGATATCTTTGTGCCTATATTCATTCTTTCAATTATTTCTCCCAGAAACGTCCAGGATACTTTATCGAACGCTTTTTCGGCGTCCACTTGGTTCCAATCAAGATATTCTATAGTATTGATCACCAATCTCATATTACTGTGCAATTTTCTTCCTGGTATGAAACCCGTTTGGTCTTGTGCTATGATTTCCTTCATTATTCTTTTTAATCTTTGTGCCAGAATGTTCACATATATTTTATAATCGTTATTTAATAGGGATATTGGCTTGTAATTATTTCTTTTCTATCTTTATCTTGTTTAGGGATCACCGTTATATGTGCCAATTACCATGATTCTGGGATATTACCTTTCTCCATTATCTTATTTATGAGTGCTTTTAATGGGAGTGCCACCACCTCCTCCATCTTTTTGTAATGCAAAGCAGTGAGTCCATCTCAACCTGGTGATTTCCCAAGTTTTGGAACTTATATGGCCTTAAAACGCCTTCCCATGGAGTGAACCAAATTTTTTAGTTCTGCAGCTGTAATAATGTGAAACCAAGATGGAATTATTGTCTCTATTAATTGTGCTTTATTGCTGGGTTGCTTCTGACTTACAAGTTTCTTTAGTCAGCTCCATAGATTTCCGATTGGGTTAATGTGTGGGCTATTCCCAGGCCATTCCAACAGTGGAATAGAATGATCTTGAAACCACCTTTTGCGCACAGCAGCAACATGACATGGAGCTGAATCCTACTGAAACAATAAATAAATAAATAAATAAATAAATAGGTTCAGTATCTGGGAAAAGATCACCTGCGGAATGCTTCAGTTTGGGCTCAAGTATTCCAGAAGAGGGTAACCAAAATGGTCAAAGGCCTGGAAATGATGCCTTATGAGGAACAGCTTAGGGAGCTGGGTATGTTTAGCCTGGAGAAGAGAAGGTTAAGGGGTGATATGATAGCCATGTTCAAATATATAAAAGGATGTCATATAGAGGAGGGAGAAAGGTTGTTTTCTGCTGCTCCAGAGAAGCGGACACGGGCAATGGATTCAAACTACAAGAAAGAAGATTCCACCTAAACATTAGGAAGAACTTCCTGACAGTGAGAGCTGTTCGGCAGTGGAATTTGCTGCCAAGGAGTGTGGTGGAGTCTCCTTCTTTGGAGGTCTTTAAGCGGCTTGACAGCCATCTGTCAGGAACAAAATCAAAAATTCTTTCCAGTAGCACCTTAGAGACCAACTGAGTTTGTTCTTGGTATGAGCTTTCGTGTGCATGCACACTTCTTCAGATACACTGAAACAGAAGTGTATCTGAAGAAGTGTGCATGCACACGAAAGCTCATACCAAGAACAAACTCAGTTGGTCTCTAAGGTGCTACTGGAAAGAATTTTTGATTTTGTTTTGACTATGGCAGACCAACACGGCTACCCACCTGTAACTGCCATCTGTCAGGAATGCTTTGATGGTGTTTCCTGCTTGGCAGGGGGTTGGACTGGATGGCCCTTGTGGTCTCTTCCAACTCTATGATTCTATGATTTATGTATTTTGGGCATTTACATTCCCTTTGATGACACAAATTCTGCCCACACTTTTTGCTGTCCTACAACCCCAGATCATAACACTATCTGGGTGTTTCACGGTCGGGGTAATGCAAGTAGGATGTAAATCTTCTCTGATTCTTCTCCTTGTGTATTTCATGCCATCTCTACCAAAAACAGAGATTTGATTCTCATCGGTCCAAATAACACTTTCCCATTGTTCCGCTGCCCAGTTAACATGGGTTTAGCCCAGTTTAATCTTTCCAACCTTTGCTTGAGAGATAACAATGGCTTTTTCCTTAGAATTCTAGCATTTAGACCAGTCCTTGGACTCAACTCCACATTACATTGCCCCATGTCATCTTGTATACACCCAGATGATTTTATTCTGTCACGTAGGCACAGTCTCTCCATTCTTCGATCGTCACTTGCTGTTGTGCACCTTCTGCTGCCTCTACCAGTTTGATTTTGGAGTGACTGAGTCTCCTTATACTTCTTCACAAATACAGAAATGCCAGCTTTTGTTAAGTTTTCCGCAATCTGTCATCTAATTTCTTCATAACTGTAGCCTTGTTCATTTAATAGTACAATTTTACATCGCTTTCTGGGTGACCAGTCAACTCTTTGTGCCATTTAAAAAATTTTATTATGTTCTGCAAACTCATGAAATGAAAGAACACAAAAAACCAACCAATTTGATAGCAATCACATAACACACTGACAAAACAAAAGAATTCCTTCCAGTAGCACCTTAGAGAGCAAAAACGTTTGTTATTGGTATGAGCTTTCGTGTGCATGCACATTTCAGAAACCAGCTCATACCAATAACAAACGTAGTTGCTCTCTAAGGTGCTACTGGAAGGAATTTTTTTATTTTGTTTCGACTAAGGCTGATCAACACGGCTACCTACCTGTAACACTGGCAAAATTCAACCTAAGCAAGTTGTGCTTCCTTTTTCTGGTTATTTGGTTATAACTTTTGATAGAATACAGATAATTGAACAAACTTTGTTGCATTACATTCTTGATTAAATTATCTTTCCATTGATAAATAATTCCACAGTATTACTCCAAAAGAAGTGGTGTTATGAGCCATCAAACCTCTGAAATACACTTTTCCCCAAAAGGCTTCTACAATATTGGCCACTACTGTATAGCAAACAAAGCAACATTAAACAACCCATCAGAATCTAATAATAAATATGTTAGTTAATGACAAACCACAAAGGTAATGAACACACACCCAACTCCCTTCAGTTCTTCATTTGTTCCTCAGGTTCTAATCCCTTTTTGCCTCCATTGCAGATTGTGATGAAATGGGAATCGAGAACAAGGGTGACCACAGCAAAATCCACAGAGAGGAGAAGTCATGTAAAAATTTGCAGTGTGGAGAGAGCTGCAGTCAGAGTTCCCGTTCCACTTCCCGTCAACAAAATCTCATTGGAAAAAAACCCTATCAGTGCGTGGAATGTGGAAAGAGCTTCAGTCAGATCTCCTCTCTCACTTCCCATCAAAGAATTCATACAGGGGAGAAACCCTATCAGTGCGTGGAATGTGGAAAGAGCTTCAGTCGAGCTCTCATCTCACTTCCCATCAAAGAATTCATACAGGGGAGAAACCCTATCAGTGCATGGAATGTGGAATGAGCTTCAGTCAGAGCTCCAATCTCACTTCCCATCAAAGAATTCATACAGGAGAGAAACCCCACCATTGCGTGGCATGTGGAAAGAGCTTCAGTACGAAGGCCTCTCTCACTTCCCATCAAAGAATTCATACAGGAGAGAAACCCTATCAGTGCGTGGAATGTCGAAAGAGCTTCACTCAGAGCTCTGATCTCACTAAGCATCAGAGAATTCATACTGGGGAGAAACCCTATCAGTGTATGGAATGTGGAAAGAGCTTCAGTCACAGCCGCAGTCTCATTTCCCATCGAATAATTCATAGAGGGGAGAAACCCTATAAGTGCGTGAAATGTGGAAATAGCTTCAGTCACAGCCAGAGTCTGGCTTCCCATCAGAGAATTCATACAGGGGAGAAACCGTATAAGTGTATGGAATGTGGGAAGAGCTTCAGTCGGAACGACACTCTTACTTCCCATCAGAGAATTCATACAGGGGAGAAACCCTATCAATGTGTGGAATGTGGAAAGAGCTTCAGTCGGAACAACACTCTCTTCCCATCAGAGAATTCATACAGGGGAGAAACCTATCAATGCATGGAATGTGGAAAGAGCTTCAGTCAGAGATCTGATCTCACTTCCCATCAGAGAATTCATAGAGGGGAGAAACCCTATCAGTGTGTGGAATGTGGAAAGAGCTTCAGGAGAGCTCTCTCTCACTTCCCATCAAAGAATTCATACAGGGGAGAAACCCTATCAGTGTGTGGAATGTGGAAAGAGCTTCAGTCAGAGCTCATCTCACTTCCCATCAAAGAATTCATACAGGGGAGAAACCATATCAGTGCTGGAATGTGGAAAGAGCTTCAGTCAGAGCTCCATCTCACTTCCCATCAAAGAATTCATACAGGGGAGAAACCCTATCAGTGTGTGGAATGTGGAAAGAGCTTCAGTCACAGCCACTATCTCACTTCCCATCAAAGAATTCATACAGGGGAGAAACCCTATCAGTGTGTGGAATGTGGAAAGAGCTTCAGTACGAGCTCCAGTCTTACTTCCCATCAAAGAATTCATACAAAGGTCAGAAAAACCTTTCATTAAATAGCTTTAGGAGCCAGGCACATCTGCACCTTTTTAACCAGGCCTTTGGCTTATTGACATCTAATGTCCTTTTAAAATGTGGGAAGAGGGTTACAGATGTTTATTTTGTGTTTTTATGTTGTAACTGTCCTGAGACCTGTGGGTGTAGGGAATAGAAGCCAACTCTTAAAGGCCGTGGGTCTTTGCCCCCAATAAAATATCTGAGGGGGCCACCCCCCCAGTTGAATATTTTATTCAAGTCAGCACCACTGGGTTGCGTGGTATACAAATTCAATAAATACATAAATTGCCTTCCTTTGTACATGTTCCAGCTTGTCAGTATCCTTATAAATATTTTTAAAATTTATGTGCCCTTCATCTGAAAATTTCACAACATAGACTTACATGTTGAAAGCATGGCTTTACAAAAACAAGTAAAGCCAGAGAAATCTCTCCTCCCCCTTTTTTGGATGGAGTTACAAACTTTGTTGATCAGGGGACAGCTGTGGAAATAGTGTGTCTTGATTTCAGTAAGGCTTTTGACAAAATCCCCCCATGATTTTTTTATGTGGAAGCTGGTAAAATGTGGGCTGAATGAGGTAATTGTTAGGTGGATTTGACTGACCGAACCCGAACAGTCCTCCTTCATGGTTCCTCATCATCCTGGGAAAAGTGACAAGAGGGATGCTGCAGGCTTCTGTCCTGGGCCCATTGTTGTTCAACGTCTTTATAAATGACTTGGATGAAGGAACTAAGGGGATGCTCATCACATTTGCGGATGACACCAAATGGGGAGCGGAGGCCAATGTCTCAGAAGGCAGAATCAGATCAAGGGCAGGAATAGTACCACTTTATTCTGCCTTGGTCAGACCCCACCTAGAATACTGTGTTCAATTCTGGGCACCACATCTCAAATTTTGTTGGCCTGGGGAAATCAAGATGGTGGGGGAACACAATCCATATTCCTTTTACAACATGTGGCCAATGTTTATTGAATACATGTATTGTTACGACTGTTGTAGGAATCCACCCAGCACTCAATAATTGTTAATAAACATTAAATGTGGGGCACGTAAACACTACCCGCCCCCGCCCCAGATCTCTCAGAGTGAAAATACCTCTGTGGGTGGGATCGACAAATAGGATAGCTTGAAGAACTCGGTCAATCACTAGCCCTGTGTGTATATAGAGAGAACCACTGTATATACTGTATAGGGATAATCAGTTGTGACGACAGTGAGACACATACAAGTGCAATTCAGTTATAAAGTTAATTTTATTCCAAGAAAAGAACAGATTACCGTGATCTCATTTCCTGTGAGCTGGTCGCCACTACAGTGATGACTCAACTAAGTTCTCAGTGTCGCGTTTCCTCCTACAAAAGCAACATGGGAGGAACCTTCTCTTCAAACGCTGTGACAAATCGTGTCCTCTTTCCGGTACCCCCCTACATTCATGACTACTCAAAGGCTGGCATGCCATGTCTGAGAGGCTATCTGTGGAATTCCACCTTTCACTTACATTCTGGGAGAGTGTTTCCATGACAAACCCCCTCTCTTTGCTCTGGGCCGTCTTCCAACCCTGGCAGCTGCTTGGACTCAGAAGCTTCCTGCATCCTGACATTAGTGATTATATAGAAAAGAAATAAAAATGTCAACTAATACCAAGAAAGGACAACCAAACCCAACACCCCCTACTAGGACGGCAAGATGCCACTCCGTAGTTGACCTTGACGCTAATGCTGATGTAATGGAATTAATTATAGCTATGGAGAAGTCAATCAACAAGTAATTGGAACAAAATGCCTAATTACTTATGGACATGTCAGGTCAACTAAAATATTTAACTATTAAAAATCTAGAAATAGAAAAATCAGTCCAGGACTTGAAATCAAGAGCTAGTAAACAAGAGGAACTTACAAAGGAAACCAACAGAAAATACAGTCATACCTCAGGTTGCAAACGCTGTGGGTTACGTTTTTTTGGTTTGCGCTCACGCTGAACTTGGAAGTACCAGAACAGGTTACTTTCGAGTTTCGGCGCTTGCGCATGTGCAGTAGCCCTAAATTGCGCTTGCGCAGAAGCGCTGAATTGCAACCTGCACGTGCGCAGAAGCAGTGCTGCAGGTTTCAAATGCTGCGGGTTGCAAACGTGCTTCCCACTCGGATCACATTCACAACCCGTGTCCGTTGTACAGAGCTTAAAAAAAGGACAAGATGCAATAAATGGTGATATTGCAGAACTAAAAAGAATACATGAAGAAAGGCTTGATCAGATAGCAATCTTAGAAATGCATCAAAGAGAATTAATTCTCAGCTTCCATGGGATTTCCAAAACACCAAATGAGGACATCAAAACAAAACTGAGAAAATAGTTGGTGACCTGGCTAGTGTAGGGTCGGTGGGGGGCTAGAACGATTCCAGCCTGTGTCCCCCATTAGCGTACAGCTGGGAATTTATAGTGACTCGTGTCCTGGAGACACAGCACACATTCAGCGTCCAGCAGAGATAAAGCACAGTCAGAGCTAGGCCAAGGTTGTGAGCACTAAACTACTTTATTAAGCATACAGCAGAACAAAAGAAAACATGTCTCCTGTCTCTTGTCTTCCTCGGAGAGAAGTCAGAAGTGAAAGCAAAAACAAACGAAAAGAGAGTACAGTAAATATCCACTTCCGTGATTCCACGGAATGCACAACACAGACATGTGATGCACCAATCCCACATATCCGCACAGTGAGAGGAATAGAAACCCAACAGTACAAGAGGATCAGTTAACAATGGACATTGCCAAGATCTTTAGGATCAAAGCGGACTGTGGAAAGACCTTTAAAGGACCTGGCAATTGCATGGTTTTGCTTAATTCAAGACAACTGAAAGACAAGATATTGCAAAAAAGAAAGTTGATAATTGACGGGAGAAATATTCTAATCCAAAGAAACCCAAAACGTCTGTTGAAAACGAGACAAACATACAAGACTGACAGAGGTGTTGAAACGAATGAAATTAGATACAAGTGGGAATTTCCTGAAGGTATTTCCTTCACCTACAAAGATAGAAGACAGACCATTAGATCCCCAGAGGAATTAGGAAATTTTTTGGCGGAAATACAAAAGAGACCTGGGAGGGGGTACAGCTCAAGAAGAGGAGTTTGGATTTGATATCCCGCTTTACATTCTCCTTTCCCTTCCTCCCCCACAACAAACACTCTGTGAGGTGAGTGGGGCTGAGAGACTTCAGAGAAGTGTGACTAGCCCAAGGTCACCCAGCAGCTGCATGTGGAGGAGCAGAGACGCGAACCCGGTTCATCATATTACATGTCTACTGCTCTAAACCACTACATCACACTGGCTCTCCAGTGAAAGAGAACAAGGACAGGAAAGTCCAGGAGGAGAATAAAAGAAACAGAATTTCCCACAACTATATTATTGTACTTAAGTACAGTTCCATATTTGATGTTGATATTTGATTTGTGTCTAATAAAGATTAATGAATTTGAATATTATATCGTGGAACATCAGTGGTTTGAACAATAAGGTTAAAGTGAATAAAACTGAGCGTATCTTAAGAAAGAAAAATTGGGACGTCATTTGTCTCCAGGAAACACATATAGCAAAGAAACATGACAGAGTTTTGATAAATAAGAAATTAGGAACATAATATATAGCTTCATGTTTCCAAAAAGAGAGGAATAGTTATATACCGGTATATATATATAATCCAAAAGATAGATACAAAAATCCTATTTAAAGATGACGAAGGAAGAATATTAGGAATACAATTGACAAAAGGCAGAGAAGAAATAATTTTGGTGGGGGTATACGCACCAAATGGAAATAAAACAAACTTCTGTCATGGCTTAATGAGGCAAGGAGAAAAAACACCGGCTTCTCCCTGGCTGACAGGCAACAGCCATAAATCGTCCAGTACGCTTCCGCTGCGCCACTTTGCTGGTTGCCCCTTTTGCAGTGCTGCTGGACGCCATTGGTGATTTCCAAGTGCTAAACTGAGGTTTTTCCATTTAAAACAATAGCCCAACAACTTCTTCAAAAAACAACAACTTGAAGATAAGCTATTAGAATACAGTAATGACCGTATGATCATCATGGGAGACTTCAACAGAGTAACATCTCGATCTAAAAACAGAATAAAACATTAAAAACTTCCCTAAACAGGGCTGCCTTCAGGTGTCCTCTCAAAGTCAGATAGTTGTTTATTTCCTTGACATCTGATGGGAGGGCGTTACATAAGGCAGGAGCCACTACCGAGAAGGCCCTCTGCTTGGTTCTCTGTAACCTCAATTTGCACAGTGAGGGATCCGCCAGAATGCCTTTGGAGCTGGACCTCAGGGTCCGGGCAGAACAATGGGGGTGGAGATGCTCCTTCAGAGTATACTGGGCTGAAGCTGTTTAGGGCTTTAAAGGTCAGCACCAACACTTTGAATTGTGCTCAGAAACGTACTGGGAGCCAATGTAGGTCTTTCAAGACTGGTGTTATGTGGTCTCGACGACCGCTCCCAGTCACCAGTCTAGCTCCCGCATTCTGGATTAGTTGCAGTTTCTGAGTCACCTTCAAAAATAGCCCAACGTAGAGTGCGTTGCAGTAGTCCAAGCGGGAGATAACCAGAGCATGCACCTCTGGCAAGACAGTCCGCAAGCAGGTAGGGTCTCATCCTGCATACCAGAATGGAGCTGGTAAACAGCTGCCCTGGACACAGTATTGACCTGCACCTCCATGGACAGCTGTGAGTCCAAAATGACTCCCAGGCTGTGCACCTGGTCCTTCAGGGGCACACTTACCCCATTCAGGACCAGGGAGTCCCCCACACCTGCCTGTCCCCCCCCCAACAGGACACCTGTCTTGTCAGGATTCAGCCTCAATCTGTCAGCCACCATCCTTAGCTTTTGATGATGGCATCATGAACCTGGCAGTTTTCTGGTCAATTCCTTTGCTAAGGACCTCTAGCGTGGCATTTGCCTGTTTCGCAGCTGCCACATGCCAGGTCTTGACAGCCTGATGCAGACAGGCAAGAGGCTGGCAGAGGCACTCCTGGTGCTAAGAGGTTCCTTAAATGTATCTGACATGGGCACCCCGGAGGGTCAGCGCCACAGCTCATGGGCAAGGCGTCTGCTGAGCTGGCTCTGTCAGAGCCCCCAGGGGTGAAAGACATTCAGCCCAGGATACGAGCAGTTTGCTGGGAGCTGATGTGACAGGCCAGATCTCCTCTGACAGAGGCATTCTGGGCATCTGCGGTTGGCACAAACGGAGCGAGTCGTGCCCCTCTCCTCTGCCCCCACAGACAACAGCAGGAGCCAAGCTGGGGGTGCGGTGGGGGTGTCCCTGGTTCTGCTCACCCCTACCCACCTCGTCCCCCTTTCAGTGGCTACATTTCTCCTGCTCCTGTGGGTCCCCTGTCCACACATTGTCATTTTAAAATGTCAATTTTCATGATAACATATGCCTAGTGCTTCAGGAAAGGAAGAGGAAGAACTCAGTCCTGTTATTTATAGGCAACTCTTTCAGTGCCTTTATCACAGTGTTTGGAGAGGGCTCTGGTCCACGGCCCCGGTTTGGCCCCTAATTTAGAGTTGGAGGGATAAAAGTCTTTCAGTCCTGATAAGGAAAAATTCTGGGTTGAGAGACTAATTAGCAGCCCAGCTCATCAGGGTGCAAGCACAGTCAGTAAAAGAAGGAAGTTCCAGCCAAGTAATTTGGAGCAAAACAGCAGTCAGTAGACCACGATCTTTATTGTTGCGCAACAGGTCCCCACACAGAGTAATAGCCCTGAACACAGGTGACAGGCTCTTTTAAGACACACACACCCCCACCCATAATACCTTTCCAGAAGCATTGTTGATACATCACTGATCATCAACATGTCATAAAGGGGGGGGGGTCTTGAGGTTTCCCAAGCAGTGGCGAAGCTGCATGCTCTGCTACCGGGGGTGGAGAGCAGGCGGGGGCATGGTGTGCCGCCTGTGGGGGTGTGATGGCCGGCATGTGGGGATGTGTGGCACATGTCAGGGGGGGGGGCTGCTGCGCTGGCACCCTACCAGAATAGTGGTGCCGGGGGCGGTCCTCTCCCTCCACCAGTGTTCCCAAGTTCATAGCTTGCTCCGCTTATCAGATTTAGTCCCAGGCACCTTAAAGCACCCACCACCCAAAGAACAATGAAACTATCCATGCATATCCTAGCCCTCCAGACTTCCCGAGGATGGGCTCTGGGAACACCCGGCCTCAGCAGACCCATCAGCATATGTCCATTGTTTCTCTCAAGGGAGGGATGCTGTGAACGGGACTGTATGCCTCAGGGAAGCCTGGATTCCCCCCTTCCAGAGGAGTCATTAGCCCTTGGAACCAAGGAAATGGGTCAAACCATTGAATTCTGGCGATTATTTGATTCTATATTGGATAGTCAGAGGAAACAGTACTATACATGGTATCTGCTTATTGCTACAATTTTATAGACTGCTTTTCTGAGCTTCTTTGCTGTTGTGGATGTCTGGTGCCTGTGTGAACGGTCATTGTCCTGGCCTTAGTTAGAGGTTCTGGGGGGGGGGACTTGGGATTTTGGGGGAGTCGTTTAACTGCCCCCCTTCCTGGTTTTAACAGTCTAAAGTGGTGTTGGGGGGGGGGAGAACAGCAAGCAGCCCCAGCCCCACATTTGCTGTGATTTATCTTTCATGCATGGCTTAGATCATGGGTAGGCAAAACTGGCCCAATCGCCTTCTATATATATATATATATATATATATATATATATATATATATATATATATATATAACATTTATTAAGCTTTATTCATCTTCAACAATTTAACGACAAGTTTAAAAACATTCCATAGATTCATGTAGAATAAACCAAGTAAACCAAGATAAAAAACAAAACAAAAAAAGAAAAAAAAGATAAAAGAAAATATACATACCGGTACATATATAACATCTTACATTGCAAAGAATATAGCGTATAATTCTAACTATACATTGTTCACCTTATTTGTCTTTCCTATAATCCTCCTCGCATTGCTACAATTTCCAAAATATAAACCGCATGTTGACTTCCACCTGCCATACAGCACAATCGTTTCATTCTCATTCATCAGTCTGTGTTCATTTATTTTCCTTATTTTCCTTTTTTTTTCTCCCTAAATATATTTCAGCATAATTCATCTTACTGTCTTGTAGCTCTTCACAAATACCATTCAATCTAGACTCAACCAGATTGTCGATTTTGGTCCTTGTTTTTTTAAAATAGTCATTCAGACGTTCCCATTCTTTTTTCAATATACTTTTAGGTTTGCCTCTTATTATATCTGTCAATTTAGATAATTCCAGATCATAGAATCCTAGAGTTGGAAGAGACCACAAGGGCCATCCAGTCCAACCCCCTGCCAAGCAGGAAACACCATTCACTTACTTTGCAGAGCCACTCTTCTCGGGAGGGCATATGTTTCTCTTTCCAATATCTTGCTAGCAATATTCTTGCCGCAGATGTGGCATATAAATAAACTGTAATTTTATCTTTTGGTATCTCACCATTCAAAATCCCTAATAGATACGCTTCAGGCTTTTTACTCATATTAATCTTAAGTATTTTTTTCAATTCTTCATGTACCATACTCCAGTGTCTTCCAATTTCTGGGCAGGCCCACCACATATGGTAAAATGATCCTTTCTGATCCTGGCATTTCCAACATTTATTTTGATTGGTTTTGTTTATTTTGGCTAACCTTTCTGGTGATAAATACCACCTATGATGCCCAATCGCCTTCTAAATCCAGCCTGCGGACGGTCCAGGAATCAGTGTTCTTACATGAGTAGACAGGGGTGTCTTTTCCATTCGGTTTAGTGCCGCACTGTGCCAGGGCACCCGCCCATCAGGGGTGCCGGGCGCAGGTGCCCAGCAGCGGGAGTCTGGGAACAGGTGCACTGCACGCTGCTCGTGTTCGGGGCGGTGAGCGAGGCGCTGCCGCTGAGGCAGCCTTGCTCTGCCGCTACCGCTCCTCTGTCATGCTTGCAGGGGGCATGTTATTGCCCCCTGAATCACGGGAGTCCTGGTCCCGCGTCATGCTACCCCGCCAGCCAAAAGGTCGACAACTCTGGGAAACAGGAGGGGGGAGGGTGCCGGAGGGATCTTTGCACCACAGTGCCAAGCCGGCCCTGTGAGCAGAATGTGTCCTTTTATTTAAAATGCATCTCTGGGTTATTTGTGGGGCCTGCCTGGTGTTTTTACATGAGTAGAATGTGTCCTTTTATTTAAAATGCATCTCTGGGTTATTTGTGGGGCCTGCCTGGTGTTTTTACATGAGTAGAATGTGTGCTTTTATTAAAACTCACTACTAGTACTACTACTGCTACTAATAATAAATAATAATAATAAATTTTTATTTATACCCTGCCCTCCCCAGCCAGAACTGGGCTCAGGGCGGCTAACACCAATAAAATTACAATAAAACGTAAAAGAAAGAAAAAAAAACAGTTAATTAAAATACGCGGTTAACACCACAATAAAATAAATACAATAAAATGCAGCCTCATTTTAAGAAAGCCCATAAATCAAAACCATAAGGGGAGGAAACATAAGGGTCAGACTGAGTCCAACCCAAACGGCCAAAATACGGAACAGCTCCATTTTGCAGGCCCTGCGGCCCAAGATGTCAAACCATAACCTGAGGGCCCTTCCTCTTGTGGCAGAGCGTTCCACCAAGGGGGCCAGCCTGAAAGGCCCTGGCCCTAGTTGAGACCAAGCTAAACACCTTGCAGCTCAGGACCTCCAAGATGGCCCTGTGAACCTAGCCTCCGCGGGGCATACCAACCCTTGCATCGGCTGACCTCCAAGGCTTTAAAGGTCAATCTGCGGTCAGGAGAGGCACCTTCATGAGGAGTCCTGGGCTGCATAAGGCTTTAAAGGTCAAAATCAGCACCTTCAACCTGATCCTGTACTCCACCTGGGTTACTTGTAGGGCAACAACTTAGATGGGCAACAACTTAAAGGAAAAGAAAGCATTAAGCAAGTAAGAATAGCATACAGGAATTTTTTTCTCCCTCTCTCATAGCACTAGAAGCCCCATGAAGCTGAATGTGGAGAGATTCAGGACAAATAAAAGGTTCACGCAGCCCAGTTACTGGAACTCCCACCCAATGACGGCCACCTGGACGGCTTTAGAAGAGGATGAGACAAATTCATGATGGAGGAGGAGGAGGAGAGGGCTATCAAGGGCAGCCATGCCCACTGTGAGGAGGAGGAGGAGGAGCGGCTAAGAGGACCTCCCCACAACGTTTGGATTTGATATCCCGCTTTATCACTACCCGAGAGTCTCAAAGCGGCTTCATTCTCCTTTCCTCCCCTCCCAGAAGTGGTGGCTGAGAGACTTCAGAGAAGTGTGACTAGCCCAAGGTCACCCAGCAGCTGCATGTGGAGGAGCGGAGATGTGAACCCGGTTCACCAGATTACGAGTCTACCGCTCTTAACCACGACACCACACTGAGATCAGGATCCTGGTTTAAACAGGCCCCAGGCCTGATCGCGTAGCCTCTGCTTATTAGGAAATGGGCTTAATAGCAGGAGAAATATTAAGACCTGAGAACGACTCTACTCTTTGTTCCCCCAGAAGGACAGGACGCACCATTAAAAGACTTATTGCATTTATGAAAAAACTAATAGCAGTGATATTGACCATAGCCAGATGGTGGAAGAAGTTGGGTGGCAGCTAATGAATGAATGGGGGCAACAAATTCGGACAATCACTTGGATGGAAAAATTAACACAGGAGACGAAGGAAAATATTTGCAAAATTCCAGGCAACCGAGTTCTGCTTTGTTCCATCTATAAGTACAGCACAAAATAACCTTTGTCCATTAATTGGATTCTGACGGGGAAATGTGCTATAGGATCACTTGGAAAAAGAAATAATAAAATTGATACTGGTGAAGCATTGCAAACAAAAACATGATGAATCCGCTAATAATGGGTAGGTAGCTGTGTTGGTCTGCCGTAGTCAAAACAGAATAAAAAAATTCCTTCCAGTAGCAGCTTTCGTGTGCATGCACACAAGAGCTCATACCAAGAACAAACTTGGTTGGTCTCTAAGGTGCTACTGGAAGGAATTTTTTAATTTTGTTTCCCCTAATAATGGAACATGATTAGTGCTCTTAGTTTCATTTTTTAATAAGATGTTTTAGACATTACTGTAAGTACCAGCAGTACTTAACTCTTTGTAGATTAAACTTAGTATATAAGCTGAGATCAGACAAAGCCTGGAGATCCCAAGCACGTCTTTTGGAACTGCTCTAGAATAAAAATATTTTGGGAATGTGTTCAGGCTGGTATCTCTGATACATTAGACTATCACATACTGTCAGAACCTACAATATTTCTGCTTGTTTCTATTGGGATGTTATCTCAAAAAAGTGTGAGAAATAGTGATCAACCTTATAAATGTTGCTAAGATTATGATAGATGAAAAATAATTATTTTGGGGGGGGGGTCCTCATCTCTGGTCCAGTTTGGCAGGCCCACTTTGGCTGGGACTCTTGCTGGCCTTCTGCCACTTTGGAACAAGTCTCCAAATGCTGGCCTAGACACTTTGGAACAAGTCTCCAAATGAGACAGTTTGGGGATAGAGTCAGAGGGGTCAGACAGAATCACAGGATTGCAGAAACGGGAGGGATTCCCAGGGGTCATCTAGTCCAACCCCCTGCGAGGCAGGAATCACAGCAAAAGATTCCCTGGCAGATAGATGGCTCTAGGTGTCCCCTATGGGACCTGATGCAGGAGCAGCGTGTTCCAGGGTGCCTGGGGGGCATTTTGCCGTGCCCCTCCATCTGTGCTCCAACAGTAAATGAACACAAAGTGCCCCATAAGACTTCAGCCGCCTTTTCCCCAAGGGAACTGAGCCTGGGTCGAGGCTGCAGCAAGAGCAGTTCTGGAGCACCTAATGTTTTGGAGCCCAGGACAATCCAGAGAACACCCCTGCCCCCGCCCAAATCTCAGAGATATTCAACAGTTGGGCCGGGGCAAGAGAAGAGTCAGGCTTGCAAGGCCCCCCAGGGACACATCCCCGCTGCCCCCCCCAGGCCCTCTCAAGCTTGAAATCCCCCTCCCTCTGGGCTGCCTTCACCTGAAAAACGCTTGCCCCTGCCTGGGGAATGGGGGGGGGCACAAAAAGAGCCAGTCTATTGCTCAAAGCTTTGCATCATCTCCACCCCCCCCCCTCCGCCAGATTAGTATTATGGATGACCCAACCAGCTCTGCCTCCATTTCAGGAACCAGTCAGATCCAAGGGGGGGCAGGGGGGTCTCTGCTCTCCTGAGGGATGCCAGCCCTTCCTGTGCCACCCCCACCCCAAAGCTTAAGGCCCTGATCCTGGGCTGGCAGAAAAACCTGCATTTCCAACAGTCCTCAAGGGTGAATGGCGGAGGGGGGGGGGAGCTGAGGCAAGCTCTGGGTGAAACAGAGCTTGGGGTGGGGGGAGGAAGAGCGATAGATGCAAGGAAGATGCCCCACATAAAGGGGACTTTCAGTCTGGACCACAGGGCCAGAGCTAGCCAGGCATTGGGTGAGTGGGAGGAGGTTGCCTAGCAACGCCCATCACTGGTGCTTAGGAAGCAAAAGGGGAAAGAGCCCTTAACCCCCCCTTTGCCCTCCACCTGCCAAGAGGGAGGAATCAGCTCTGGCTTTCAGTCGGGGGGAGGCCCGAAGCTCAGCGGGGGGCTCTCCCTCTCCCCCCTCTCTCTGCACCTCAAAAGCCAGCATGCCAGGGATAAGTTGTGGCTAGACCTCTCCTCCCTGGCATCTGCCACATGGGCAGAGATGGCTCTGATGGGTGCCTTAGTGAGTGGAGGCACACAGAATCATGGAGCCGTCAGGTCGCAAGGGACTCCCAAGGGTCATTCCTGCAATGCAGGAATGGCAGCTCCAGAACCCCTGATGGATGGCCGTCCAGCCTTGGCTCTGAAGCCTGAAACGAATCCCAGAATTGTGGAGCTGCAAGGGACCCCCGAGGGTCATCTAGCCTGCAATGCAGGAATCCCACCCCTCACGCCAGCCCCCAGGCTGCACCAGAGGCCATTTGCAGGCTGGCCAGCCCCCCACCCCTGCATCGGAGGCCAGGGGACTCAGCCTGGCAGCTCTAACTGTGGGGTGGGCAGCCTCCTCACTGGCTCAGGTGGGGGGTGTGTGTGTGTGTGGCTAAGGCTCGACCCCCTCCCTCTCTGCCTCCTCCTCGGCCCCCCACTCCCGCATCTGCCACTCCAGGCGCTCCAGGCGCAGAGCCACCTTAAAGGCACTGGATTCGAGTCCCGCCAAGATTCTCGCCAGCTTGGTCTGCAGGGCATCCAGACCCTCTTCCAGGGCGGCCGTCCGGCGCTCCTCCTCCTGCAGCTGGGCAATCTCAGCCGCCTCGGCGTTGACGTCCAGCTTGTCCATCTTGAGCAGGATCTCCCTGCCCTTGGCCTCCAGCATGGCCTTGGCGCTGGGGAACTCGGCCAGGACCTCCGTCAGGTCCTCCTTCGACAGGCAGAAGAGGTCCGAGAAGCCGATGCTCTTGATGTTGGCCGTGCGGCGGTTCCCGGACTTGTTCCCTGTGGGGCGAGGGGGCACCGAGGTCAGCGGGGGCACTGAGAGCGCCGCCTTGAGAACATGAGCAGAGCATGCAGGATCAGGCCCCTGGGGGTGGGAGGCAGAGAGGAGTCCGGCTGGTGAAGAAGCCAGGGGGGTCTCCTCCTCCTGCTGAGACAAGCTCCCCTCTCGTCTGCAGAAGAGGCATGAAAATGGTGGTGGAGAGATTGGGGGCACACAGATGCCATCTGGAATTCCTTGGGAGAAACCTTGGAGAGGAGGGGGCTGAGGCAGCAGCAGGGACGGGGGGGGGGGACCTTCCTTCTCAGCAACTGCGTCACGGGGGCAAGACCCACCGGAGACAAGATGCTAATGTGTTGCTAGACTGGTGACTGGGAGCGGCCGCTGAGACCATATAACCCCGGTCCTGAAAGACCTATGTTGGCTCCCAGTACATTTCCGAGCACAATTCAAAGTGTTGGTGCTGACCTTGAAAGCCTTAAACGGCCTCAAAGGCCCAGTATACCTGAAGGAGCGTTTCCACCCCCATCGTTCAGCCCGGACAATGAGGTCCACACCAAGGGCCTTCTGGCAGTTCCCTCCCTGCGAGAAGTGAGGTTACCGGGAACCAGGCAGAGGGTCTTCTTGGTGGTGGCGCCCGCTCAGTGGAACGCCCTCCCACCATATGTCAAGAGAATAAACAACTATCTGACTTTTAGAAGACATCTGAAGGCAGCCCTGTTTAGGGAAGTTTTTAATGTTTAATGTTTTATCATTTAATATTCTGTTGGGAACTGCCCAGAGTGGGGGGGGGGGGGGAGAACCCAGCCAGATGGCCAGGGTAGAAATAATAAACATTATTATTACTATTGTGGGGTCTCAGGAAAAGCCAGAGGCCTGTTCTTGTCTTGTTTTCTGGTTAGCCTAACTGAGGCCATTTTGCTTCTGTAAAAAAAAAACTGACTGCTTTAGCATTTAGGAGGGTGAGCCACACTCAGGTGAAGACCAGATAACTTGCTAGGCAATTTTCAGGAAATTCTCCCTCTGCCAGGCAACTCTCCCCTTCAAGGTCTCCAGGCAGGGTGTCCTGTTTTGGTCAGCGCAAGGAACCTTGAAGGGGGGGGAGCAAGGGGGGGTGCCTTAAAAAGCATGAATAAAGGCTATTTGGGGCGGCTTCACCGTCACGCTGGCGAGTGTGGCTTGCCCGCTCTGTTTTACTCAGATGAAAAAAGGAGCAATTATGGGAATCTCCTCTGTCTATGGCAGGCACCCCCAAACTTGGAGCTCCAGATGTTTGGGGACTACAATTCCCATCATCCCTGAGCACTGGTCGTTAGCTAAGAATGATGGGTGCTGTAGTCCCAAAACATCTGGAGGGCCAAGTTTGGGGGTGCCTGAGTCTTTGGCATTTATTGGCATTTCAGTGACCAAGGCAGATGAGTGGGGTATAAATAAAATAATCAGTGTGCTCACTGGGCTTGACACTCCTGCGTCGGTCCCGTTTTTGCTGATAACAAGTTAACTCCAACTTGCACATCTGAAGGCAGCCCTGTTTAGGGAGGCTTTTAATGTTTAATAGATTATTGCATTTTAATGTTCTGTTGGAAGCTGCCCAGAGTGGCTGGGGAAACCCAGCCAGGTGGGCAGGGTATTAATAATAATAATAATAATAATAATAATATTTACTGCTAGCTGGCTGCTGGCACAAAAGAGGAGGTGAGAGCCACTGACTTGGATGGCTTGAAAAGAGGATTAGGCCAATTCACAGAGGAGTTGGAGGAGGGGGGGGAGAGGGCTATCAAAGGCTACTAGCCAGAATGGCCATGTTCTGCCGTCCCAGTCGGAGGCAGCCGTGCAGGAAACCTGAGGAGGGGAGAGCTGCTCTGGTTCCTTGAGTTCTGCTTGCCAA
Organism: Lacerta viridis; assembly: GCA_900245905.1. Classification (NCBI taxonomy): domain Eukaryota; kingdom Metazoa; phylum Chordata; class Lepidosauria; order Squamata; family Lacertidae; genus Lacerta; species Lacerta viridis. The sequence continues at coordinate 169,596 of OFHU01000834.1, read as the reverse complement.
TTTTCGGCCACTGCAAGAAGAGGCTGCCTCACCCAGCACGCTCTTCTTAGGTTCTTGCGAAGGCGGTTGAGAGGAGCCCCCTGTCATCTTGCATTTCTTAGTACAGGAAGTATTGATCGGATGTGTAGAGATCTTTCCTATTCTGCTTAGTTCAAGAGGGTTCTGGAAAGTTTCTTTCTACGTGAAAGAAACAGGCAGAAGGTTCCTGATGTTTGGGTTATTCCTCCTGGGAAGCTGAGTACAGCTGGTTTAAAGTGCTCCTGTTATCCTTTTTGTCAAGGCCATGCTGACTATAAGAGGGGGTCAGAAGGAGCCTGGGTCTCTCACTTTCTCTTTCTGTCCCTTTGTTCTGGCTGTGGTGTTCTGTTCTGTATGCTTAGCGTTAAGGTTTAGTCTTATTATAAGCAGTGGGTTTTTTGGTGGGGGGGGGAGGCAGGGGTATGCATACCGCTAAACATTTTGTAAAACTAAGTTTGGCCTCACTGAGGGGCAGTATTTCAATACGAGTAGGAAAAGGAGAGTACCCCTAAACATTTTTTTACAGGAAAAAAGCACTGATTGTAAGTTATTGTTAAGTTTCAGTTAAGTCTGCTGCAGCTGGAATTCCTATGGGGAGGGCCAATCCTGAACGTTCTGGATTTGAGACCATGATGCTCATTTGCCTTCAGCAGCAGTAACACTCTGCCAGGTGGAATTGCCTCTGGTCTATTTTTGGGGAACTCTGCAATGTGTTTAAGTTTTTCCTCCACACACGACACCCCCGTCTCCCCCTCTCCCTCTCCCTCTCCCCCCCCCCGGGCTCACCTTTGATGTTGATGATGCTGATCTCCCCAAAGTAGAGCCCCTCTCCCAGCACAGCATACTGGGTGACCCCATCGTCGGCCACCACGGCCAGCTTCCCCTCCCGGATGAAGTACATCTCCCGCCCCACGTCGCCCTTCTTGCAGACGTACTCCCCGGGGCTGTAGACCTGCGGCTTGAGCTTGAGGACCAGCTCCTCCAGCAGGCTCTGCTCGCAGCTCTGGAAGATCTGCACCTTGCGGAGCGTGGCCAGGTGGACGCTGACGGCCACCTCGGCCCGCAAGCGCTCGGGGAGGTGCTGCAGGATCTGCAGCTCGTTGGTCATCTTCTTCTCCATCTGCAGGTGCTGGTACCACTCCACCACGCGGTTCTGGAGGCGGCGGTTGGCGCAGTGGGTGCGCAGGTAGCCCTTGACCAGGTCCGATTTGGGGATAAAGGCGTCATCGGCCTGGTTCATGTTGGAGATGACCGAGGTCATGCTACCCATGATGGTGGCGAAGCCCATGACGGCCAGCAGGAAGTCGGCCGCCATGAAGAGGAACTCCTCCTCGCGGTGGGGCATGGGCGTGTCGCCCACCGTGGTGAGGATGAGGGTGGAGAAGTAGAAGCTGTAGAGGTACTGGCGCAGCAGGCGCTCAAAGCCGGGGATGCTGATGTTGGGGTAGACCCACTCGTCCGCCCCGTAGCCCACGTAGCCGGAGAGGGCGAAGTAGACGCAGGCGTTCCAGTGGATGGTGACGAAGACGTAGAGCATCAGCTTGGAGATGCGGAAGGAGTTGGGGTGCGCCGTGCGCGTCTCGATGCGGTCAAAGGCCTCGAAGAGGCGGGGGCTGCGCAGGAAGCGGTTGGCCCGGACGGCGGGGGTGGCCAGGCCCAGGCGCAGGTAGAGGAGGTCGGTGGGCAGCACCGAGAGGAGGTCCAGCAGGAAGGCGGAGGAGCAGGTGTAGTGGCGCGAGATCTGGGAGCGGTCCTGGATGAGGATGCCTTGCTCCAGGAACCCTGGGGTGGGCAGGGGGGAAGGAGGAGGGTCAGGGCCGCGGAGAGAGAGGAGACCCCCGGCCCCGGGCAGGCATCTCCACTGCTCTCCCCCAAACGGAACAACCTAAGAAGGGTCTGCTGGATCGGGCCAGAGGGTCCCATCTAGTCCCCTCACCCTTCAAAGGTGGGAAATGTAGGGATCAGAGAGATAGAAAAGCAGCCATGATTGCTTCTCTCTCCGTCAGCGCCAGGGCCTGTTCAGCTGGAACCTGCTCTTCAAAGGAATAGGTCAAGTATTTCAACAGATCCAGTGCCGGATTTACGTGTAAGCCAAACAGGCTATAGCTTAGGGCCCCACTCTCTCGGGGGGGGGGGCAAAAAAAAATTAAAGGAAAAAAACTGGATGTACATTTCCAAAATATAAGATAAAAAACAAATAAAATAAAACCTACATACAGCAACAGTGTTTTGTGTTGTGTAGGCTCCTATGATGTAAGTCATGGGCCCTGCCTGCTAGCCTGCTCCCTAAAATATCACTGGTTTGCTCCTTTCTACATACAGGCTGCCTACATTCTGCATGGACTGGTTGCATGGCGACATGTGCAAATGGCGTGAGATACCTGTGAGGTCCATAAATTACTATACAGCATATTAGAGACCAACTAAGTTTGTTATTGGTACGAGCTTTTGTGTGCATACTGGAAGGATTTTTTTTTTATTTTTCTTATTTTGTTTCGACTACGACAGACCAGACCAGCTACTTCCCTGTATATATAGCATATATTCAACACAAAAAACAAAGGACAGCTGGACATATAAAGGGCCCCATTACCTTCAGTACCTGAGGGCCTCATCAATCCTAAATCCAGCCCTGAACAGATCTTATGGTCAGAGGTATTCTAGTGTTTTTGTTCCCACATTATATATTTCTCTGTTACACATTTCCTCTGTTCCAATTATTATCATGGAAGAAGGGTGGGAAGTCAAATTTTAAATATGTACAGTCGTACCTTAGAAGTCTAACAGAATCCATTCCGGAAGTCCGTTCGACTTCCAAAACATTCGGAAACCAAAGCACGGATTCTGATTGGCTGCAGGAAGTTCCTGCAGCCAATCGGAAGCCCCGTTGGAACGTTCGGCTTCCAAAAATAGTTAGCAAACAGTCACATCCGGGTTTGCGGTGTTTGGGAGACGAAATGTCCGAGAACTAAGCTGATCAAAAGTATTAAATTTGATGTTAACTTGTTAAAAATTGGTGAAGCTCCATAAAATTTAATTGAGAAGGGGGGGTTTCCCAGGAGTGTCGATGGTTTTTTGGGAAAGTTTAACGGTCAGACTTTGTGGTTGAAGAGTTCCTGGCATTGTCAAAAAGAGCAAGAGAGTGTGACCGCCACACCGCCGAAACCTGTTTTTGGAGGAATGTAGCCCCTCATATCCCAGTGCCAGGCTGAGGTCTAGAGGAGGCAGGCAAGATTCCCACCAAGATGTCTTTGAGAAGAGACCTGAAGGCAGCTCTGTTTAGGGAAATTTTTGATGTTTGATGTTTTATCCTGTTTCTAATATTCTGTTGGGAGCCGCCCAGAGTGGCTGGGAAAAGCCAGCCAGATGGGCGGGGTATAAATAAATAAATTATTATTATTATTATTATTATTATTATTATTATTATTATTATTACAAGAACCCCCAAATGCCATCCTCTTGAGCCATTTTCTCACGCCAGCCTTATCAGGGCCCAAAGCCGGGCAGCTGCTGCCCCCCAGTGGAATAACACAAAACTGCAGGGCACAGAAGAGTCAGATTTGGGAGCCTGCGGGTCCACCCAGGTCAGTATTGTCTGCACTGGCTTTCAGCAGCTCTTTAGGGTTTCAGACCAAGAGTCTCTCCCTGGAAGTGGCATAGCGGGGGGGGGAAGGGGGGGGTCCAGGCACAGAATGTTGGGGGAGGGACCACACAGACTAGGCCCCCCCCGGCCCCCGCAGAGATCCTTCCAGAGACTCCTGGCATGCACATGGGCCCCCAGTGGAGGCTGAAAGTGCCAGCAGAGGATGGACGCATCCCAGGGGAAGAGCCTGGCCTAAGATGCTACGGAGAGCCTGCAGGATCAGGCCAGGGGCCAATCTAGGCCAGCCTCCTGTTCTCAACTGTGGCCAGCCAGATGCCCATTATGGGAAGCCTGCAAGCAGGATTCGCACGCAGGAGCCCCTCTCTTCCCTTCCTGCAGTTTCCAGCAACTGGGATCCGACTGCGGAGGCAGAACAAAGACATCCTGGCCAGGAGCCCTTGATCTCTTTCTCCTTCTCCATGGATTGTTCTAGTCTTCTCTAAAGCCATCCAGGCTGGTGGACATCCCTGCCTCTTGTGGGAGGGAATTCCACAGTTTAACTCTGCATTACGAAAGGCAAAAGACTTTCTTCTCTCTATCCTGAATCTCCCAACGTTCAGCTTCATTGGATGAAGGGGGAGAAGCATTCGCCAGGTGGGGTGCGGGGGGGGCATAAGGGGAGGGGCGAGGAGACAGGCCCTGGGGAGGAAAGGCCACTGACCAGTGTAGAAGTGGACCCCAATGTCCAGCAGGTACAGCAGGTCGCAGAGGTAGTCCAGGGCCAGCCAGAGGAAGAGGTATTTGCGCTGCAGCTCAGGGAAGCAGGACCTGCGCAGGAGGGAAGGGGAGAGAGAGGGGTGGGTGGCAGCGTCTGAACCCACAACCCTCTCACTGCAGCGGCTGCTCCAAAGGTCAGGCAGTCCCCCCCCCCAAGCTCTCTCCTTGTTGCTCCTTGCTCCATCCACCAGCAGCCCCCCCCCCATTCAGCTCTCCCCTTTCCCCAGGAATCTCCCCAAAATGTTCATCGGGGGCCCCAGTTTGCTCTGAAACTCCCTCCCTCCCAAAAAGGACTCCCCCCCCCAAAAGGACTCCCCCCCCCAAAAGAACCGCTTTCTTGTTTCGCCAGAAAGTGACCCTTCAAGACCTGAACCCATGGATTCCAAAGACAAGGAAGGGAATTCCAAATAAACTTTAGGAAGAACATTCCGGCAGCAGGAGCCCTTTGACAGCGGCACAGAAGACCTTCAAAGGTGGGGAGCTCTCCTTCATTGGAGGTTTGATGGTCACTCACCTGTCAGGAATTCTTTAGCTGGGATTCCTGCATTGTGGGGCGCGTTGGAGTACAGAAGGGGTACTTGGAGTAGGGAAGTTCAGGGAAGTTTTTAATGTCTGACACTTTATTATTTTTAATATTTTGCGGGCAGCCACCCAGAGTAGCCGGGGAAACCCAGCCAGATGGACGGGGTATAAACAATAAAATTATTATTTTTGTTATCCGATGACCCTCGGGGGTCCCTTCCAAATATAATTCTGTTTCTATGACTTCAGCCCAATGTTTTTTGCTGAATGTTTGCCTCCACCCTGCCCCCCCCCCATGGCTGGAATGTTGGATCTGCTTCCCAGACCTCTTGTTGTTTTCCTATTTTGCTTTCTATGGTCATCCGCTGGGCTTTCTCTCCTCTGCGTGGAAGGAGGTGACTGGCAGATGCAGAAGCAAAGGAAAGAAGGAAGGAAGGAAGGAAGGAAGGGAAGTCAGGCGTTGAAATCCAGCCGGAGAGCCTTGGCCCCAGGGCTGGGCCACCTCCGTGGTTTCCCTGAGCCCCCCGGCCCCCTCCCCCCGGGCGGATCCAGCCCAGGCCCCCCTTCGCCCACCTGCAGATGAGGATGATCCAGTTGTACATGATGGGAAACACCATGGTGACCAGCCACCAGTAATAATAGTCCCCCGACGGGTCCAGGATCCGTTTCTTCTCCTGGCTGAGAGCAGAGCAGAGGAGTGGGGGACATTGGTCAAGGCTTTCTGGGAAACGATATATAACGAACTGAAGAAAATGTTTAAAAATACATTTTTATTATTTGTTAAAAAAACAACAACCAGAAGCCTTTTTGTTAGGTATAACAGGTGAAGAGTTGCCAAGAGAGGATGAAAGACTTTTTCTGTATGCAACACCGGCAGCAAGAATGCTACCAGTCCAGAGATGGAAGGAAGGAGAAGAATGCGAGACGAAACGGATGGAGTACGGGGACATGGGGAAACGGACGGGGAAGATCCCAAACCAGGAAGATCAAGTATGTTCTAAAGACCGGAGCAAATCTGTAACTTATTTAAAAGACCAGTGTAAATAGTTAAAATGACTGGCAGGGATGCAATGACATTTGTGATGTGGAATTATCTCTGGTAATTATGGATATTTAACAGATGGATAAGGGTAAAAGATGCAGCAAACTTAATCTTAAACGTGGAACCCACGGAGGGAGGGAAGGAGGTCCGAAGGTTCAAAAGAACCTTGCACTTTAATGTTTGAAATGGCTATGTTAAAATGTATAAAATTGTGAAAAAACCAATAAAAATTATAAATATATACGTATATAGAGAGAAAAAGAGAGCAGAGGAAGCCGGCTGGGTCAGAGAACATCCCAAGGACTGAAGGACGTCTCCCCCTCCTCGCCAGCCCCTAAGAACCTCCCAAGAAGAGCCTGCCAGATCAGGCCACGGGGGGCCCATCGAGTCCGGCATCCTCTTCTCACGGGGGCCAGCCACATGAAAACCCCCTGCAAGCAGGATCCGAGTTCCAGAGCCCTCTCTGCTCCTGCAGCAACTGGGATTCAGAAGCCCTTGGAAGGAGCCCTCTCCACCTTCACGGGATTTGTCCCATCCTCCGAATCAGTGGCTATCCCTGTGGCAGGGAGTTCTCTAGGTTTGGGCCTGCAACACAGCTGTGTTTTGGGGGGGGGTAATGGGAGACCCTGGAAGGCACCAGGTGGGCAAAGCCTGGTTTAAGGCGTGTGACCCCCAAGACTGGGGGGGGCACAGGGAGAGAGGGGCTGCAGATCACACCACAGCGGTCGGGGCCTCTGTCCAGCGGTGGTTCAGGGCATCCCAAATGAAGACGGATGTGGACAAGCTGGAACAGGGGCAGAGGAGGGAAACAAAGCCTTATTTTTGAGGAACGGTCGAGGGAGTTGGGTTTGTTTAGCCTGGAAAAAGAGGAGACTCAGAGGAGATACGGGAGCCATCTTCAAATATCTCCAGGGCTGCCACCTGGGGGAGAGAACAAGCTTGTTTTCTGTGGGTCCAGATAGCAGGACCTGATGCAGAATTGACAAAGCTGACAGGAAAAACCCCAAACCAGCAAGATCAAGTATTCCAAAAGGACTGGAGTAAATTTATACGATATCTGAAAGATTATTGTAAGCAATTAACATCACCAGCAGGGTTGTCTGAAGACTTATAAAGAGAATTTTTCTACCTTTCTGTATTTATTCAAATTTTGAGTTCTTTTGTAGTGAGTGTAATTAAAATTGGAAATGTAATGATATAAAGGTTAATTTTGAAAGCCGTAAAGTGCATTGTAATGATGTGAATGTATATTATTAAACGGAAAATAAATAAAAATTATACACACACACATGTATATGTGTATATATATATATATATACAGATAGCAGGACCTCAGAAGGTGGTGGACCTTCACCGGAGGTTTTTAAGCAGGAGTCGGATGGCCATCAGTCAGGAATTGCCTAGATGTGACTCCTGTATTGCACAAGGTTAGACTAGATGACTCTTGGGGTCCCTTCCAGCTCTTCAGTCCTACACTTCCCCGACTCCTCTCTTAGACGGCCAGCCCCACGCCACCCCTTTGCCCAGCCTGCGCCCTGTACAATGCCCGCCATATCTGCTACCGTGGGGCCTCCCCCTTCCTGCCCCCCTCAATGCTTGCCTTTGCTCTCCCCGCCCTCCGGTCCCCACTCACCGTGGTTTGGGGGCTGCTCCAGGGCTGCTCTCCTCCGTCTTGACGAGCTTCGCCTCCCCCTCCCTGTCCTTGGCTCGGAAGACCCCGGCCAGCCTATTCATCTTGGCACGGGCTGGCAGCCGCGGGCTCCTGGTCGAAGCTAGGCCACAGCACCCCCTCTCTCTCTGCCCCACAGCAGAGCCTCACTCTCCTCCTCCGGCTGGCTCTCTGCATCCAGGCGCATCGGAGCCTAGCAACGCAGCAGGGCTCCCCCCTCCCACCTGCTCCCTGTGGGGCTCGGCCACACACCTGAGCCGGCAGGTGCAACCCTAAAGGGCCCAATCAGGGAGGGAGCAGCGCTGATGAGGACCCTGGGGAGACCAGGCGGGGCGGCGGCGGCTGCCAAGCCAGGGCGTAGCAAGCAGGCAGGGAGGATGGGGGCCAGAGACCAAGCTCTGCAGGCCAGTGCCCCCCATCTGCTCTAGGGCAGCCCATGGGGCCCCATAGACACATCCCCTCCGACATTTCTCTGGTGAAAATAAGGACATTCTCCTCCACATCAGGAAGCATCTCCCGCACACACAGACATCACAAGAGGCCCCCCTGTGCCAGTGCCCTCTTTCCCCCAGGGGTCAGCCTGGTCCCCCAAACGGAACCAGCAAGAGAGACCCAAGCGCAAGAGGAAATTCTTTTTGGACTCTTTGCCGCTGGCCTTTATCACCCTTCTAGATTAACCTGTGGCGCTGTGGGTTAAACCACTGAGCCTAGGGCTTGCTGATCAGAAGGTCGGCGGTTCGAATCCCCGCAATGACGGGGTGAGCTCCCGTTGCTCGGTCCCAGCTCCTGCCCACCTAGCAGTTCGAAAGCACGTCAAAAGTGCAAGTAGATAAATAGGTACCGCTCCGGCGGGAAGGTAAACGGTGTTTCCGTGCGCTGCTCTGGTTCGCCAGAAGTGGCTTAGTCATGCTGGCCACATGACCCGGAAGCTGTACGCCGGCTCCCTCGGCCAGTAAAGCGAGATGAGCGCCGCAACCCCAGAGTCGTCCGCGACTGGACCTAATGGTCAGGGGTCCCTTTACCTTTACCTTAGATTAACCTGAATATATAGGCTTGGATCTGACCAGTGTGGGATTTGCGTATAAGCTAAACAAGCTATAGCTCAGGGCCCCACTCTCTTGAGGGCCCCCAAAAAATTAAAGGGAAAAAACCTAGATGTACATTTCCAAAATATAAGCTAAAAAACAAATAAAGTAAAGCCTACACACAGCAACAGTGTTCTGTGTTGTGTAGGCTCCTATGATGCAAAGAATGGGCCCTCAATCATTTTAAGTTAGAGCTCAATAATTATTTCACTATTAATATACTTCTTCTTAATTGTATTTCAGTTCATCAATTAATTTGATAAAATACATATTTTGTTATCCGCAAATGGCTTTGTTATCCCATTAGGTCCATAAATTACCGCATAGCATATATTCAACACAAAAAGCAGCGACAATTGGTTGTTGACAAAGGACAGCTGGACATGGAAAGGGCCCTGTTACCTTCAGCAGCTGAGGGCCGCATCAAACCGAAATCCGGCCCTGGATCTGACCAAGGTGGACAGGCGGATCCATTGAAGCAGGATGGGTTTCTCAGGAATCGTCCCCAAGCCCAAATATTTTGGAAATCTGCAGAGACTGACATCTCAGGTATTTCACGGTGGAGCAAACCTTTAGAACCTAATGTAGTTTGACTCCCAGATGTTGTGCTGGAAAACGCTTGAGAAACAGGGCCAAAATCGCAACCCCCCACAACAATTTATTATTATTATTACTATTATTATTATTATTATTAGTGCTTTTTTGTGGGGGTACACAGGGGTACGCATAACCCTGAACATTTTGGGAATCTTTGCACTTTTGTCCATTTACTGTATTTATTTCCCCCGATTCGAACTACCAAATTGTGATTTCCTTGAGTCAAAATGAGAGTACCCCTAAACATTTTTAAAAGAAAAAAAGCACAAGTTATTTATTATTATTATTATTAATTAAATTTGCATAAGGCCAGAGGTCTCCGCACGGTTCACAGCATCCCAGGGAAGGAAGGCTAAGAATCGCGAGGAGGGAAAGAAAGAAAGAAAGAAAGAGCTCCTGCAGGATTGGAACAGGCAGAAAAGCGCTGCTCTGCTGGCCTCGCAGCCTCCCTTCGCTTCCTGCCCGGGATCCGGACTCCTGCCTGCGCCCCTGTCCTGCCCCCGAGACCCCCAGGAGGCGCTCTTCCGTTGCTGTCCCCTGTAGCCTGCCGGGTCTGGGATCTTCGCTGCTCCTCAGCGCCCTCTGCCCATGCCCAGAGGCGCCCTGTCCCCACCGGCCTCCCGGCGTCCCCCGCGAGCATGCGCAGAGAGGTCTCCGGCCGCACCTGGGAGGTGCCGGGGCGGGGCTTGCAGGTGGGGGCGCGGCGAGGGGCGGAGACTGCGGCGGGAGGGGGACCCGCCCCGTGGGCGTGGCCTGGCCGGGCGGCGGCGGCGGCGGCGGCGGGCGAAGGAAAATGGCGGCTCGGCGGCGGCAGCGGAGGCGGCGACACTCAGGTGCCCGGCGGGGGGGGGGAGGCGAGAGAAGAGAGAGAGAGGGTGGGGGCAAAGCCGGGGGGGGTCGGCAGGCGGGAGAAGGAGGGGGGATCGGGCCCCGCTGCGGGCCGGAGCCGGGCAGGATCGGGGCCCCCGGGGGGAGAGGGGAGGGGAGGGGGCGCTCCCCCTCGTGCCCCCCTTTCTAGTCTGGTGCGTTTCTCTGTCCGTGGGGTGGGGGGCTGCTGGGCCTCGGACCCCCCTCCTGCCACGAGGCCCCACCCTGGGGAGCAGAGCCCCCCCCCTCCCCTCCCCTCCCCCGCGTGTCCAGGGTCGCGCCCTGCGGGGGGTCTGTCTATTTGTGGAGCGCAGCCCCCTCCCTTCCCTCCCCCCCCCAGATGCGCAGGCGGAGGGAGAGGGATGCCTTCCCTTTACTCCCCCCCCCGGAGGGTCCAGGGGCAAAGCTTGGGGGGGGGGGGGGGCTGGTCCGTCTCGCCGGTGGAGGGGATCCCCGGCCTGCAGGCGGACACCCGGTGCGGAGGGAGGGGGTCCTTGGGGCCGAGGGTCGCCCCCTCCTCCTCCTCCTCCCTGGAAGGAAAGAGCAGGCTGGGCTGGCCGCCCCCCCCCCGTGGGCCCCCTCCTCCCCCGGCTGCAACAGGGGGGCATCTCCGTGCTGGCCTACCTGTGTTTGTGCGAGGGGGTGCTGGGTAGGACCCCCCAGGGCAGAAGGGGGCTTTGGGTGGGGGAGCACCCCTGGAAGAGGACAGGGGACTCCACCCTGACCCCCGCCTGCCTGCCTGCCTTTCCCCCTCAGCTGCTGTGTGGATGGCACCTGAACCCTAGGAGCCTACACTGCAAGGTAAGCGTCAAAGGGCTTGGGGGGGCATTTGTGGGAGGGGGTCACCGCAGAGGCCTCTTGGATTGTGGGGGGGAGCGGCCCTGCTTGGCGGCCCCCTGAAAATAAAGAAGGGGGTCAGGACCAGGAGGCCACCCCCTAGAAGCCAGCTAAGGTGAGTTTTGTGGGCCTGGCGAGTGGCGATGGGGGGGGGGAGTAGGGGTGATGCAAACTGAATTAAGGGTGGGGTGGGGGCTTCAGGGCAGCTCATGACAGCATGGCATAGTGGTTAGAGTGCCACACGGCTACAATCTGGGGGGGACCAGGGCTCCACCCCCACCCCCCACTTCCAACTCAGCCCTGAAGCTCATTGGATGTGACCTTGGGAGGCGGGAACTGGTGGTTGTTGCAGCGATTAATGAGGACTAGCATCTTGTAGAGGAAGGTTCAAATCCCCACTTGGCCTCGAAGCTCGCCGGGTGACTTGGGGGGTGCTGTCCCGTGCAAAAGACGCTTTTCCTGGCAAAAGACTTGTGGAGTTTCTTGGTGGGGGGGGGCTGCAGATCCCCTGAGCTCTCCCTCTTCTGTGTGGTGTGGCGAGAGTGGGTGGGGTGAGCAGGCCTCGATGGAGCCCATAAGTGTGGGGCTGCGATATAATCCTTGTGGGCCTGACACCAGTCGCATCAAGGGGTCCACGGAACCTCTTTTCTGTTGTGTGTCCCCCCCCCCGGGTGAGGGAGCCCCGTTTTCTCATGGGTGCCCCATGGGTGGGGGAGTCTGGCTGCTCTGGGTTGCCCCAAAGAAGCCGATCAGTAGGAGAAGGTCCTCCTCCTCAAAGAAAGCCCTCCTTCTCTCAGCACAGATTAATCTGTGAAACTCCCTGCCACAGGAGGCAGAGACGGCCTTGAAAGAGGATTGGGCGGGTTCGTGGAGGAGGAGGAGGAGGAGGAGAGGGCTGGACACGTGGCTCCTGGTTGGAGCCAAATACCAGTTGCATTCTGGGAGGGGAAGGGGCCCTGGGGCTCAGATCCTGCTCCGGTTCTGGGGTGCTGGGTGGGGAGTCCCTCCCTTTTCCCTGCCTCCTGCCAGCTGTGTTGTGGGGGGGGGAAGGGAAGGGGCCACTCCTGCCCTGCTGCTGCTGCTTCTCTTCCTCCTCCGTCATTTTTTCCAAGGTTCCCTGGCAAGTGAGCTGAGCTGCCGGGGTCACCTTGGGACACGGCCGCCTGCACAACGTGCCCAGACAGAGGGGGATTCTTTGGGAGGGGGGGTCCGCCCTCTGAGGGGGCACCTGCCATTTGTGCACACCTATGCCAGCCCTGCCCTCTGAATGCCCAGCCGTTGCCTTCTGTGGGCAGAACGGGCACCTGGCCATGTGCAGAGTGTTTTTCTTCCCCCCGCATGGCAGCTTTCTGCCTTCCTAGGTGTCAGGGACAGAGCACATGCTTGGAATGTAGAAGATTCAATTCCCAGGCTGGGAGAGAGACCCCCGCCTGAAACCCTGGACTTCTGCTGCCAGTTGGTGTGGGCAGTGTGGAGCTAGGTGGAGCCAACGGCCTGGCTCAGCTTCCTCCTCTCCTCGGTGCTCCCTCTGGGATGGCGCTTTCCTGCCCTGCCCTGCCAGGCTGCTGTGCCCTCCTCCCTGTCACCCCCTTGGGGTCCCTTCCAGCTCGGCAGCCCTCTGACTCTGGAGCTCTTCTCAAGGACATCCCGGCCCCCGAAGAGCCTCTTCCGAGCTAAATTTAGCCGCGAGGCTGTGGAGAGCCGGCCCTCGTCCCCCTGGCCTGGCAGGGAGGAGGAGGAGGAGGAGGAGCAGGGCGAGAGGCAGCCTCTTGGAAGGCGTCCTGGCCTTGGCAGCTCCCTCCCTGGGCATGGGGCCCGGCAGCGGGCGCGGGGCAGCTGCCCACTGGGCAGGTTTAAGCAGGGCTTTGATCCCGACGCCTCTTGGCTGCCCCTCCAAGTCACCCGGCGTGGGAGGCCTGTTTTGCCCTGCCAGGCACCCTCCGCCTTGCCCGCCTGCAGAGGCGCACGGCACCAGGGCCCCTTCCCCACTTATCACGCTCAACAACTGGCTCGCAGGGCTGCCTGGATTGGCGGCTGTCGCTGCCTCCTGTGGCAGGGAGTTCCCCAGGCCAACGCTGCGCGAAGAAGCGCTTTCTTTTCTCTGCCCTGAATCCTTCCAGCCCTGAGATTCATTTATTTGTTCGATAAACAAAACAAACCTCAAGGCCACCCAGCGGGATGGGCAGGGTAGAAAAACATTTATTATGATGAAGCTGCTTACAAAATGATAAGAAAATCCAGAAAGAATTGCAACCGTGCTTTAAAACATAGAAAACGGGTCAGAATTCCCTCCACTTCCTAAGCATCTATACGGGATTGTGTAAACAGGAATGTTTTCAGGAGGCAACTGGTGCCCTTTCATAGGGTGCCCCTGAGTTTGAGAGAGGGAGAGGGTCTGGCCTCCTCTGGGTCTTCAGCAGCCAGGCTAGTGTGTGGGGCAGGGAGGGGGGGGGGTTGCTCCTGGCAGAGACCTCCCTTCGGGGCCCCGGTCGGCCTGCCCCCCAAGGACTGGGCTCTCCCCCAAAGCGCTGGGGGCAGACGGCCACCCAAATTCCTTGCCCCACCCACCCCCTTGCTGTGCCAGCCCCCACCCCGATGCCTTTAGGGGTGGGATGGAGGGATGGATTGAGCCCCGTGTTTACTGATGGTTCCCCACGGGGAGCTGTGCCCAAAGTGACTCACAGCAGATGCTCGAAACCTCGATTGCACCCGGAAATTCAAAACGGAGAACCCTCTCCCCCCCCCCCATTTGGCAAGCATGAAATCAAGTCAATATTGCAAAAAGAAAAAGAAGGTTGGTGGTCCCGGGCCAGGGTGAGCCCCCTCCCTCTTCCCTTCCCAGCATGCTCCTCCTCCTGCTGCTGCAAATGGTTATTTCTGGCTGGCCTGACTCACGGCTTGGGGGGGGGGAGTTGGGTGGCGCCTCTGAGATCCAAATACAGCGTGTGTGTGTGTGTGTGTGTGTGTGTGTGTGTTTGGGGAGGGGGAGATTTCTGCTGTTTCTCACCGCCCTCTGCTTAGCTCTGCCTCTGCCCACCCTGTGGCAGAAGGGGTTTTGTGGGTGGGGGGCTCTCAGGAATGCCACCCTCTTTGTCCTCCTCCCCCTTCCTGTGTCTTCCTTCTGACCCCAAGGAAGGGTCCAGTTTGGGCCAGATTTAGTGTGTGGCCCCCCCCACAGTTTTTGGGGTGGGGGCTGCCTAAAGCTGATGGAAGACTTAGCTGGTCTGCCCTGGTCCCTGAAGATGCCCCCCATAAGTGATGGACACCCCCAATTCTCCAGAGGCTGGCTCAGTTTTCCTGAAGTGCTCCAAAGGGGTTGGGAGGCTGGTTCTCCCGCTGCGGTTCCTGCATTGAAGCGGGATGGACTAGATGGCCCTTGGGGGGCCCCTTCCAGCTCCACAGTCCTGTTTCAGCCTAGTTCTGGGGCGCCCCACAGTTTCTTTAGCCAGACTCCTGGGGCTTCATTTTGCAGCACCGGATGAAGAGGGGGCCAGAGCGGGCATGAATGCCTGGGAGGAGGGAGTGCCTCTGCACATGGGCAGAGTGCCCTCTGCTCTCCCCTGAGCCACGCCACGCCTGTCTGGGCCAGAGGGCATGGCTCCCTCCCTCCCTCCCTCCCTCCCTCTCCCTCTCTCTCTCCTCTGCCTCCTCCTCCTCCTCCTCCCCGCCTCCTTGGCCCCCAGCCCAGGCCAGCGCCCTGTGGAATGTGCCGGAATTCCTGTGGGCTGGGCAGGCTCAGCCTGTGTCAGAGTTCGCCCTCGCCTCTTCTTCCAACTGAGGGGGGGCACCCAAGCCCTGTGGAGGGTGGCGTCTTTGGAGGGGGGGAGGGCTGCTTCTCTGGGACCCAGGAGTCCTGGCTTGCAAGGCTCATGTCCCGTCCCGTCCCCCTCTTCTTCCTGAAGTCAGACATGCCAGCTCTCCCAAGCAAAGTGAGGATAAGGGGCCCCTGCCTGCCTGGAGTCGTTCGTAGAAGTTGGGAGGGACCCCCAAGGGTCATCCGGCCCAACCCCCTGCGATGCAAGGGTGCTGGTGGTCATGCTTGGCCTCCTGGCTTCGAAACAGGACCACACCAGTTCACGGGGGGGGGGAGGAGGAGAGGGCTCTCGGGGGGCTCCTTGCCAGGCTGGCCGGCCTCTGACTCCACTGCCGGAGGCAGCCCTGCGTCTGAAGAGCCGTTGCTGGAGGCCACAGGTTCCCTTCAGGCATCTGCCCAGGAGACTGGACTAGGTGGACCCCTGGCCTGATCCGGCAGGCTCTTCCGATGGAGCCTCCAGGCCCAGAGGCAGTCTATCTGGATTCCTGGGTTGATAGGGGCATTTGGCTGCCGTGAGAACGGGAGGCTCTGCCTGATCCAACAGGCCCTTCTGACGTCCTGATGTCCCTGTGAGTCTGGTGGAGAAAGTCGCTGTTGGGTCCTCCCCAGCCCCCTGCTTCTGTGCCTGAGGGGAGTCTTCTTCTCTGACACTCAGACCAGGAGGCCGCCTTCCTTCCTTCCTTCCTTCCTTCCTTCCTTCCTTCCTTCCTTCCTTCCTTCCTTCCTTCCTTCCACAGCTCCTTCCCCACAACATCCAATGACTCCTTCCTGGGAGGTTTCAGCAGAGGTGGGATGGGTCCCTTCCATCTCTCCTGGCCCTGCCCGTGGGGGGCCTTCTGCCCCCTGGGAGCCAGAGGACGTGGACACCCTGTCCAGTTTTAGGACCAGGTCCTGAACAAGTGGAGGTGACACTGGATCTCCTGCAGGAGGTTTCGGAGTTCAGAGCAGCTGGGGGGGTGCTGTGGAGTGGGGGAAATGGGGGAGTGGAAACCCGAGGAGCAGCGCTATGGGGTGGGTGTCTTCCCCTGCCCCTCGTCTTCCTGATCAAGACCCTCCCAGCCCCAGAGCTCTTGCTGCTGCAAAAGGGAAAGCAGCCTGCCTTGCAATCCCAGTGGGGCTGCTCCTCCAGAGGGACCTGGTGCCGGGAGCAGATCTTAGCAACCTCTCCCCCCCCCCCTTGCAAAACACACTTGGCTTCTGGCAGAGATTCAGGTCTCCCGAGGCCCCCCCCCCTTTGTGCCTCTCCTAATAAATATTAGGTGTTTGGTGGTGTTTCCTGCTTGGCAGGGGGTTGGACTGGATGGCCCTTGGGGTCTCTTCCAACTCTAGCATTCTATATCCCCAAAGAGGATATGGCGAGAGTTTGAAAAGGTTTGGAAAATGAGCCAGGGACGGAGTGACTGTGAAGGAAGGCTGCAGCTTTGGGGACTTTTTAGTTTGGAGAAACGGCGGGGAAGAGGCGACCCAGTAGAAGCTAATAAGATGGAGGGCAGGTAAAAGGAAGGACTCCTTCCGTCAGCAGACAGGTGAGTCTGGTGAGTCTGGGCCGCCTTCTCTTCCAACCTGCTGCCTCCGCTCCTGGGCAAGGTGCCTGGTCTTTGGCTGCCGCCTCGGCTCCTGTTATTCCTGGAGGAAAGGCAGCAACACGATCCTCTTGGGTCTGGCTCCAGGCTGGCGGGCAGGACGGGGAAGTCCTTCCTTCCACCCGCCCCGAATCCTCCAACCTTCAGCTTTGTTGGATCTCCACGAGTTCTGGAATTATGAGAGAGGGAGAAGAACTGGAGGCAGAGCAGAGCCAGCCTGGCTAGTCTCCCTCCATGGCCCTCTTCTCCTCCTCCTCCTCCTCTTCCTCCTCCTCCTCCTCCTCCTCCTCCTCCCCGAGTTGCTTGGATGCTCTTTTAAAGCCATCCAGGCGGGGGGGGGGCTTCCTGTGGGAGGGAGTTCCACAGTCCAACTTCCTTTGGTCCTCAGCTTCCCCCCCCCCCCATTCAGCTGGAGGTCTGCGAGTTAGGAGAGAGGGAGGAAAACGTTGACCTATCCGCCTTCTCCTTGCCGTGAATAATTCTGCAAGTGCCTCTCCTGTTGCCTCTCCTTTTCTGCAAGCTAAAGGACCCCAAACGCCACACTCTTTCCTCGCAGGAGTCACTTCGATCATCTCGATTGCTATTTTCTGAACTATTTCTGCTCTGCAATCTCCTTTTTGAATTGAGTCATGAAATGCAGGGCTCCCAACGCAGCCGCCCCGTAGATCCCTGGCTGTCCCCATGGCTGTGGGGTGTCCGGACCAGGCTGCCTCCTTCTGGCTTTGCCCTGCCCTGCCCTGACAAGGGGCAGAGTCCACGCACGGGGGGGTGGGGGGTGGGGGGAGCGGCTGAGCTGCTCTTCCGCCTTTGCTGCCTGCCTCTCTCTCTCGGGGCAGCCGGTGAGTAGTGTCTCTGGGGAGGGGGCAGCTCTGCGGTGCTCCTCCACACGCGGCCTCTTTCTCTGTGTGTCAGGTGGGGTGGGGGGCAGGTGTGTGCCGTGGGGCTCTGAGCTGTGGGCAGCAGGCACGGAGGGCTGAGGTTCACCTGCCGAGCAGGATTGTGACCTACCTGGGAATGCAGCCAGCCAGGAGAGGGAGGCCTGGGCTGACAGGTAGCTGCCCTGCCTGCCTCCCCGTCACCTTGGGCCTTAAAGGGGGCACGCCTGCCCCCGCGGCAGGATCCAGCTTTGGGATGGGAACGAAGGGCTGGTTAAGATGGAGGGGGCAGGAGGCCCGCCCTTGACCCAGAGAGCACGACTTTGTGGCCCCCAGAGAAGCAGCGCAGCAGCAGCGGCGGCTGGGGGTGGGAAGGGACTTCTCTAGTCCCATCTCTCTTCTGGGTGTGGATTTTGGCCCGTCTCCAGCTCTGGCCTGGAGCTGCAGTTTGGAGTTGGGTTGGGCCTCGCAGGTGCCGACCCCCCTCCTCCTCGGAAGTGTTGGGATTGGCTCCCTGTTGATGCTCCAGGTCATCTACTGGGGGGCTGACCCACCCGAGGCGGCATAGTTGGAAAACGCAAAATCTGTTCTGAGTGGAATTGCAAACCACACTCTATAAAACACCAAAGCTTCTGAAAATAGCAGCAGTAAAATACAAGCAACGAGCAGAAACGGAGTTTTAAATAGCAGTTAACTCCAAAAGCAGCCAAAGTATTAAGGAACAGCTGTTTTGAACAAAAATGGCCTCCGGAGCCCATGTGGGAGGGCGTGCCTGGAGAGAGGGGGGCAAGGATGTGGAGCTGCCCCCCCAAAAAAGGTCCTGCCTCTGGCCCCCACCAGTTTAATGGGGCTTCTTAAAGACAGAGACTGTCCAAGGAGACACTTGGACCCTTGGATGACAGGGAAGACCAAGGAGGGCTAAAGGAGGAGAAGGAAATTGCAGAGAAGCCAAAGCAATTCTGTGCATCCGTCTGAGAAACTGAGGCAGGAGTGAGGAATTATTGGCTGGTAGAGAAAGACTGGAAATTGTCCTGCAAGGTCTCTAAGAAACGGGAAATTGCTGATTGAACAAAAGTAAGTAACTTGTCCCTCGGATCAGCCTCCATACCTGAGGACTGGAAAGTAGCCAGTGTAACACCGGTTTTTAAAAAGGGATCCTAGGAATTGCAGGCTGCTTGGCTTAATTTATGTCCTGGGAAAAGTTGGGGAAAGTATTGCTACAGATGAAATAACCAAGCATATAGAAGAACAAGCCTTGCTGAAGCGGAGTCAGCATGGCTTCGGCAAGGACAAGTCACGTCTCACAAACTTTTTGGAGTTCTGTGAGAGTGTCAAGAACTATATGAATGCTTTTGTTGAGATTCCTGCTTTGCAGGGGGTGGACTAGATGACCTCAGGGGTGGCCACATTTGTCAAGGCTGAGGAAGAGGTGGCATTCTAGAAGCTTATAAAATGATGCCTGGGCCGGAGAAAGTGGCTAGAGGGGGAAAAATCCCCCTTCCCTTCCAATGCTAGAACCTCTGGGCATCCAGGGAAGCCAGATGTTGGAAGATTCGGGGCAGAGAAAAGAAGATTCTTCTTCTTCATGCAGAGTTGAACTGTGGAACTCCCTGCCACAGGAGGCCACGAGGGCCACCCACTTGGGTGGCTTTACAAGAGGAGCAGGCTAGTTCACGGAGGAGGAGGAGAGGGCTGTCCATGGCAAATAACAGGGCTGGGCCATCTATTGTTATATTGTCCAAATCCGGTTTGAAATCCATATCGTGATATCAGTTTCATAATTTCGGACCTGGCAATATATTGTGCATCATGATGTGTTGTTGTGTGTTTGCGTGCTGTGCAAAAATCACCATGTGGGGAAACCCGTGAAGCCAGTGAATGCCTCTTCGCAGCTCCGTCCTTATTTCAGACATCGTGAGATGCCGGTATATTGCATTGTTTAGCTGGCGATGTGCCCCCCCCCCATGGCTTTTCTCTGCCTCCACAATGGGCACCTGCAATGCTTCCGAGTCCCAGTTGCTGAGAAGGGCAGGAGGGGGCTGGGCTGCTGCTTTGCCCCTGTCATTTTGGGGACACATCTGGCTGGCCCCTGTGAGAACAGGGTGCTGGGCTCGGGGGGGGGGCTTGGCCTGATCCAGCCGGCCCTTCTGAGATCCTGCTGCTCCCTATGCCAGACCCGCCAGGCAGGGGTCCGCCTGGCAGCCGGGATCTGCGCCCAGCCTGTTGCAACCCAGAGACGGGCCTGGCAGGGACCTCCGCCACTCCCTCTCTTGCTACCGCAGAAGGCGCAAGGCAGCCTCTCTTGGGCGGACTTTAGACTTTCCCTGGCCTGGATGCGGAAGGAATCCCCCCCCCCTTTCTTTCATCTGGCCAGGAAGGACATGTTTGGGATACGTGGAAACGCCTTTCCTGGGCCTCTAACCTGCGCCAGAGAGCCCCACCCTTGCCAGCAGCGGGAGGGAGGGCTTGTGGGCGAGGGCAGGGCCTGATCCCGCTGCTGCCAAGGGTGGCAACTGCTGCTGCGGCTGCTTCTCGGTTGCCAAGAGGAACACCCACCCCCGGGGGGGGGATCCAGGCTCCTCCTTGGCCTGCCGTCCTCCTGCTTGTTTGTAAGGTGAGAACTTGGCTCAGCAGCAGCAGCAGCAGCAGTGAGAGGGCAGAGCCGTGGGTCGCCTGGCATTCTGCCTCACACACACACACACCCCGTTCAGCCTCCCCTTGGCGGGGAAAGGAGATGCCCAGCAGAGGGGCTGCATTCAGATCCTGCTCATCTTTTGGTTACGTTTGGGGAAACTTCCCTAGAAAGTCACCCAGTACAGTAAGGAGAAATGCAGTTAAAAGCAGCACCTCGTTCCTCTTCCGGGACTGAAATAAACCACCAGAAGCAGAAGTGGCTTTAAATTAAAAAAAAAGTGTGTGGGGGGGAATCCTTGATCTCTAGGTGAAGGGGCTCAGAGAGAAGGCCGGGGGGAGGGCTGCCCCCCCCAGACCCTTCCCCCTTGGGCTCAGCTGCTGGATCTCCTGCGGTTGCTGATGGCCAAAGCCCTGGCAGGTCTACATGAGAGTAAACAGCCCTTGAGAGTCCCTGGCTGCTGGCTGATGCACGGCTTTGCAGAATGCAACCGTTTCCCTGGAAGAGGTGAAAGTTTTGCAACGGCCGTTGGCCAAGGGGCCTTCAGGGCAGAGCTAGCAAAATTCAGCATTTACCCCCAGCTTCGCCCCCGAACCCTTTCCCAAGAGGAGCAGCGGGGAAAGAGGCCGAACGCGAGAACTCCCGGGAAGCCAAATGTTGGAAGATTCAGGGGGAATAAAAGAAAGTCCTTTTTCATGTAGCTGCAGGAGGCAGGGATGGCCCCTCTCTGGGATGGCTTTAGGATTGGACAAGTTCCTGGAGGAGGAGGAGGAGGAGGGGGCTCTCGGGGGCTCCTAGCCAGGAGGGTTGGGCACCCCCTCCGCAGTCGGAGGCAGCCGTGCCGCTGAATGCCAGCTGCCAGCTGAATGCCAGCTTCTTTTATTGCATGTCTATCCCACCTTGCATTTAATCCCCACCACAACCCCCCTGCGAAGTGGGCCAGGTTCTTGAGAGGCCGCCCAAGGGAGTTTCATGGGTGCCAAGTGGGGATTTTAACCCTGGTCTCTCGCAGCTCCCTAGCCTGCCACTCTAACCACTGTGCCACACAGCCTCTCTGAAGATGGGCTCAGATACCGGGCGTTTAGGATCTTTGAATGGTGCCAGCCAGGAGGGATTTATCCTGAATGTCCGAGAAACGGCTTCTGAAAATGCTTCTTCCGTTTGCTCTCCGGATGAGTAGGGGGAAAGAGATGGTGACCTATCTCTGGGGCATCTCTGGGGCAGGCGCCTCGGGAGAGAAGGAAGGAGCGAGGTTCTAGCAGGAGATTGTATCTTGGCTTAACACTCCTCCCAAGAGCCCGTTGCTTCATTTTCTTTCTGCAGAGCCTTGCAGCGCAGGGAGGGAGGTATCGCTGGGCTGAGCAGGAGATCAGAGAATTGCGGGAATCCCAGCGGAAGAATCCCGGACAGGCGGCCTTGCAACTCAGCTGGCTTGAGACAGCGGCAGTGTCTGCCCATCGTGTCTGGGCGGGGCAGCGGAGGGGGGAAATGCTGTTTCTTTTGTTTGAAATGTTGCTCAACATTGGAGGGGGTGGACTGGGTGACCCTTGAGGTCCCTTCCAGCTGTTATTCCTTGGAGGTTTTTAAGCAGAGTTTGGAAGACCGCCTGTCAGGGATTCCTTGCCGGGGGTTGGTCTAGATGACCCGTGGGGTCCCTTCCGACCCTACAATTTTGCGATTCCTTTCAAAGAGTTTGAGGTCGCGGCTCCCGCTCACATTCTGTTTCCGCAGGCCGGGGCTTCCTCCGAAGCAGCATGGCGCCCCCCCTGGCCAGAAGGACCTCCCGCCCCCCCTCCTTGCCCGCCCCGCAGCCGTGCCCAGCAGCCGCCCTCGGAGGAGTCAGTCCAGCGCGCGGCCGCCTGTGACCTCTGACCTCCCGCCACAGCCTCTCCCCCCCCTCCCGTGACCCCCGCCCCCCCCACGCAGCGCTGCCCTGCCCGATGGAGAGGATGAGCTGGCTGAGCAAGCTGAACCCCCGGGCGGGGGCCGGGGGGCACCGGGGAACCCGCGGAGCTAGCCTGCAGAGCCCCATGGCGGCCGACCCCGAAACCTGTCTCATGGTCTTCAAGAATCACTGGGTCCAGGTGAGTGGCTGGCTGGGCGGGGGGGGGGGGGCTGTAGGGGTGCTTGGCCCAGGAGGGGGTGGGGGGATAGGGGGCGTTCCTCCCAAGAAAGGGGGGAGGGGGGCGTCTGCATGGACAGCTGTGGAACTCACTGCCACTGGAGGTTGTGATGGATTCATGGAGGAGGAGGAGAGGGCCATCGAGGGCTAGTAGCCGCAGTGGGTCTGCTTTGCCCCCCCAAAGTCAGGGGTGGCAATGTTCTGCATCCCGGTTGCTGGGAACCACAGGAAGGGGGATGTTTGTGTGTGTGTGGGTGTGTGTTTTCTCTCTCTATATATATAATATTGAAAAGTTTTAGATTATACAAAATAGAGAGAAAAAACACAGCAAAAAAGGGGCAGAGAAAGAAAAAACAAAACACTTTGATTCCAAACATACTTGTCTAAGACAAAGGTATATAAATGAAATTGTGATTCCAATAATTACACATTTTTTTACAACCTGCTGCAGAGCTTTCCCAGCTTTTCCTGTCGGTGACACACTTTTTAGACATGCATCATTTTGCGACACAGTAATTCAGTTTTACTGGTAAACCGGAGGTTAAACTAACCCCTTTCCAGCTTCGCAAGGAGCGCAGAGAGTGTTTGTGCCATGTGTGTGTTCCTGCACATTGCAGCCGACACACGGACGTGTCAGGACACACAGTTTGGAAAGCTCTGCCCTACGATGGGCAGCGGTACTTGGGTTTTTGAACGTCTTCATTGACTAACATTTCAGTTATTGAATGCTGTAAACCTGGGAGTAAATGTTTCGGTTCTTGAACACGTCATGCGGCTTCCGCTGAGGCTATCTTTCAGCTATTGAGTTTTCGGTTTTCAAACGTTTCAGAAATCGAAGGGTCTTCTGGAACGGATTATGTTAGGAAACCGAGGTGCCACTGTATTTTAGAAAAGACTCCCCAGGGTGTTGCCCTGTTTGGGGAGAGTTGGCTCCTGCTTTGCGGTTTTCCCTTTGGGGGCATCCGTGAGAGCAGAGCCTCCAGCCCCAGAGGCAGTCTACCTTGGTTTCCGTCTGACTCCCCCCCCCTTCGCAGGTGCTGCGCATCCTGGAGAAGAGCCCTGCCTCGCGGGGTGGCGCTCAGGGGGGCGCGGCGGACGACCTGAGCGCCGTGCGCAACCACACGCTGCAGATGCTGACGCTGCTGGCGGAGGAGCGCCCTCGGGCGGAGGGCTCCCCGGGCCCCATCCTGGAGCTGGCGCTGGCCGAGAACGTCCTGGGCCGCCTGCTGGCCTGGCACCTGCGGCGGGGGGAGCCCCCCGAGGAGCGCAAGGCCGAGCTGCTCAAGCTCTACGAGGTGCTTCTGGGCCAGGCGCACCAGCCCCTCCTGCGCCACCGGCCCGTGCTGGGCCCCCTCCTGCGCCTGCTGGGCCTGTGCGCGGGGCCGTCCTCCGCGGCCCTCGAGGCCAGCCTGGTGCTCCTGCTGCACCAGCTCTGCGTCTCGGCGGCCAGGGAGCCCCCCCTGCTGGAGCTCTTCTTCCACAGCCCCCCTGCGGCGGGAGAGCCGGCCCCCGCTGCCAACCTGCTGGTCTTCTCCCTGCTGGTGCCCTTCATCCACCGCGAGGGGCTGGTGGGGCAGCAGGCCAGAGACGCCCTCCTCCTGCTCATGGCCCTGTCGGCCGGCAGCCACACCGTCGCCCGCTACATCACCGACAACTCCTTCTTCTGCCCGGTAAGGAAGGGGGCAGCAAGGGGGAGGGGGTGGAAGGGGGGACAGAAGCCCCAGCAAGCCCTGGCCCCAAATCAGCTGCAGTGGACTAGATGGCGCCCAGGGTCCCCTGTGAGTGCCTAAGAGGTTATTCCAGGGTGCCCCCATGAGGACTAGGCGCACGGAGCCACAATACGCACGCGGCAAAAGACTTGTAAAACCCTGCATACCAGTTCCCCTGCTCCAGCCTCCCCTGATTCGGTTGTGCCCCAGATGCCATCCTCTGTGCATGCAGGAATCCCCGACCCCCAGGGGTTGCAGGATCAGAAGGGGCCCCCCGCGGTCATTTAGCCCAACCCCCTGCAAAACGGGAATCTCCGCTAGGTCATCTGTGACGGACAACCATCCAACCTCGGCCTCTTTGAGAAGGGCCAGGCAGTTTTGCACCTGATAAATCTCGAACCCCCCCTTTACCCCAAACACCTTCTCTCTCCTTCCTCGCCCCCCCCCCAGGTGCTGGCTACTGGCCTGAGCGCCCTGTACTCCTCGCTGCCCCGCAAGCTGGAGGTCCGGGGGGACGACTGGCACTTCCTGCGGCGGGAGGACTGGGTGGGCGTTCCCTCGCTCGTCCTCTTCATGAACTCGCTGGAGTTCTGCAATGCCGTCATCCAGGTGAGTCACCTTTGGGTGGGGGGGGCAGGGGCCCTTGCAACCACAGCTCTTGCCCTGGGCCCTTTCAGGGACAGGCCAGGCTCAGAGGGATCTGGTTGCGGATCCTGCATTGCAGGGGGTTGGACTGGATGACCCTAAGGGGTCCCTGCCAACTCTGCAGTCCTACAAGCCCAGACTGTCGGGTGGTCTGGTGTTGCAAAATCCGAGGTCTCCTGGCAGCACTTGGGCTTGTGGAGGCAGCACAGAGTTAAACGGTGGAACTCCCTGTGGCAGGACGCAGGGCCAGCCGCCAAGAAAGGGCGGTTTTAAAAGAGAATTGGGCAAATCCCTGAAGGAGGAGAGGGCTGCCCGTGGCTCTTTGTTGCCAGTCAGAGGTGGCAATTTAACAACAACGACCCTGCGATGTACGATAGGCTGGGAGAAGGCAGGCCCAGGGTCGCCTTCAGTCAAAGCTTGCTTTGAACCCTGGTCTGTGGGGTCCAGGTCCAACATTCGCACCCAGAGCTTTCCAACCTTTTTGTGTTGGGGACACCCTTCTTAGACACTTTTTTGCATTCCGGTTGCTGGAAACCAGCAGAGGGGAGGGGAGCTCTCGCACTCAGGTCCCGCTTGCGAGTTTCCCTGTGGGGCATCTGATAGCCCCTGTGATAGCAGGACGCTGGCTTGGCTGGGCCCCTGGCCTGATCCTGGGGGCGCTTCTCACCTTCTTCTCTTCCCCCCCCCCAGGTGGCTCACCCGCTGGTCCAGAAGCAGCTGGTGGATTACATCCACAACGGGTTCCTGGTTCCAGTCCTGGGCCCCGCCTTGCACAAGGTCAGTTCATGCCTGGGCTTGGGGGGGGGGGTTGTGTGGCCTGGCCAGGGAGGACCCCCCACCCCACTGTCCGCTCCCCCCCCCCGGCTTCCCGGAGCTGCAAGCCTCCTCCCGCCAGATGAGTCCTGCCGCTGGAGCATACCTGGCTCGGAACTGGCTTTGCTTCTCACCGCCAAGTCAGTGGGGAGCGAGGGCAAGGAGGAGCCGAGTTCATGTGTGGGCCTCTGGGGGACTGAAGCAGGGGGGGGGAGGCATGAGCCCCACCAGGACTGGTCCGGCTTCTGCGCTGCAGTTCCTGGGGGTTGACCTAGATGACCCTCAGGGTCCCATCTAGCTCAGCAGTCCTGGGGTGTGGCAGCCCCCCTGATCCTCCTTCCCTGCTCCCCCCCCCCCGGCAAGACCTCCATTGAAGAGATGATTGCCAGCACGGCCTACCTGGACCTGTTCCTGCGCAGCATCAGCGAGGCAGCCCTCCTGAAGACCTTCCTGCGCTTCCTCCTCCTCCATCGCCACGACAACAGCACCATCCTCGACACCCTGGTCTCCCGCATTGCCAGCAACTCCCGGGTGTGTCTTGGGGGGCGGGGGGTGCGCAAGCGGGGAAGACCCCAAGGGGACGGGGGGGGCAGCGGGGTTGGAGTCGGCTGTGCCCCAGAAGCACCCTGGGAGTCCAGCGTCCTGCCTCTTGGCTCCCTGGGCTTTGAGGTCCGGCCCTGTCCCACGCAGAGGGGTCCTGGGATCAGGAAGGCATCCTCCATCCCACAAAAGGGGAGTTTGATTCTCGTTGCCCAGTGGGTGGGAGACCTTTGGCTGGGGGGGGGGGTTGTTGCTGGTGGAGTGGGGGGGGCCTTCTGCCCCACTGCCCCCTTCATTCCTCTCTTTCTCTCCCCCCCCCCCCCCGCAGCTCTGCATGGTCTCGCTCAGCCTCTTCCGCACTCTGCTCAACCTGCACTGTGAAGACGTCTTGCTGCAGCTGGTGCTCAGGTAGCCCCCCCCCCCCGACCCCTTGGCTCTCTGGCTCGTGGGATCGTCGGAAGGGACCCCGAGGGTCATCCAGTCCAGCCCCCTGAGAGGCAGGAACATGCCGCCGCCGGGGACCGAACCCGCAGCCTTGGCGTCTTCCTGCTCTCGCCAACAGAGCGGTGGGCTCCCTCTGGTGGGCGGAGCTGGGCAGGGCAGCCTGTTCCTGCTCCCAGAGACTTCCCTGGTGCGGGGGCTCCCCCTGGTGGCGCCATTGGCCCTCTGCACCCTCCAGCCTCCTCTTCCTTTTTTTAATAAGAATTTATTGATTTTAAAGAAAACAAAAACAATAGACATACAAATTAAAAATAAAAACAAAACACTAACACTATACAACGAAACTACGAAAAGAAAACTTATTTAACTATACTTATCTTATTTATAACCTTATTTTGGGACTTCCTCACGTCCTCTCTTCTGCGTTCATTTCAAATATCCTATAGTAACTTTATAACATTTTTTAAATTCTTCTTTCTCATCTATTCTTAATCCTTATCTATCATCATATATCTATAATCTTATTCCTAACAAAAATAAACATGACACAATTCTAACTTCTTATAACCTATTTTAACCTAACTTTTTATTACTGTCGCCTATAATATCCTCTGATTTCAATTTCAAATATCTAACTTTTCACGTCGTTTCAAATATTCTTTAAATTTCTTCCAATCTTCTTGCACCTTCTCCTCCCTCTGGTCTCGGAGTTTCGCGGTCAGTTCTGCGAGTTCCATATACTCAATCAACTTCATCTGCCATTCTTCGACTGTTGGTAGCTCTTCAGTTTTCCATCTTTTAGCAATTAAAATCCTAGCGGCTGTTGTGGCATACATGAAAAATATTCTATCTTTGTTGGGAATTTCATGATTGGTCATGCCCAGCAGAAAGGCCTGTGGTTTCTTAGTAAATGTGTTTTTCAACACCAGCCTCCTCTTCCGGGTAACCTCGGGGGTTGGAGTAGATGACCCCGGGGTTCCTTCCAACGCTGCGATTCCTGCCCCGCCGGGGTGGGCTGGATGGCCTTTGGGTCCCCCTCCACAGCTCTGCTTTTCCGCGGCAGGTACCTGATCCCCTGCAGCCACGTCATGCTGAGCCAGAAGCGGGCGGTGAAGGAGCTGGACCTCTACGGCAGGGCGGCCAGCAAGTTCCTCTCGCTCGTCCCCCAGTGCTGCCGCCCAGAGAGCCCTCCGCCCCCCGAGCGAGAGGAGGAGCACGCCACCTGGTCCAAGGGTGAGCCATGCGCGGCCGGCTGGGGGTTGGAGGGGCACGTGGAATGGGCAAGGGAGGCCTTGGCACCCACGGCAGGCGCCACCCGGCCTGGCAAGGCTGCCTGCCGCATCTCTGGGGCTCCTCTCTTGAGGGGGTCTGGGGCAGTGGGGCCTGGAGGGCTTTTGCGGGGGGGGGGGGGACCCTCCCCTCTTTGGGAGCATTTCCCCACTGGGGTTGCAAAACTTCCTCTGCTCCCTGTTTGTGTTGGGGGCAGAGGGAGACCCCGGAGCGGCAGGAGTTAATTGAACCACAGAACTGCAGATTTTGACGGGGTCCCCAAAAGTCATCTAGTCCACCCCCACAGCTAAACAGATGCAGGCCAGGAAAAGGGCGGGTCTTCCAGGGGCCCTGGCGGGTGGCAACAGGAATAATCGCAGGGTTGTGGGTTCGAGTCCCACATTGGGGAAAAGATTGCTGCCTTGCAGCGGTTTGGACTAGATGACCTCTGGGGTCCCTTCCAGCTCTGTGATTCAGTGACTCCCCCCTCCTCTCTCCCCCCCCCATAGGTCACGGCAGCCCCAGTGTGGACTCCTCCTCGGTGGTGACGGTGCCGAAGCCCTCCACGCCGTCTCGCCTCTCCTTCTTCATGCGCCAGCCCAGCTTTGGCCCCGATCCCGCCAGCCCCGCCTCCCCCCGCTCCCCGGGGACCCCCGTCGGCAGCCCCTCCCACCGGACCCCCCCTCGCTGGGAGGAGGCCTGCGAGTTGGAGAGCAACTACCTGGAGTACCTGCGCGATGCCCGCCTGAACGTCGACCGCTGCGTCTGGGCCTGCCGCGTCTGGTCGGCCCCCTACGACGGAGACCGGCCCCCTCCCACCAGCCTGGACCCCTCCCTGCCCCCCCGCCAAGGCGACCCCCTCGCCTACACCTCCTTCCAGCCTGGCGGGCACCCGGGGCCTGCCTCCCCCCGGACTAAGAAGCGGGGCCTTCCGCCTGAGGAGGGGGCCGCCCCCAAGGGGACCCCGGACACTGGCACCTCGCCCCCTGCCGCTTCCCCCAGCAGCGAGGACCCGGGGCCCCTGCTGAACGGGGCGCACTCGGACCCCGCCGTCATCAAGAAGGTCCGCCGGTGCCCTCAGGAGGGGGCCGTGGTGGAGAACGGGGGCCTCCCAGAGACCCCCGGCCCAGAGGAGTCGCTGGCGCCGGCCGAGAACGGGGGCGCCCATCCCGTGGAGAGGTTTGCGGCGGAGCTGCGGCGCCTGGAGGACGAGATGGCGAATGGGGGCCGGGAGGAGGAGGAGGAGCCCCCCCAGACGGACCCCCTCAGCCCCGAGGAAGAGGAGGCCTATCGCAGCTTCGCCACTCCCCTCGAGGGCAGCCTGGGGCCAACCCGGCTGTCCGACCCACTGGCGCAGGTTGTGGGCAGCCCCCCGCCCACCCCGGGGGCCCTCCCCAGCCAGCCTTTCACAGGTGAGCCGTTTGGGGCAGCCCCCACCCCCCCTCTGCCCCTGCTGCTCCTGGAGGCCTCGCACCCTCCAGGGGCGCTCCTGGCCCCCCAAGGCTGAGTTTGCTGCGCATGGCGGGAGTTTCACCTGAGAGGAACCTCTGGCTGGGATCAGAGGGGTCAGTCCTTGGCAGGAGATGGTTGGGCAGCCTTGTGCTCCATTCCCAGTGGAAGCCACTCCTTTCTCTGCTTCCATTCATCCATCTCCTTTTCCCTCTTATTTCTTCCTTTCCTTCCTTCCTTCCTTCCTTCCTTCCTTCCTTCCTTCCTTCCTTCCTTCCTTCCTTCCTTCCTTCCTTCCTTCCTTCCTTCCTTCCTTCCTTCCTTCCTTTCCTCCCCTCCCTTCTGTTTTTAAGACCCCCCCCCCAACTGGGGACCCCCTGGCTGGGTCTGTGTGTGTTGCTGCCGCCTCTCCTTTTCCTGTGCCTGCCCCCCCCCCCCCGCCCTTGCCCCCCAGCATCTCTCCAGCCCAGGCAGGGCTGGCCTGGGTGAGATGGGGCTCCCACCCCCAGGAGCCAGAGCCTGCCAAGGGGCAGCGCTGGCGTCGCCCGGAGGCCTCTTCCCCCTTGGAGTGACCCCGTCCGGGAGGGGACCCTTTCCCCTGCAGAGCAACACGGCTGACGTTGCCCCGGCCCGTCTCCGCCCATTGGACCATTCTGCCCCCAGTGTCCCTTGAGGCTCTTGGGCAGAGAGAGAGAGATGCCCTTCTTTCCCCGTCACCGGCTGCCAGCTCCGGCCCTTTCCTTGAAGCTGCAGGTGCTTTTCTGCATGCCAAGGAGACCCCGGCCACTTTGGCATATGCATTGGGGGGGGGGGCGCCTTCTAAATTTCTGCATTCGCCTGTTGGGTCTTTGGCCCTATTTGCACCAAATGGCTCAGTGGGCTCACAGAATCACAGAAACTGCTTAGAAACCTGCAAGGAAGGAGCAAATGTACTCCCCCCCCCAAATAATAATAATAATTTATTATTTGTACCCCGCCCACCTGGCTGGGTCTCCCCGGCCACTCTGGGCGGCTTCCAACAAATATTAAAATACAATACAAAGTCACAGATTAAAAACTTCCCTAAACAGGGCTGCCTTCAGGTATTTTCTAAATGTCAGGTAGTTGTTTATCTCTCTGACCCCTGATGGGAGGGCGTTCCACAGGGCGGGCGCCACTACCAAGAAGGCCCTCTGCCTGGTTCCCTGTAGCTTTGCTTCTCGCAGCGAGGGAACCGCCAGAAGACCCTCGGCGCTGGACCTCAGTGTCCTGGCAGAATGGTGGGGGTGGAGATGTTCCTTCAGGAGCGTCTCCCAGAGTCCTTTCTGTTGGGGATAATTCAGACTGAAATTCCCAGGTGTCAAAAAAAGGTTATTTATGTATGCCAATGCTGCAGCCCATGTCTTCTTAGCCCAAAAATGGAAAAGGGGCGAGGTCCCAACCAAAGAAGAATGGCAATTTAAGCTGACGGAATATGCGCAGCTTGCAGACTTAACATATAGAATAAGAGAAGAGGAAGAAGAAGACACGTTTAGAGAAGAGTAGAAAACGATTATAGAATATATGGGGGGGGATTGTGTACATCTGAAAAGGATGGCAGCATTAAGATCAGTTCAACAGTGTAGACACGTTTTGATGGATGCAATAAGGGAATATTGCCCAACTTACTGTATTTTTCGCTCCATAGGGCACACCAGACCATAGGGCGCACCTCGTTTTTAGAGGAGGAAACAAGAAAAAAAAATATTTTTTTCTGGTTTTCCTCCTCTAAAAGCCCTGGTTTTTTTGAGGATCAGCTAAAAGTTTTGCAGCTTTTTTTGCAAAGGGAAAAGCCCTGGTTTTTTTGAGGATCAGCTAAAGTTTTGCAGCTTTTTTTGCAAAGGGAAAAGCCCTGTTTTTTGAGGATCAGCTAAAAGTTTTGCAGCTTTTTTTGCAAAGGGGGAAAAGCAAAGAGGAAAAGCCCCATTTTTATGGGGTTCAACTCACATTTCTGCAGCTTCTAAAGGAAAGGGAGCCTTTTCTACAGTTTCCAGACAGATAATCTAATCAGCCAGTCACATGTTGCTGGGGAAACAAACAACCTCCCTCTGCAGCACATTCAACAATGGAGGGCGGGGCTGAAAGGGAGCCGGGACTCTTATCTCTCTCCCGATCTCTTGCTGATCAGCTGCTGAGCGGGGTCCTTTCAACACCCCTTTTCTCTTTGTAAAATAAAAAGCACATCTGCTTTTGGCCCCTGGGCGATTCAGCTCCAGGCACCACCATTCGCTCCATAAGACGCACAGGTATTTCCCCTTACTTTTTAGGAGGAAAACATTGCGTCTTATGGAGCGAAAAATACGGTACATATAAGCTAAACAAGCTATAGCATAGGGCCCCACTCTCTTAGGGGCCCCCAAATAATTTAAAGGGGAAAAACTGGATGTACATTTCCAGTTTATAAGATAAACTACTTCTTAATTGTATTTCAGTTCAGCAATTACTTTGATAAAATACATCTTTTGTGATGTGCAAATGGCTTGAGATACCTCTTAGCTCCATCAATTACCACATGGCATATATTCAACACCAAAAACAGCGGCGATTTGTGGTTGACAAAGGACAGCTGGACATAGAAAGGGCTCCATTCACTTCAGGAGCTGAGGGCCGCATCAGACCGAAATCTGGCCCTGACTGAATGGTACAGCTTTTGTAAAATATGCAGGGATTTGCGATACGCAAAATGAACCACGGAAAGAGAAGAAGGGAAGTCATTGATATTTGAAGGCTGTGTAAATTGTGAAGCAGAAGATTTAATGATGATTATTTTAGAAAAGAAGGAGAGCAGGTTCCCTTGGAAGTGGGCTGTCCCTTCGGCTGACCCCCTGTCCTCCCTCGCAGGGCCCTTTGTGGCGGTGCTGCTGGCCAAGCTGGAGAACATGCTGCAGAACTCGCTCTACGTCAACTTCCTCCTGACGGGGCTCATCGCCCAGCTGGCCGCCCACCCTCAGCCGCTCCTGCGCTCTTTCCTCCTCAACACCAACATGGTCTTCCAGCCCAGCGTCAAGTCCCTCATCCAGGTAGACCCTCGCAGGAGGCCGGGGCTGGGGGGCGGGCGGGCGAGGGAGAGACCCCTTTCCTGGCAGCGCCCCTGACCCTCCCTCCGTCCCCCCCCCGGCAGGTCCTGGGCTCGGTCAAGAACAAGATTGAGAGTTTTGCCGCCTCCCAGGAGGACTTCCCCTCCCTCCTCTCCAAAGCCAAGAAGTACCTGGTGGCCCGAGGGAAGCTGGACTGGTCAGACGCCCAGAACGCTGCGCCCGCCCTGCGCCGCTCGGAGACTCTGGGTGAGGAGGAGGGGGCTCTAGGGGGTGGCTCAGGGGCAGCGAGAGGAGCCCTTGCCCCCAGAGGTCCCCTGGGCACTTCGGTGGGGGCAAGAGTCCGTGGAAGCCTGCTATTTAATATTAATTAATAATAATAATAATAATAATACAGTGCTACCTTGGTTCTCCCGGGACATGGGTGGCGCTGTGGGTTAAACCACAGAGCCTAGGGCTTGCCGATCATAAGGTTGGTGGTTCGAATCCCCGCGATGGGGTGAGCACTCATTGTTCAGTCCCTGCTCCTGCCCACCTAGCAGTTCGAAAGCACGTCCAAGTGCAAATAGATAAATAGGTACCGCTCCGGCGGGAAGGTAAACGGTGTTTCCATGCACTGCTCTGGTTCACCAGAAGCGGCTTAGTCATGCTGGCCACATGACCCGGAAGCTGGACGCCGGCTCCCTCGGCCAGTAAAGCGAGATGAGCGCCGCAACCCCAGAGTCGTCCGCGACTGGACCTAACGGTCAGGGGTCCCATTTGGCCCAGCATCCTGTTCTCATCACAATGGCCATATGGCCCCAGCAGCCTCAGGCTCCAGGTAGGCTGCCTCTGGGCCTGGAGGTTCCACCAGACCATCCAAAGAGTCCCTGCTGGATCAGGCCCAGCTGTGGCGCCACGGGGCTAGATTCCCCCCCAACCCACAAGGGCAGCCAGCTGCTGACCTATGGAGTATTTACTGTGTGTGGCTATAGGGGAGCTGCCTGGGCCACGCAGGGAGGGGTTGGGGGGTCTCCTGGCCTGCCCCCCTCACTCCCAGCCACAGGCTCACCTGAGGTTTCCGAGAGCCCAAAGCAGCTTCTTTGAGGATGCAAAATGTGATGTTTGACTAGCCAAGTCCGGCGCCCTCTTCTCACAGAGACCAAGTACTCCCATGAACCTGCCAGTGCAGGTAGACTGCTTCTGGGTCTGGAGGTTCCACATGAAAATCCAAAGAGGCTGCTGCCAAAGGGGGACCATCCAGCCCAGCCTTGTGTTCTCACAGCGTCCAACCAGATGCCCCAAGGGAAAACCCGCAAGCAGGATTTGAACACGAGATCCCTCCCTCTGGCCCCGGGTACCCAGAAGCATCTCTGCCTCTGACTTTGGAGGGTGGAGCAGAACCTTCTCTCCCCCTCCATGAATTGTCCTGGTCTCCTTTGAGAGCCAACCGGGCCCCCACTGCCTCCTGTGGCAGGCAGTTCCCCAGTTTAACAACGCAGTTTGACAACCCTGCCCTGTTCACGTTGCCTTTTCCATATTTTGGGAGTTTTGCAGCTGCCGTTTCAGGGCTTTTAATCCTTGAAATGTGCGAACTGGAAAATCTGCTTTTGTGTTGTCACAAGGCGCAGAGCGGCCATGGCGTTTGGGGGGGGGATTTTGCAAGGGGGCTCTCATTCCCCCCCCCAAACGCTGCCTGGCACTGACTCCCCCCCCCTTTGCTCCCCCCCCCCCGCAGTGAAGAGCCGCAAGCCGTCCATCGGGGAGCTGATCATGCGCCACACCAACAGCCCCACGCGGGCGCGGCAGGCGGCCCAGCTGGCGCTGCAGCACATGCGCGAGGGGCCGGTGATGCATGCGCTG
The DNA here is from genome assembly GCA_900245905.1 of Lacerta viridis. Taxonomy (NCBI): domain Eukaryota; kingdom Metazoa; phylum Chordata; class Lepidosauria; order Squamata; family Lacertidae; genus Lacerta; species Lacerta viridis. The sequence goes on along the minus strand of OFHU01000834.1, from coordinate 135,812 downwards.
GCGGGGGGCTCCTCCCTCTTCCGCACCTCGGCCGAGAAGCAGAGCGAGGCGCTGCGGGTCAAGAACGCCGTCTACTGCGCCGTCATCTTCGCCGAGTTCCTCAAGGAGCTGGCGGCCATCGCCCAGGTGCACGCCGTCACCTCGCCCTTCCTGCTGGAGCCCCCCGAGGAGAAGGCCGAAGCGGGGGGGCAGGAGTGAGCGCGGCCGGGACCCCCCTCCACTGCCCGCCTGCTCCCCCCCCCAACTCCACTCCACGCCCCCCATCCGGGGCTCTTAACTGGAATCTCTCCCTCACCCCCCGGCTCAGCCCTGGCTGGGTCTGCACTAATCGGGGAGCCTGTGGGGGGCACCCCGTGGGGCGGGTGGGGGGCACCTTTTTAAAGAAAACTCCGTACCAGGACAAGGACCTTTTTAATTTATTGGGAATGAATGTTTTTTTTTTCTGGAGAATTCGTTGCAATATGTATAAAAGAAGCGCTCTCTCTCTCTCTCTCTCTCTGCTGGATGATTTTGTATTTGGGGGAGGGCAGGGGGCGACCGTCAACGTGCCCTTTGTGCCTGCTGTGGAATTGCGGGGTTGGAAGGGACCTCCAGAGGTCCTCTAGCACAGCCCCTTGCAATGCAGGAATCGCAGCTAAACCATCCCTGGCAGGCAGGCAGGCACCCAGCCCCAAAGCCCCCCCTCTCTGCCTGGGCAAAGAACCAAGGGCAGAGAATAGGGGGAGGTGAGAGGAGCCCAGCTGGATTAAGGGGGCCCATCTGCTCCAGCCTCCTCTTCTCACAAACAGGACCCGAATCACTGCGTCCTGTGGCAGGGAGTTCCAGTGTTCGGCTCTGTGCTGCGTGTCCTGTCCTGAATCTTTTAACGTTCAGCTTGTTGCTCAGTGTGGGGCTTTTCACACACACACACACACATACAGCGAGAGAGAGCCCCCCAGGCTCTCAGATGCTCCAGCCAATGGGTGGCGGTGAAAGGAGCCTCAGCAAAGTGTGTTCCTACTAGATGGCCTCTGGGTGCCCCCCCAAGAGCATGAGGCAGCTCCTCCTCCGGGACTTGCCCCGCCCCCGCTGCAGGCTCTCCCCCTTGGCTTGCTCCCGCCCCCCCCGGTTCCTGCGCCCGCCCTCCCCCTCCAATTGGGGCCACACGCCTGGCTCTGGGTGCAAAGGGCCCTTTATTGGCGGCGTCTCTCAGCTCACTCTTCGGTGTCGCTCTCGGCCGTGGCGCTCTGCAGGAGGGGCAGCGACATGGAGTGCCTCTCGGCATCAGCCAGGCTGGTGCTGGACGAGCTGGACTTGGGGCGGTGGCGCCGGAAGGGCCATTTCCCTGCGGGGGGCGGAAGAATCGCGGCATAAGAGAGTTGGGAGGGCCTCCCTGGGGGCCATCTAGTCCAGCCCCGTGATGCAGGAACCCCTGGCAGGTGGCTTCCTGGACCTTCCCAGAAGGTGCCCTGGTGCCCGCTGGGTATTCCCAAACCACCACCCCTCCCCACATTTCAGCCCCACTAGCTGGGGCATAGGGGGAGAAGCCCAGCAGAAGCCTCTGTAGGGGCTAATGTGGGGCTCTTTCCAGTGGGGGCCTCCTGCCTGTGGGCAAGAGCACCCCTCTTCCCAAAGCGCTTCTCCCCTCATGGGAAAAGCATAGCATCCTAGAGTTGGGAGGGCCCCCCAAGGGTCATCCATTCCCAACCCCCTGCAGTGCAAGAATTGCAGCTAACGCATGTGGACCTTGTATCATGGGGGGGGGCAATTCTGAACAGGGAAATAGCCAAGCAATGGCACCCCCCCACACACAAACAATTCAGTATCATCTAGTCCAGTTCCCTGCAATGCAGGGAGCCAAGTGGCTGACAGGGGGTGCCAGGCAGCATGGCGCCAGTGGGGTGGTGCCCTTGAGAAATGACCGGGGGTGGGAGTGGGTCTAGATGCCAGCAAATTGAGACGGAGACATTTAGCCACTAGAAGGCCGTGGGAATTTGTGTCCTGGGCTTTTTTAGATGCATCTTCCCATGTGCTACTGAAACCAAGGGGGCTCATGGGTCGCCAAAATAATGGGCCTTATTTTTACCCCGCTTGAAGGCACAGCTGCAAACCTCCGAACAGAAGAAAAGGCTTTCATCTGGGTCAGAGGGGGCCACCCAGGCCAGTCTCCTGCTCATTGTGGGAAAATCCACAAGCAGGATTCGAACACAAGAGCAGCTCTCCAACTGGGACCCAGAAACACGGTTGGGGGGGGCGCAGAGCCACTCCTGGCAGCTTCCAAAAATGAAATCGCCAAACATTGAAAACTTCCTCCAGCTGTAGAGGCAGAGCGCAGCCGCCCTTCCTAGTGACTGCGGAGAGCCCTCTTCCCTCTTTTCATAGAATCAGCATCGCAGGGTCGGAAGGGACCCCCGGGGTCATCCAGCCCCACCCCTGCAATGCAGGAATCTCGGCTCAAGCATCCCTGACCGATGACCAGCCAAGTCTCCCGTGAACAGCGAGATGGGGGGCTTCCTCGTAGGCCCCCCCGGCCCGCCCACGTCTGCCTCACCTGCCAGGGTCCTCGTGGGCCTGCTAAGGGGTCTCCAGCGCTTGCGGGCAGCCTTGCCCTCCTCCTTGGGCAGGGGGCTCTCCAGGGACGGGTGGGGGGCTGGGGTCGGCGGAGGCTCCAGTACTGCCATCCGGACCCAGGCGGCCCTGGCAGGCAAGCTGTGGCCCGTGGGCTTCTGGGAGCCCAGCACCCCTTTGGGGCCGAGGGCGAACTTGAGGCAGGAGAAGGCCACGGGCAGCGGCTGGTCGCGGTGGAAGAAGCTGCGCTCGGCGCCCTGCGTGACGGCCATCGTCAGGCTGGCGCAGTAGAAGACCTCGTAGACCACGTAGACGCTGCTCTGCGAGCGCAGCCAGGGCAGGTCCGGGCGCAGGGACACGGTTCCGGGGCGCAGGACCAGGAAGGCCACCTTCTTGTGGACGCCCGACATGGTGAGGCGCACGTGGCGCAGGGCGCCCCCCACCAGCCGCGTCTCTTCGTAGCGCGACTCGCCCCGCACCCGAGCATTGTACTCGCGCGTGCAGTGGGTCAGCTCCCGGGCGGGGGTGCCCTCCTGAAGCAGGTTCTCCAGGGGCCCCACGGGGACCAGGCAGCGCTGGCGGCGGAGGAGACCCTGGCCCAGGGGGGGCTTCTTGATCAACACCGTCAGCAGGTCGTAGGAGGCGGCGTCTTCCAGGAAGGGCACGGGGACCACCGTGGGGCCGAAGCGCTCCTCCACCACCTGCCCAGAGAGAGGCGGGGTCAGAGTGTGGGGAGGGACACCCAAGGGTCATCTAGGGCAACCCCCGGGGATCACAGTTGGAGGGAGACTGAAGACAGAATCTGAATTCAAAATGACCTTAACAGATTGGAAAAACGGGTGCTAGCTAACAAAATGAATTTCAGTAGGGACAAAAGTAAGGTTGTGCAGGAAGCAGGGGCGGACGAGCCACTCTGTCACTCGGGGCACCAAAACCGGGGACCCAGCAGCGGCGCATGTGTGCAGCATCACTGCGTCCGTCCAACGCACGCACCGGGCCAAGTGTCACCCCGCCTTCCCTGGAACACGGGGTGGACCGCCCCCTATGCCCCCCCTCGCTCCGCCCCTGGCAGGAAGAACCAGATGCACAAATATTAAGATGGGGGACATCTGACCTAGTAGCAGTGCATGTGAAAAGGATCTGGGGGTCTTAATGAACATGAGCCCACCGTGTGATGCAGCAGCCAGCAGCAGCAAAAAAGAAAGAAAAAAAAAAAAAAAAAAAGCTAATGCTATTCTAGGCTGCATCAACAGAAGTCAGTGTCCATCAGGGAAAAACTTTCTAGCTGCCGGTCAAACACCAGACCTTGTCGGGACCATATACATTGTGGGGGAGAGGATGAACAATGCTATGCCCCCCAAATAACCAGGGCGCTCATCCATGCCCCCGCGAACCAGCGGCATACCGGGCGCCCCCCTCCCCAACCCGCCCCCGCGCAACCGCTGCCGCCCATGCCGCTCCCAGGCGGGCTGCGAGCCGGCCGCCCTCGCCTCCCGTCCCGGGAGCATGCTGCAGACTAGTCCCTCCTTCCCAGGGCGCCCCTCGCCGGGCCAGCTCCCCTCCTCCTCCTCCTCCTCCTCACCTTGTCCCGGATCAGCTCCCAATTGGCATCTGCCTCCCCAATCTGCAGGGTTTGGACCCCGCCGTCCATCTTGCAAGCAACTGGACAAGGCCTAGAGGGGTCCAGGAGGGTGGCAAGAGAGCGTGGGCAAGGGCATGGGCAAGGGCATGGGGCTGGGCATGGAGGGGCTGTTCAGTGGCTGGGGAGATGTGCCCCCCCTCCCTGCAGGCTTGGAGCTGGGAGCAGCAGAAGGCAGGGCTGGCCTGTGAGGTCACAAAGGGCCCCCTGCCTCCATCACCCTGGGGGGCTGCATCTGAGCAGCACAGAGGGAGGGGGGAGAGCTCTCTGCAAGGCGGGGGTGGGGTGGGTGCACGTTTTGGTGCTGCCTTTGCATACGAGAAAGGAGGGTGGGTAGAGGAAAGATTTAAACTTATGTGGGAAGTTTCAGGACAGATAAGAGCAAGTCCTGCTTCGCGCAGCGCATAGTTAAACTCTGGAACTCCCTGCCACAGGAGACAGCGATGGCCACCAGATTTGGAGGATTAGAGAAATTCATGGAGGAGAGGGCTGTCGATGGCAGCAAGGCTTCCGGAGACCAATTGCTGGAAGCCGCAGGAGGGGAGAAGAGGGCTCTTGTGCTGGAATCCTGCTGGGGGGGGGTGTGTCCCACGTGGCCATCTGGTTGGCCAATGTGAGATCAGGGGGCCAGACTGAATGGTCACCCCTTAGCCTGATCCAGCAGCTTCTTCCAATGCTCTTATGGCCAGCCTGGCTGTTTCTTGGGCAACATACATTTGAGAAGGATGTAGAAAAGCATCGTGCTGGGAGGCCCAACGATGACACCCCCCCCGCCTGCTCCCATCAGAAAGTGGAGCAGCTGAGGAGGCCTGAGGTGAGTGAGGGAGGAGCAGAGGGCAGCAGCCCCCCACTCATCTTGCCATTTCCTTGTGGGATCTCAATTCCGAATAGCCCAAGAAATGGATGGGCAGAAGATTTAGACACTAAGAAGGCCTGGCTGTCCCAGGACATATCCCTGCCTGTTGGGGCGGGGATAAGATTTGGACCCCCATTCCCCCCCCACACACACCCAGGAGCCAATGGGCCTGGCAGCTGCACCTTCCCCCCCCAATCTTCTGCCAGTTTAGGGGCTGCCACAGGACCAGGAAGCCTGCCACTCTCAGCATTGGCCCTCCAACAGAGAAGAAGATAAATTTCTTTTTTTTCCAGGGGCAGCAGGAAGGAATTGCCAGGGGCTACGGCTGCTGGTTAGGAAATTCCATTCCACCTTAAGTTGCAGACATGGAACTGCTGTGTGTCATAACTCTGTTTACACACCAGCACAGATTGCTGGGAACTTCCGTTGTGTATAGCTTTTGCTTTTGCCACTCTCTCTGAGGAGACGAAGGAGAGTCGATGTGTTTTCCTTGTCTTGATTTATGCTAAATAAATCTGCTTGTAAATATGCTTCCACAAGCCTCTCTTTGCCACTTCTGTTGCACAGGGCGCCCTGCAAATATAGTGTGCCCAGGCTTCTGAAGTCTGGGTCGCTGATTTAAGTCACACCAGAGATCGGAGATCATCCAGCAGGTCAGCTGGAAGGACATGATCCAGCTGGGGGCTAGCCAGCTGGCCTCCCGACTCCCTCTGGATGCCGACACTGCCCTCCGTCCTGAGTCTCTCCTCCCCACCTATCCAAGGTCACTTCACTCTAGGAGTTGGTACTTCACCAAAAAAAGAAGACAAAAAGCTTTATGGCACTGATTTTCAACCTGTGTGCCATGGAACCCTGGGGTGCCTTGAATGATGCTCAGAGGTGCCGTGGGCAACCCTGGCCTCTGTCCCTCTTCTTTCCCTTCCTCCTCTGATGCCCTCTCACACCTCTGCCTCCCCAAGGCTTGCTTGGCTGTTTGTTGCAGCAGACCTGGCTACAAGCTCCCCAGATAAATTGTGCGCCTGAGGTTGGCCAGGGGGTGCTTCCCGGGCCCCTGTGGGGCAGTGTGAGGAGGCACAGAGACCGGGGCAGTGGCAGCTGCTGCCCAGAGGACTCCCAAGGAGGGGGGTGAGGAGAGGAGGCTGAGGGAACACCCCACAAGAGAAAGTGCTCAAAAAGGGTGAGAGACTGCCAGGCAGGGGGGGGACTTAACTGGGCTCCTGAGCCCCACAGGGGAGCTGCAGAAAGAATGCGGTTGGTCAAGGGAGCTGTGGACCACAAAAGGTTGAAAACCTCTGCCGTACGTCCTGCTTCTCCCAGACATGTCCTCTTTTTCAGGGCAAAAAGCCGCCCATTCAGGTGGATTTTTAAATTTTGGCTAAATGTCCGGGTTCTTCGTGAGAGCAAGAATTGCCGCTTTCTGTTACCTGGGCCTGTCTGAACAGCGGAACCTTGAAACGCAGCTCTGGTTTCCAGTTGGCAAAGGGGATGGACACAGCCGAGGCAGGGCAGGGTGGTGGAGGAGGCTGGGGGGGGTCCTTCTGCGATGTCCACTGGGACCTGCACCCAGTGCTACAGCTGGACAATGGCTCCTTCCACCTGCTCCTGAGTTGCGCCTGCCAGGCTGCCAAGGTGCCTGGTGAGCCACTGCTCTGCTTCTCTGCCAGTGTGGTGTAGTGGTTAAGAGTGGCAGACTCATAATCTGGAGAACCGGGTTCGTTTCTCCGCTCCTCCACATGCAGCTGCTGGGTGACCTTCTAGTCAAGTCTCTCAGCCCCACTCACCTCACAGAGTGTTTGTTGTGGGGGAGGAAGGGAAAGGAGAATGTTGAGCCGCTTTGAGACTCCTTCTGGTAGTGAAAAGCGGGATATCAAATCCAAACTCCTCCTCCTCCTCCTCCTCCTTCTTCTTCAGGTTCCTGGATCATTGAACTTCAGAGCTGGAAGGGACCCTGAGGGCCATTTAGTCCAACCCCTGCAAGAATCTCAGCTAAAGTATCCCTGGCAGGGGAGAGGGGGGGTCATGCAAGCCCCGCCCCACATAACCGATGACAGGTCACGCAACTGTGTTCTCTTTTTTGCTCTTCAGAATATGGAAATCCTCTTTGTGGAATTTGAAGCTGCATCTCCATGAAGACATAGGAGAAGCCCAGCTGGATCCGGCCAAAGGCGGCCCACCTAGTCCAGCCTCCTTTCCTCACAGGGGTCAACCGGCTGCTGCCCCAAAGCGAAACCCGCAAGCAGGATCCGAGCACCAGAGCAATTCTCCCCTCCTGCGTTTTCCAGCAACTGGCATTCGGAAACACGGCTGCCTCCCCTCCTCTTGTAATAAAACCATCAAGGTTGGTGGCCATCCCTGCTTCTTGTGGGAGGGAGTTCCATAGTCACTGCACTGGGTGACTTTCTTTTTCTCCGTCCTGAATCTTCCCACATTCAGCTTGATCTCTCCACTTTCTCCACGCTGTAATCTTATAATAAGCTTCTATCGTGTCGCCTCTTCCTCACCTTTCCTCTAAGCTAAAGTGTCCCGCTCAGGTACCTTTTTGAAGAGGGTGGGGCAGCCCGTGTCCCCACCTGCCCCCCACCCCCTCCTGCTCTGAGCTTCCCTGCAGAGGCTGCCAACCCAGCCAGAGCCTCCAGGATCACGTGACGCCTCTCTCCCCCCCCACCTCCACCTGCCTGCCAGTTCCGCTCTCTCCTCAACCTCCCTCTCACCTGTGCTGAGCTGAAGCCCCCTCACCTTCCCAGGGCATCTTCCTGGTGCTTCAGGGAGAAGGTGAGTTCCTCGTGGGGCCCTGGGGACCCGCAGGAGGGGAGGGGAGGTTGCAGCCACCCCATAGCACTTGGGGTCCTTTACCCTCACCCCAATAATTCCGTCTCCTGCATAGCTCCTCTACAGGCTCACCCCCAATTCCTTTCAGGCACCCACCACCCCTGAGGATCTGTCTGCCCCAGAGAAATTGAGCGCCTAGCAGGCTGGCCTGGGAATGGGGCAGCCGTGGGGAAAGAGACAGAGAGAGTCTGCCAGGGCCTCATGAGATATTCATGGCGCCACCTGAGACAGCACCTGCCATGCTAGCCTTCCCCCCCCCACCTGCCCCCCGAGCTCCTGGCAGCCAGAGATGCAATGGATGCTCTTAGGGCCACCTTAATTCTGTCTTTTGGAGTCTTATCTAGCTGTTTTTTGTGTTTTGCAATATTGTACTTAGAATCATAGAGTTGGAAGAGACCACAAGGGCCATCCAGTCCAACCCCCTGCCAAGCAGGAAACACCATCAAAGCATTCCTGACAGATGGCTGTCAAGCCTCCGCTTAAAGACCTCCAAAGAAGGAGACTCCACCACACTCCTTGGCAGCAAATTCCACTGTCAACAGCTCTTACTGTCAGGAAGTTCTTCCTAATGTTTAGGTGGAATCTTCTTTCTTGTAGTTTGAATCCATTGCCCCATGTCCGCTTCTCTGGAGCAGCAGAAAACAACCTTTCTCCCTCCTCTATATGACATCCTTTGATATATTTGAACATGGCTATCATATCACCCCTTAACCTTCTCTTCTCCAGGCTAAACATACCCAGCTCCCTAAGCCGTTCCTCATAAGGCATCGTTTCCAGGCCTTTGACCATTTTGGTTGCCCTCCTCTGGACACGTTCCAGCTTGTCAGTATCCTTCTTGAACTGTGGTGCCCAGAACTGGACACAGTATTCCAGGTGAGGTCTGACCAGAGCAGAATACAGTGGTACTATTACTTCCCTTGATCTAGACCTATACTCCTATTGATGCAGCCCAGAATTGCATTGGCTTTTTTAGCTGCTGCATCACACTGTTGACTCATGTCAAGTTTGTGGTCTACCAAGACTCCTAGATCCTTTTCACATGTACTGCTCTCAAGCCAGGTGTCACCCATCCTGTATTTGTGCCTTTCATTTTTTTTGCCCAAGTGTAGTACTTTACATTTCTCCCTGTTAAAATTCATCTTGTTTGCTTTGGCCCAGTTCTCTAATCTGTTAACTTGCACAGTACTTGCACAGTAATGTTGGGTTTCAGTTGCTTTAACCTGCCCTGGGACCCCAACGTGGAAATAGTGACGTTGGAAGGGGTCCCAGCAGCAACAACTCCAACCCTCCACCATGCAGGAATCACCTCAAAAGCGTCCCTGGCAGGTGTCCGTAAACTGCAATAAAGCAATAATCAGAATACTGAAAGCAATCATGATAATGTTACCTGCCTAGCCTGTCTCTGAGAGGTGAGAGACTCCAGGAGTTTCAGATGCATGTTTAGTTTCCTTGGAAAAAAAGGTCAGCTGAGACGGTGGTGTCTTTGGGCTATATGATTTTATTTACACATACATCCAACCTGAGTGAAGGAGGGAGGGGCTCCCAGCAGCAACACCCCAGGAGATCCTCCTTCTGCAGTAGTCGCAGCTTTGGCTCCAGCGCAGAGCGAGCCGGTCTCTGTGTCTCCCGCCTCCTGGATCAGCTCCCACCCCAGAACTCTGTCTCTCGCTCTCCTACCTGGCAGGCAGGTGAGGTGGGGAAGACCCGTCTTAGGTGTCCTTGAGCACAAAGCTACTTCTTTGGAGATGCGAATTGCAACGCTTAACTAGCTAAGTCCAGCACCCTGTTCTCACAGAGGCCAAATACTCCCAAGAACCTAGCCGTGCAGATAGACTGCCTCTGCAGCTGGAGGTTCCACAAGAACATCCAAAGAGGCTCCTGGATCAGGCCAAAGAGGGAACATCCAGTCCAGCCTCCTGTCCTCACAGTGACCAACCAAATGCCTGTGAGAAACCCGCAAGCAGGATCTGAGCCCTTCCCCCCTCCTGTGGTTTCCGGCAACTGGCATTCGAGAGCATCACCGCCTCTGACCACGGAGGCAGGGCAGAGCCAAGCTGGTGGCCCTCAGTGCCTCTTGTGGGAGGGAATTCCACAGTTTAACTGCGTTTGGCCAGCCAAGCCTTTGCATCTCACCCCCAGGGAGACTGTTTGCTGGCGAGACTGATGGCACCCATGATTATCTCTCCCCCCCTCTCTCTTCCCAGGTCTCAAGCCCCCCACCCCCCCACCCCCCCCAGGAGATGGCGCAGGGCCCCCCTGTGGACCACAAGGCCCTGGTCCTGGCACTGAGTGGCGCCCGGGACTGGCTGAAGTCCCTGCAGCAGCGCCACCTGGGGGGCCTGGCAGGGGCCCAGCGCTCCCTGGAGGAGGCCCTGGCTGCAGGGCTGCAGGAAGAGGAGCAGCTGTGGGCACAAGCCCGGGCAGAGCGCCTGCGGCTGCAAGGAGAGCTGGCCGCCCTTCAGGATGCCAACGAGGAGGCGGCACGAGTGGGCGCGGCCAGGATCCAGGCCCTGCGGCAGCAGCTGAGCCACCTCCATACCTGCCTCCTGGCCGCCCCAGAGGCAGCATCCTCCGCCCAGAGGGCCCAGGAGGCCAGGGATCTTCTCGCCCAGGCCAGCGCCCTCTCCCTCCAGCTCACCTGGGCCTGCTTCATGCCATCTCCGCACGGACGGCCGACCCGTGTCCTGGGGCAGCTCCAGCTGGAGGAGAGGGTCCTCAGCCTGGCCCCAAGCAAGATCCTGGCCAGGGGCAACGGAGAAGGGCGCGGAGGAGGCCCCGCCGTGCCCATGGAAGGGAGCAGCCTGGAGTGTGGCGACGTAGAGCGGGCAAGTGAGAGCTGCTCCTCGGAGCTGCCAGGGGGGGCCCCGTCTGCTGAAGCTGGGCTGACACCCCGGGGGGAGCTGGGCAGCTGGGCAGAGGGGGTGGAGATGGGGACTGTGGCAGAGGTTGCTGTGAGGGAGGCAGAGGGCAGCAAGGGAGCCCTGCCAGCAGCAACGATGCCCGCGGTCTCTGCGGGGGTGCCCACAAGGTACTTGCCAAGGGCTGAGGAAGCGGGTGGCGTGGCAAGGCCAGGCCTGTCCCTTGCAGAAGGGTCCCTCGACCCGGCCGATGCCCTTGGCATGCCCCTGCCTTTGGAGCCTGCCACCCTCTTCCGTGCCAGGGCGGTCTGGGTGCAAGAAGACGCCTCTGACAGCAGCAGCAGTGGGGAGATGGGGGGATTGGGATCCTTCCGGGAGGTGGCCATGATGGGCAGCCGGGCGCCCTCAGCCAGGGGGCCCCTGCCTCGCTGGGCCTCGGCGGAGTCTTTGGAGCGGCTGCACAGAGCCAGGCAGGGAGCCGAGGGGCAGCTGGGGGGCAGCTGCCTGGAGCTGGCGGGGGCCAGAGTGGAGCAGGTCGCCTTCATCAAGGGGACCCGGCTGGGGTGGGGGGAGCCCCCAAGCCCCCATTTAAAGTGCGTCCCAGCCATGCCCCATCACCTGGGATCTCCCAGCCCGCCCTGCAACCAGCTGGTGGGGCAGTGGGGTGTGTGGGGCAGCCAAGAGGGGCAGCTGTGCCTCCCGCATGGGCTGTGTGCTGCCCCCGCCGGCTCCCTCTTTGTGGTGGACTTTGGGAACCGCCGGCTACAGGAAGTGGGGAGGGCTGGGGGGCGGGCCATGCCCTTGCCGGGGAAGACCTACTTTGACGTGGCCCAGGGCAGGGGGGGCTGCGTGGCACTGACCAGCCCCTCTTGGCGCCGTGTGGAGCTGTATAGCCCCCGAGGCCGCCTCCTGCAAGCCCTGGCCGAGGGCTTCCAGAGCCCCCGGGGCATTGCCATTGCCCCCCGGGGGGAGTTCCTGGTAGCTGACACGCGTCTGGGGGCGCTGCATGTCCTGGGGGTGTCCGGGGGCCGGCTGGTGCGGAGGGAGGCCGTGGGGGGCTTCGTCAAGCCCTACCTGGTGGCCACCAACAGCCGGGGGGAGGTGGCCGTCTCTGAGCGGGGGCTGGACGGGGGCTGCTGCGTTAAGGTGCTGGCCCCCACCTGGCAGCTCCTGCGGGTGCTGGGTGGGCAGGGCCGCCCCCCGCTGCTCACCAACCCCTGGGGGGTCTCCCTGGACGAGGCCGGGCGGGTGGTGGTGGCCGACTGGGGGCGCCTCTCCCACGCCGTCTTCTGCTACCCTCCGCGAGGGAGGGGTTGGGCCGTGGCCACCGAGGGGTTAAGCAGCCCCCGGGGGGTTGCCCTTCTCGGGGAGCGCCACCTAGTGGTGGCAGACAGCATGCACCACTGCCTGAAAACCTTCCAGTACTGTTGAAGGAGGGGTGGGAGCCAAGACGGGCTCCCCCCACCCCACCCACAGTGGGGTGCAAGACCCCTACTCCTGCTCCCCAAAACTGAGTAGGGATGCTTGTGGGGCGTGCCCCACAATGTCTTATGACAGCGGAGAGAGAGCTGGGACTCCCAGGACCAAGACCCCTTCCTGCCTTGCCCCCCACCCCGCCTGGGACCCTTAAAAAGAGGAGCTAAGGAGCAGGTGCAGAGCTTGATTTCTTCCCGGAGGCCTTCCTGTCGCTTGAGACTCCGGTGGCCTCGGTGGCCCAGGGGGGCTTCCATCGGCTTCAACTGGTGGCCCAGCTACGGCCAGTGTCTGGCCAGGGGCAATTCCGTCATCTCTGCTCTGTAAGGTTAGATTACTGTTATACGTGGGGCTGCCTCTGCAGACGGTTTGGAAAATTCAGTTGGTGCAAAATTCGGCAGTCAGGTTGCTCATTAGGGCAAGACAGTTGGAGCCTTTTAATGCCAATCCTGGCCCGACTGCCCTGGCCGCCAATTAGTTTCTGGGCCCAATTCAAAGTGCTGGGTTTTGACCCATTAAGCCCCAGGGTTGCAATACCTTAAAGGACTGCCTCTCTTCAAATGAACCGATCCCTGAGTGAGGTCATCTTCCGAGGTCCTTTTTTGTTGTGTGCCTCCTCCTCGAAAGGTCCGGAGGGTGGCAACACGAGAACGGGGCCTTCTCTGCAGTGGCTCCCAGTCTGTGGGATGCTCTCCCCAGGAAGGTTCGCTTGGCGCCTTCATTATACACCTTTAGGCCCCAGGTGAAAATGTTCCTCTTCTCCCCGATTCATATTCTGCAGCCCTTTAAATGTGTTTGTGTGAACTGTTGTTGTGGTTATATCACTGTCTTCTGCATTATCACACTCTGCATTGTGTTTTTATTACTACGCTGCATAAACTATGTTCTAAATATTGTACATTTGGATAAAGGGTTGTATGTAAATTGAATGAATGAATAAATCCTTATTCTTGCTCTCCATGTTTTTTGCATGTGGAACAATGATCTGCTGCCTTTGAAATTTTCAGATTCGGCTTGATTTCTGTAGCATCGGACGAATTCTAATGCAACAAGAATTGGAATAGACAAATCCCTGGTGGGGGGGGGGCTCTCAGTGGCTTCTGGCCCCGGCAGCTCAGCTCTGTCTCCATGGGAGGAAGCAGCAAGTTGCTTCTGCACTCGGGATCCTGCTTTTGGGCTTCCCGTTGGGGCCTCCGGTGGGCCACTGAGCATTACAATAGACCAGTGGCTAAATATTACGATATGTTACGATATATCAGGATGTCTGACCCTGGCTGCCTCCTGCCCCCCATCTTAGGAGCAGAAGCATCAGCCGAGTTACATGGCCCGACCCTACAAAGCCTTGACATGGCTCTGGCTAGCGTGAGAAGGGCACCCGGGCTTCATTCAACTGCTCAGTCGGGGGTCAGGAAGCCCCCTGCCCCCCAGCTGAACAAGTCCAGATACCTCTCCAGCACACATGAGCTGGAGGGGCAGGCAGACGGAGCTCTTGAGGGTACTTGCCCGGGACCTTCTCAGGCTCTGTCCGTTGGCCCCCAGATGGCAAGATATCTGGCCAACTCAAAATGTCTAGACCCGGTATTCTGATCTGAGCGCCATACCTGTTTCAGACCATTTATCACTACATCTCCCAGCTCTACCAAGGACAGCTCCTTTGCCCCGGGTCCTGGCAACCCTTGCTAGGCCACTGCATGCAAGGACGCTCCCCACCCTTTGAGTACCCCCCCCACACACACACCCTGCCAACAGATGCCAGGACAAGAATGTTTCCAAAACGGGACCTTTATTGATGGTGGGAGTTCTGCAAGTCAAGGTGAGCCACGAGGGTCCCTGGAGAAGCAACGAAGCACCATGATCAGCATCGGTGGCCCCAGCAAGGAGGTGATTCCCCCCCCCCAATGGCTGGCCAGGTCCCAGAGGCAGGCAGGAGGCATTGGGCAGGGACGGGGCTACCCTACAGGGGAAAGGAGGAGGGCGCTCTCCCTCCCACCAGCCATTTTTGGTATCCAGTGGTTCCAAAGTCACTTGTGGCAACTCATTAAAGAAGTGGTTAAGACACCAATGAAGGCAGCATATGGTCACAGCACCAGGGGTGGGGGAGGGGCATGCCACCTACAGGCACCCAAGGGCCACGGAGTCCAAAGGCAGGGCTTGAGCCTGAGACCCACGGAGAGGTGGGCTAGGTATATTTCTTGGCGTGTGGTTGCGTGCAGAAGGTCCCCTGTGCTTTTTCTCCAAGGGCCACCAATAGCCCGTCTTGGCATTGCATTGGGGTTGGGCCAGGTGACCCTGGTGGTCCCCCCCAACTCTACAAGTTCTGAAACACAACCACTGGGGCCCTGAAGGGAAAGAAGCCGAGAACCTGCACTGCCAGCCCCTCTCTGGAGAGCTAGAGGCCGCCTCTACTTCTGGTTGGGCCCGGAGGCGGTGGGGTGTGTGTGTCTTCTGTTGCACTGGTGGTGCGCAACCCCGATGGGGATGGGCTCCCACTGATATGGCCCCCTCAACTGCACCCCATGGCTGAGCAGGCGCCACCTCCCAGTGAGGGAGGGGGCAAGGTGGTTAAGGCAAGCCTGGCATTGGACCTCGAGCCAGCCCAGGAACATGCAGCGGGCACCACCTTCCTACTAAAAGACACTCTGTACATGCCCTGCCTTCCTCTCCCTTGAAATCCTAACCACGGAATTTGGCTCTCCTCCAACCCCAAACACAATTTCCGCAGCCCCAAAGTTCAAGTTAAGGAACGGGTAACTTTTTTCATGTGTGTGATCCTATTCTGTCCACCTTCCCAAACTGACAACCTGGAGTCCAAGGCACCTCGATTGTGTTGCCGGGAGCCATGGGAGAAGACAGGGAGCCATGGGATAAATGCCCCAAACAGACCTAGCCATGCCATGCGCCTCTCTGCCCGGCCCCCTCGATGGTGATCCTTTGTGCTAGGCAGCTGGGCTTGATTTCTGTCTTCTGGTCTCTGCCCCCAGACCACGAGCCTAACCCACACACCCCACAATCCTAGGAGAGGCTCTCCACCCCCAAGTGCTGGCAGTGCCCATCACCAAGGCCTTTGTGCATTAGCAGACCCGCTCACGAAAATGCCCCTGCCCCCCCCAGTGCCTGTCAGAGGGGCGTCTCCTGCTTGTACTCGTAGCCACAGGTGGGGCCCTCGAACTGCAGCTTGATGGCCGCCTTGAGGTGCAGGTGGGGGTCAAGGGTGTCGATGGAGAGGAGCAAGGGGCTCCCCACGGCCTCCCCGTTGTGCTTCTCCTGAGCCACTGTGGGTCGGGGCAGGGCAGCGAGGGCAGCCTGGCGCCGGCGAGGCAGTGAGTGCTGTTGGATCTGCTGGGCAAAGCTGAGGGTGTCCACGGGGACCGTCTGCGCGGTGGCCAGCGAGTGGAAAGTGGAGGATGTGGCGGCGCCCGAGGAACAGAGGGAGGTCTGCGACTTCGGGTGCTCACCTGCCGCCGAGTCCAGCGAGGCCGAGGGGGAGCTGCCCACGGAGCCTGGGGAGCCGGGCGCAGCCCCATGCCCCTCCAGCAGCCGCAGGACGTCCCGATGGCCCCGTTTGGCCGCCACACGCAGCGGGGTCCGGCCGGCTCTGTCAAGGATGCCAGGGCTGGCACCATGCTCCAGCAGGACTTTTGCCACCTCTGCCTGCCCCTCCTGGGCGGCGATGCCCAGCGCCGTGGCCCCCTGGTTGCAGGCATGGTCTGGCTGAGCCCCGCCCTCCAGCAGCAGACGGGCGATCCGGGCGTGGCCCCTCCAGGCTGCCAGGTGCAGGGCAGAACGGCGCTCCATGTCCAACGCATCCACGTCGGCCCCGTAGCTCAGCAGCAGTTGTGCCACCTCGGCATGGCCCTGCCAGCAGGCCACGTGCAGGGCTGAGCGTCCCTGGGCATCCTGCCCCTCTAACCCAGCCCCATTCTCCAGCAGCAGCTCCGCCATCTCCAGGCGCCCCTCCAGCACCAGCAGGTACAGCATGGGGCGCCCCTCAGCGTCTGAGAGGTTGACGTCAGCCCCCTCTGAGAGGTTGACGCAGCCCCCTTGCGCAGGAGCAGCTCGGCCGTGGATCGGTGGCCCCCCCGCATGGCCAGCAAGAGGGAGGAGAGCCCGTCGTAGCCCTGGTGGTCGATGGGGGAGCCGCGGTCCAGCAGGAGCTGCACGGTGTCCGTGTGGCCCTCCTGGGCAGCCAGCATCAGGGGCACCCTCCCGTCCCGGTTCGTTTCCGCCACACGGGCCCCGGCCTCCAGGAGCGCAGCGCACGTCCTGGCGTGGCCCTGCCAGGCGGCTAGGTGCAGCGGGGTCCAGCCCAGGGCGTCCCGGTGGTTCTCGTCCAGGCCTCTCTCTAGCAGCGCCCGAACCACCGCCTCGCTGCCCTGCCCAGCGGCCACGCCCAGTGCCGTGCGGCCCTCGCCATCCAGCCCATCGACGGCCGCCCCCCAGAGCAGCAAGGTGTCCACCACGGCACGGTGGCCCATGGAGGCGGCTGCCAGTAGAGGGGCACAGCCAGCCCCATCGGCCTCGTCCACGTCCGCCCCGGCCTCCAGCAGCAGCTCCACCACGTCGGCGTGGCCCTCGTAGGCGGCCACCAGCAAGGGGGTCATGCCATCCCGGTCCTTGTGCCCCGGGGACGCCCCGTAGTCCAGGAGGAGCTCCACCACCTTGGCGTAGCCGCGGCTGGCAGGCACACACAGGGCCGCCACTGACAGGGCCGTGCGCCCGTCCACGTCAGCGTGGTCCACGTGGGCTCCGTGCGCCAGCAGCAGCGCCACAATCTCGCGGTGCCCCATGTAGGCCGCTGCAATGAGTGCCGTGCGTCCCTCGGTATCTGCCCGGTTGAGGTTGGCTCCGTGCTCCAGCAGTGTGGCAACAATCTCCTCGTGGCCGCCCCAGGCCGCCGCCCTCAGCGCCGTCCTCCCTTCTGCGTCAGCACAATCCACGTTGGCACCGGCTCGTAGCAAGACCCCCACAGCCTCGCTGTGGCCCCCCCAGGCAGCTGCCCGCAGCGCTGTCCAGCCCTCCCGGTCAGGGCGATCTACATGGGCACCATGTGCCAGCAAACAGAGCAGGACTTTGGTGTGGCCTTGGCGGGCAGCCAGGGTCATGGGCGTCTGCCCATGCCGGTCTGGGACCTCGGCCTGCGCCCCACGTGCCAGGAGGAGACCTGCCACCTCATGGTTGCCACTGTGAGCGGCGCTGGCCAGCAGGGTGCGCCCTGTGACGTCCCGCTGGTTGACGCTGGCGCCGTTTTCCAGAAGTAGCCGCACCGAGTCCTCCCTCTCAAGGGCTTGCTGAAGGGACGGTCCAGGCCCCTGGGAGCTCATCCGTGCACCCGCAAGTACCAGAAGCTCCAGCACCGCGGGCGCCAGGGGCAGCAGCAGCGCCTCCTCAGGCTCCAGGCAGCGCTCGACTGGCGCCCCGCACCACACCAACCACAGCGCCAGCTGCCAGGCTTCCATGTCCAGTTCGGCGTGCAGCAGGTGGTGCGCCAGTTCATGCACCTGCTCGGGCAGCAGCGCAGGTGCGCGGCACGAGGCGCTCATGGCGAGGGAGGCGTGCCCGCGGGCCGGGCAACAGAGGTACCTCTGGGTGCAGTGCTTGACGTCGCAGAGCCACTCGGCGAAGCTGGCGTGGAAGAGGATGCAGGTGCCCCCAGGTCCCTGGTGGAGCAGCGGCGCTAGGGATGCCAGCCAACCCTCAAATTCCTCCCGGGGCACCGGGCGGCGAGTCCACACGGCGGCATAAAGCTCCATGGGGCGCAGGGGGCGCGGTGCGGCCAGGAGGGCCTCCAGCAGGGGGCGGACAAGGGCAAAGTCCTGGCCTGGGAAGAGACGCTGGCACAGCCAGAGGTAGAGGCCATAGAGGGTGCCCGGGATGTGGCGCACCTCGCGCAGGGTGACCAGCTCGCCCGCCACGCCGTCCAGCACCCGCTCCAGGTACAGCAGGCACCCGTTGCTCTTGATGTGCAGCTGGCTCAGGGCCTCGGCCGTGTCACGGGTCAGGTGGCGCCGGAGGGGCTCCTCCCGGTCCAGCCGCGCCAGGATGTACTGCTGGACATCGCAGACCACCGGCTCCCGGCGAAGGTCGTCCAGGCACAGGCGCCGGAACCCTGCGGGGTGTCAAGGGGAGAGTCGAGGGGTGAGAAGGGGCTGGGCCTCCCCCCAGAAAAATGTGAGCCCCCCCAAAAAAGTGGGGATAATATGCCAACAGTTGGCTGCACTTGGCACGCACTGGGGCATGCCAGAAGGTACCACGAAATAGTAATAATATTCTACATATGCCATCTTTTCCTCAGGGCTCAAGCTGGTTTTCACCAATTACCATACAAAGAGCTTTTAAAATACGAAAGATTGTGGCTTCGTTGTGGTTTAATTCTGTATTTTTATGCTGTGAACTGTCTCTCGGGATCATTATGATAGATCAGTGCTTCCCAAACTTGGGTCTCCAGCTGTTTATTTTAAAATAATTTTTATTAAACTTTCTGTTTTACAATTTAAAATACCTGTCCTCGTTTTACATCCTTAAGATGCCAATGACTTCCCTTCTTCTCTTTCCATGGTTCATTTTGCATATCACAAAATCCCTGCATATTTTACAGGAACTATACCAATCAGCATTCCATTATTGCATCCACCCAAACTTGTTTGCCCTATTGAATTTACCTTAATGCTGCCAGAATTATCAGCTGTACACAATTACTACAGTTCCCATCACCCCAATCTATCAGGGCCAGCGGTTAGGGAGGATGCACGCTGTAGTCCAAAAACAGCTGGAGACACAAGTCTGGGAAACACTGTTCTAGATTATCATATTGTAAAACTGGAAGGGTCATCCAGTACAATAATAATAATAATAATAATTTATTTATACCCCACCCATCCCAGCAAGAATCTTTTGCCCAACACAGGACTCGAACCCACAACCCTGAAAGTAAGAGTCTCATGCTCTACCAACTGAGCTATCCCAGATGAAGAGTGATATGCAACTTTAATGAAGATTAATGTTAAAGTTAGCTGCAAATGGGGCATTGCAGGGGGTTGGACTAGAGGACGACTGAGGACTTCTGAATCCAATTCTGAAGAGCTGCCAGGCTTTTAGAGACCCATGTGGACACAAGTCCATGGCCCCCCCTCCCCCCCGGGCTCCCCCCCCCCGGCCGGGTCACCGTTGAAGAGGCGCAGCACCCCCTTGCTGTGGGAGCGAGCAGTGCAGACCAGGAGCAGCCAGGGGGGCAGCAGCTGCAGGTGGCTGCCCAGGAGCTGGGCGATGGTCCGGCTGGGCCCCGGAGGGGGGGCTCGCTCCTCTTCGCGCTCAGCCTGGCCGGCGTCCAGAGCGTCCACCACCAGCAGGAGGGGCTTGGGGGGCGGCGGCAGGTCCAGCAGGGGGAGCAGGACGGCCCTGTGGATTGAGGAAGGAAGGGAAAGAGAGGGGGGGCACACCATGTGAATATTGCAAATGGGGAACACCCAGAGACATGGGGTAGACTTGTAAAAGGGTAAAATAATATTGGGAAATAATTTATCATGAATTGGAGAAAATGTTTAAAAGTAATTTTCCCCAAAAATAATAATAATAATAAAAAATCCCAGAGTCCTTTCTGTTGGGGATAATTCAGACCGAAATTCCCAGGTGTCAAAAAACGGTTATTTATGTATGCCAATGCTGCGGCCCGTGTCTTCTTAGCCCCAAAATGGAAAAGGGGCGAGGTCCCAACCGAAGAAGAACGGCAATTTAATCTGACGGAATATGCGCAGCTTGCAGTCTTAACATAGAGAATAAGAGGAGAAGAAGAAGAAGAAGACACGTTTAGAGAAGAGTGGAAAACGATTATAGAATATATGGGGGGGGGAATTGTGTACAGCTGAAAAGGATGGCAGCATTAAGATCAGTTCAACGGGGGGGGGAGTGTTTCAGTTTGGAGAAAATGTGAGTTACCGTATTTTTCGCTCCATAAGACGCACTTTTTTCCTCCTAAAAAGTAAGGGGAAATATCCTGTGCGTCTTATGGAGCGAATGGTGGTCCCTGGAGCTGAATTGCCCAGGGGCCAAAAGCAGATTGTGCTTTTTATTTTACAAAGAGAAAAGGGGGTGTTGAAAGGACCCCGCTCAGCAGCTGATCAGCAAGAAATCGGGAGAGAGACAAGAGTCCCCGGCTCACTCTCGTCGCAGTATTTAAACTTAATAGGAAAAAGACTAAGATTCTGGTTAAGAATATGAAAAATGGAGAATCACAGGAACTGCAACAACAAGTACAAATTGAGGTGACAAAGAAAGTTAAATATTTGGGAATATGGATAACACCAAAGAATATCAACCTGTACCAAGATAATTATGAAGTAATATGGAGTAAAATCAAGAGAGACTTGGAAGTGTGGGAGAGAATGAAACTTTCTCTGTTGGGAAGAATCTCAGCAGTAAAAATGAGTGTGCTACCGAAAATGCTATTTTTGTTTCAAACAATACCGATAATTAAAGGGACAGCTGTCTTCAGAGAATGGCAAAAAAGAATTTCAAGATTTATCTGGCAGGGGAAAAAACCCAGGATAAGATTTAAGTTATTGACAGACAATAAAGAAAGAGGAGGTTTTTCCCTACCGGACTTGAAGCTATACTATGAGGCAGCTTGTCTATGTTGGATAAAGGAGTGGATAATTTTGAAGAAGCCAGATCTGTTAGATCTGGAAGGACACGATAATAG
The DNA here is from genome assembly GCA_900245905.1 of Lacerta viridis. NCBI lineage: Eukaryota > Metazoa > Chordata > Lepidosauria > Squamata > Lacertidae > Lacerta > Lacerta viridis. Next base: position 114,915 of record OFHU01000834.1, on the reverse strand, counting down.
ATTTGGTTGGCACGCATATCTTTGGCAAGAGAAGATAAAGGTACATAGAAGTTTTGGAAACCACGTCTTCCGGAAGTCTCTCTATGAAGTTTGGGACAGATATAAAAATTTATTGGAAAGGAAAACACCATGGTGGTTATCTCCAATTGAAATAATCAGTTTGAAAAAGACAAATATGAGTCAAAAATGGACAACATATGAGACACTGCTTAAAAAGGATGGTAATAAATGGAAATTAAAACCATATGAAGAAGTGAAAGAATATGTAAATAATTGGTTGCAGTACCACCAAATTAATGAAATGTTTAAAAGCGACATGAAAAAGACAGGTTTTAGCGAGACTAAATCAAAGTTTGAAGTTGAAGTACTCAATAGTGACTTTAAAGTACTTGCTAAGATGTATAAAATGCTGTTGGAATGGAACTTGAAAGATGAAGAAGTAAAGTCGGTGATGATTCATTGGGCAAAAGACATTGGACATAATATTATGCTAGAAGACTGGGAAAAACTTTGGAAGGAAGGAATGAAATTTACGGCATGCACGTCAATAAAAGAAAATCTGTTAAAAATGATGTATAGATGGCACATTACCCCAGTTAAACTAGCAAAGATGTATAAGTCGGATAATAAGTGTTGGAAATGTAAAGAAAGTGTCGGTACCTTTTATCATATGTGGTGGGAGTGTAAGAAGGTGAGAATGTATTGGGATATGATATATCATGAGTTAAGAAAAATGTTGAAATATAATTTTGTTAAGAAGCCTGAAGCTTTCTTATTAGGTATTGTAGGTACAGACATTGAAAAGAAAGACATTAGACTTTTCCAATATGCAGTGACTGCAGCTAGAATTCTTCTAGCACAAAAATGGAAACAAGAAGAATTACCGACGAAAGAAGAATGGACAGTGAAATTGACTGAATATGCAGAACTGGATAAAATGACGGGAAGAATCCGGGAACAGCGGGACCAGAAATTCATCAAAGACTGGTTAAAGTTTACGAACTATTTAAAAGACAATTTACAATTGAATACGCTAATAGGATTTCAAGAAGTTTTGTAGTTATTGTGTAGAAATATTATTGTAAGTATGGTAGTAAAAGTAAGAAGGAATTTTATGATAATGTAAGCAATGGTTGATTAAAGAAGTATAATATCAAGATATAATTCTGAAAGCCATGTGGAGGGATTGAGGGAAGTCATGGCTTTGTAAGCCAAAGTGGAAAATGTATGAAAATGTTTGAATTTTATATTGTAGTAGTATAGTGTAAAAATAATAAAAATTATATTTTTTTAAAAAAAGAGTCCCGGCTCCCTTTCAGCCCCGCCCTCCTTTGTTGAATGTGCTGCAGAGGGAGGTTGTTTGTTTCCCCAGCGACATGTGACTGGCTGATTAGATTATCTGTCTGGAAACAGTAGAAACTGGCTCCCTTTCCTTAAGATTTTTCAGAAATGTGAGTTGAACCCCATAAAAATGGGGCTTTTCCTCTTTGCTTTCCCCCCTTTGCAAAAGGAGCTTTGCTTTTCCCCCTTTGCAAAAAAAGCTGCAAAACTTTAGCTGATCCTCAAAAAAACAGGGCTTTACCCTTTGCAAAAAAAGCTGCAAAACTTTTAGCTGATCCTCAAAAAACAGGGCTTTTCCCTTTGCAAAAAAGCTGCAAAACTTTTAGCTGATCCTCAAAAAACAGGGCTTTTCCCTTTGCAAAAAAAGCTGCAAAACTTTTAGCTGATCCTCAAAAAAAGGGCTTTTCCCTTTGCACAGGGCTTTTAGAGGAGGAAAACCAGAAAAATATTTTTTCCCTTGTTTCCTCCTCTAAAAATGAGGTGCGCCCTATGGTCCAGTGCGTCCTATGGAGCGAAAAATACGGTAAGTGGCGACAGGATAGAAAGGGATCTCTTGGGCTCAGAGCCTGTTTGCAGGCTTCCCAGAATGGGTATTTGAGTGAATTTGATTTAAATCATTTATTTATTTTTACAGAAGAAGTCATTCTTGCTGGTATAATCTTATTATTTACAACCAAATGAAGGTTTCATTTTTGGAATAATACATTTCCAGAGTATTTTTTACACTTATATCAAAAATTACTGATGCGGTTATACTATTAGAAATACATAGACAGATAATTATGAAATGATTGTGAGGTTTAATAAGTTAACTGTTTATACTTGGACAACTTTTCTGCTGTACTTTATCGGAAGGAGGGAGGGGGAATCGTTTCCTTAATAACAATTTGTTTAACTAAAACAGTAACCTTATAGCAAATGTTGGTTAACTGATGTGGTTAAACAAAAAAAACAAAAAACAAAAAACCCTGAATTTTGTCACACATGATAAACAAATCCTTATTTCCTAATGAATAGCCTTTGGACTATAATGTAACTTAAATAGAAAACTATCTTTAGAATGGTTTTTCCCTCCAAAAGCATTTTATTTTAAAAATAAGATTTAAATTTTTAAAAATCGATTTTTTTAAAAAAAGAAAGATTGATTTTTATCCACCTTGCCTCCTTGAGAGCCAGCAGACTCTTCTGACACTTTTGTGGAGCAGTCTACCTCAATTTCCAGGTATTCTGAGGAGTTTTTGGCCACTGTGAGAACAGGATGCCAGGCTCTGTGGGCCTGATCCAGAAGGAGGAGGGGCGACCAGGATGCCACCCCCACAGGGGGGCACGTGGGGCAGGGCAGAGACTCTCTCTCACCTGCGAAAGGCTTCGTCCGGGTCTTTCTTGCACTGCGCGTTCTCCAGGCTCCTCTGGGCATCCGCCCGGCTGAGACGCTCTCCGTACCCGGGCAGCAGCGGGCATTGGCGGATCTGCTCCACCAGCCGGAGCAGGAAGCCTCGGGGGGAGCAGGTGGCGCCATCGTGGGGCTGGCAGAAGTGCCAGGCCAAGGCGCTCTCGCCCAGCCCCACCCGGTGCCCCACCTCGGAGGTGGGCCACAGCGCCTCAGTGCACAGGGCCGTCTTGCCGCTGCCGGGGCCCCCCGTCACCAGCACCCCCCCGCCCCCCTCCAGGCTGAGTGCCAGCCGGCCCAGCGCCCACTCCCGGCAGTAGAAGGGCTTGCCCTGAAGCAGGCTCCCAGAGGGCTCCATGCCAGGCTGGGGGCATGGCGGGGTCCGGGCGGTGGTGGCACCGAGGGAGGGGTCAGGGCCGGTTCCACGGGCGAGGTGGGGGGCTGGAAAGTAGGGTGGGGGAGAAGCCTAGGAGAGAGAGGGAGAGAGAGACGGTTAAGCCAGGTGGCAGTGGGGAAGGGCCACAAAGTCAGAACACCTGCTTGGCATGCAGAATGTCTCCTGGGTCTGAAACCCCGGAGAGCCACTGCTGCCAGTCAGAGCAAGCAATGCTGAATTTCCCCCAGGGCCTGACTCAGCAGGCAGCCTCCTCGTTTCCTTTACCAAGCAGCTTTTCCTAAAGAACCAGAAGGACTAACAGCAATGGGAGACTTGGAAGGGACCCCGGGGGTCATCTAGCCCAACCCCCTGCCATTCAGGGATCTTTTGCCCAACCCGCTGCTTGAACCCACGACCCTGAGGATCTCTCCCTCTGCTGAGCTTCATCTCAGAGGCAAGCAGAAGGTCCCCGGTACAAAGCCCAACTGGCGGCATCTTTGGGAAGGCCTGGGAGGGGCACTCTGCCCGAAATCCCAGAGAGAAGCTGCCAGCCAGGGTGCTGGCAGTGCTGCGCCAGATGGGCTGGGTGTCTAACTCAGCGCAGGGCAGCTTTCTGTGGCCCTAGGGATGGAAGGGAAGGCTTTCCCTCAGGGGGAAAACACCTGCTTGGAATGCAGAAGGTCCCCAATGGGAGAAAGATCCCCGGAGAGCAACTGCTGCCGGTCAGAGCAGGCTACGCTGAGCTGAATGGAGTCAAGGGTCTGAGCCTGACAGTCCTACCCATGGCACCCCCCTCCCTGGATGCTGAACAGCACCCCGCGCCCCCCCCCCCAACACTGCCCTCCCCCCCCGGCTGACCTTTGCTGCAAGACTCTCCCCCTCCCCCTCCTGCCGGTCTCTTCCTTGCTTCCCCTGGCACCCAAGGGCCCCGGCAGGTCAGGGTGCTCAGGGCGGCTGCCTCAGCAGGAGCAGCGGATGCTGATTCATCCCCCCACCCCACCCTGAGCAGCCGGGCCAGTAACCCCCTCCTGCCCAAGGTGCTCTTGCTGTAGACGCCCCGGCGGGGGGGGGGGCAGCCAGCCAGCCAGGGAGGAGACTCCCCCCCCCCAAACCGAGGGAACCAGGATGTGCTTCCTCAGCCCCAGCCCCGGAGCTCACCCCCCCCACAAGTGTTCAGGAAGGAAAGGGGTGTTGCATGCCGTGGGGGGGGGGCAGCACCTCCAGCCCAGCCAGGCCGCTGCAGACATGCCCAGCCGCACCTTGTGCAATGGGGAGACACTCCCTCTGCCCCCCCCCCGCGGTATTTATAGGAAAGGAGGAGCAGGGCGGGGGCAGGAAAGGGCGGGGGGGAGGTTGCCCAGGCGAGTCTTGCCTGGTCTTGCCCTGCACGGAGCAGGAAGCCCGGGGGGAGGAGGACTGGGGGGGGGGGAGAGCAGGCTCTGCAAGTCGAGGAATGCAGGATCCTTTGGGGGGGGGAGCAAGACGGAGCCAAGCCTCGACTTTCCCTCGGAAGCTGTGAAATGGGGCCATTTCGGGGAACGGGGCAGGAGGGCTTGTAGGGTGGGTGGGTGCGGAAGGGGACGGCGGCGGGGGGTGGGGCGCGACCGGACCTCTCCCCACAAGACCCCCCTCCCCGTGCGCGTGTGTGGCCCCCTCTCCCGCCTCGCACCCGGCGGGGTATGGGGCTGGCGAGGCTAGGACCGGCCAGCCCTGCAGGGAGGCGGAGCTCAGAAGAGTAATGGGGGGGACTGAAGGGGAGGGGAGGAAATAAAGACCACCGCACTTCGCAACAGGGAGGGAGCAAAGAGGGGGCGTCTGAAGAGCTCAAGGGGGGGGGGAGAAGTGGACGCCGGTCTGTCGGGGGGGGGCTGCAGAATTTGCAGCCTTTGCGGGGGGGGGCGCTGCAAGGTGGCCGCAGGGAGGGACAGGGACCAGCTTTTCTGCCTCCCCCGGCAACGTGTCTTTCTCTCCCCCCCCCACCTCCGCCCCAATCCGGCTTACCTGCTCCTCCTCCTCCTCCTTCTTCCTCGACTGGCCGGGCAGCCGCCAAACTTCCGCTCGCTCCGGCCGGGAGACAGGAAGGGGGAGGCGGCCCCGCGGGGACCCCCCCTCCCTCTGTGCACGAGCGCAGGCGGAGGCGAGGCCGCCTCTGAGCGCGTGCGGAGCGCCGCGCCTCCCCCTACCCCCGCCGCCGAGAGGGAGGCTTCTGCAAAGGCCGGCCCCGCTCCGGGGCGCGTTACCTAGGGAGTAAGTCCCTGCCGGCCGTGTGGCGCCCCAATTGCAACCCCTGCCAAGTGTGCGCCCTCCCGCCTCGCCCCCGTTGCTGAGCTTGGGCTCCTTTGGAGGGGGGGCGCTGGTCTGGCAAGGGATTGGGACCTGGGTCTGCAAAGGGGTCCCTGGGAGGGGGGTGACGGGTGCCTGGATTGGCCCGAAATGGCTCTTGACTGGTTGGGTGGTGCGCGGAGGTCAGGGGGATCACTTCCCCCCATCCTTTCCTCTCTTTTTTATGTTGATACATTCTTAAAATGTAAAGAATCAAAATCTTGTTCCAGTTGTTATAGATTTACTTATTCCATAAAATTTACACACCGCTTGATCGTAAAACAATAACAAAGCGCTTTCCAAAAAACATAAAAACAATGGCATTATCCATTTAGGAGAATTAGCAGCAAGAATGTAAGACTTTTGGAAAGCTGAAACAACAGGGTGGGGAAAAACAGATCCAGGCTGACATTGACTTCCAAGCGTCTGGAGGAGAAGGTGCTGAAAAGAGTCCCGCAGAAGAGCCCGTCTGATGTCATGTGGCAGGGAGTTCCAAAGTGCAAGGATTGCCACACTTGAAATACGGAGTGGTTACAAAAGCAGAAGGGGCATCACGTGTCGCCTCTGGCAGTGCCCATTCTGCCAGTCAAAGGGGTCGTGAGTAGCTGGCACAAGGTCACCCACTGAGCTTCAGGGCTGGGGGGTGGGATTCGAACCCTGGTCTCCCAGGTCCTGGTCCCACACTCTTGACTGCTGCAGCACGCTAGCTAACCCCCAGGCTGGCATTTCAATGGTTACCAGGAGAGCCAACCCAGAATCGCCTCTGTGACTTATTCCAGACCCTGAATGTGAGAATGAAACCAAGCTTTTCCCGAGGAAATGCTCTTCCAGAAAACACAGTAGCTTTTGAACCTGCTTGTATTCCTGGCTGTTTCCCCTTGAATCCAGTGGCAGTGAGTTCCAAAGGTCTTCCGGCTTTTTTGGTCCTTCAGCTCCTTTGCTTCTGTCTTCCTGCCTTTCTGCAGGGGCCTTGCAAGATCCTGTTTGTCCCTCTGGGCTTCTGGCCAAAGAGGGTGGGACGACCCGTCTCCAGGAGGCAGGCGCTTTGTCCCAAGTCTCCGGGAAGGAAGCGGAGGCACAAAACAGCTGGATATCCTCTGGAGAGGGGGCCAAGAGGGCGGGATTGGGGTGCTCTGAGGACACTGCTCTCCCCGCTGCTGAGTGACGGGGGAAAGAGCTGTGGGGACTACAGAACTGTAGAGCTGGCAGGGACCCAAGGGGTCATCTAGTCCAACCCTCTGCAACACTCACACGCAGGCTGAACCATTGGCACACAGGGAGGCCTGGGACCGGCTGCCACCATTGTGAGACGACACACTTATCTCTCTGGACTAGCCTCCTTTCACAGAGCACATAGTTAGACTGTGGAACACCCTGCTGCAGGAGGCAGGGATGGTCAGCAACCCAGAGGTTCATGCAGGAGGAGAGGGCTGCCACCTTTACTTCCATAGTTTTATTCCCACCTTATACTTACAGCTTTATATCCCATTTTTGTCGTTCAGTCGTGTATGACTCTTCGTGACCCCATGGACCAGAGCACGCCAGGGCCTCCTGTCTTCCACTGCCTCCCGCAGTTTGGCCAAACTCATGCTAGTCGCTTCAAGAACACTGTCCAACCATCTCATCCTCTGTCGTCCCCTTCTCCTTGTGCCCTCCATCTTTCCCAACATCAGGGTCTTTCATAGAATCCTAGAGTTGGAAGAGACCCCAAGGGCCATCCAGTCCAACCCCCTGCCAAGCAGGAAACACCATCAAAGCATTCCTGACAGATGGCTGTCAAGCCTCTGCTTAAAGACCTCCAAAGAAGGAGACTCCACCACACTCCTTGGTAGCAAATTCCACTGCCGAACAGCTCTCACTGTCAGGAAGTTCTTCCTAATGTTTAGGTGGAATCTTCTTTCTTGTAGTTTGAATCCATTGCCCCGTGTCCGCTTCTCTGGAGCAGCAGAAAACAACCTTTCTCCCTCCTCTATATGACATCCTTTGATATATTTGAACATGGCTATCATATCCCCTTAACCTTCTCTTCTCCAGAGAGTCTTCTCTTCTCATGAGGTGGCCAAAGTACTGGAGCCTCAACTTCAGGATCTGTCCTTCCAGTGAGCACTCAGGCCTGATTTCCTTAAGATTGGATAGGTTTGATCTTCTTGCAGTCAATGGGACTCTCAAGAGTCTCCTCCAGCGCCATATATGCCATACTTTAATACAATTAGCCTCTATTTCACTTATCATTGTTTTCATTCTGCTGCTCATAATTCGAACACTGCCCATGTTTCCCTTTGACCACAACAGTTCTTCAAATAGTCCCCATGGGTCTCTCCACTCTTCCAGGAACAGTTCCTCTCTTTTATCTCTTATTTTTGCTGTCCATTTCCGCATAGTCCACCGACTTTTGAAGCCATTCCTCTTTCGTTGGGGCTTCTCCTCCTTCCGTTTCTGTGCAATGGGCCCCTTTCCATCCCAGGGGAAGGACTTCCAGCATGCAAGGAGTTAACTGCTGGCAAGCTGCTCCGTCCTGACGAGTCACACAGGTGTGTGCTTCTGTGCACCTCTGCATGTCCAGGCAGCAGCACCAGTCCCACCTGCCTGTGCATGTCTCCTCAGAAGTAAGCCCTGCTGGGCCCAAGGAAGCAGCAGGGAAGAATTGCTGCCTTGGGAGGGCAGAGGCTGGCTTTTATTAGGGGGCGAGGCATCACACAAGGGGCCTGTTAAGGAAGTTTCAAAACTTGGGGTACCTTACTTAAAAGGTTTCCCCCAACTTTGTTAGGATCTGGTCCTGTGGGTCCAAAAGTGGTCAGGTTCAAGCAGGAGATTGCAGCCCAGTTAAAGAAGCTAAACAGCAGCTGCGAAACCTGATCGTTTATTTGTTGCAACTAATTTTCCACTCCTGAGTAAGCGAAGAAGAAGAACCCAGAACAGAAGGTTGCATCCGCTTTTATAAGTTCCCACAATTTCCCATAATATATTTCAAGAAGCATTATAAAAAAAAAATGTCAGAGACGTGTCAGAGAAGGAGGTGCGTTGTCAGGCAGAAATCTGAGTCCCAGACAGAGTCCTGTCCCTCAAGGCTGCGATTATTCACCTGCCTTTCACCTCCCAAAGAAAGTATTTACCTTCCCTTTTGTTACCTTGAATCAGTTGGAAAAATCTATTCTTGCTGCACCTGGTGAACACTCCCACCCTGCGTTGGAGGTTCCCCACATGTATTGTGAGGGTGGTGGGCTTCTATCTGGCTCTTTGCCATGTGGGATCTTGCCCAATCTGTCAGTCAGGAGGGGATCCTGTGTACATGGGCTTCCCCATTCCATTGATGCCACGACTGCAGTCTCCTTCCACTGAAAAAGGGGGTCCTTGGAACCCCCCCCCCACCATCGCCTGACCTTCACCTCCGTAGGTTCAGGTTTGGGGTCACACGCAAGGGACTTCAGCAGCCAGCGGGCCTGATCTTGATTGTTGCAACAAGGCTTTCCACTACCACAAAGATGAAGCAGCCAGAAGCCCCGAACAATGGGTTACATCCATATTTCAGAGTTTCCCATAATGCATCTCAGGATTAGCATCAAGGCACCATAGATGTGTCACAGAAAAGGTGTGGTCACAGGTAGAACCTGAGATCCAGGCAGGCACCTGTCAATCAAATATAGTCTTTCACACATACTCCATCACAGTGCAGAGGAAAACATTTACAGCTCCTGGGTCCCTGAGTCAAGTCAAATACACCCCTTTGTCTCATCCCACTAAGGGATGGGGCAGGTAGGCATTGTGATTGGGATGGTGATCTGTCTGACACTCTTGGTGCAGGATACCACCATCATGACTCATTTGGAAGGCCCTGCAGAAGTGACTGTACACCTATGGATTATGGTGGGCTCTCTCACCCTTATACCTCACTTCCCTGGGTCCTAAATGCCATTGGAACTGAGAAGATGGATACAACAAGTGATACATTTATCAGTTAATTGCTAGATTTGGTTCTGACACTTTCCCTGTTTTCCTTTGTTGGAGACCTGGTGCTCAGGGGGGAATCAGGGGCTCTTTCTGCAAACTGAGCTGAGCTTCCCTTGCAGATGCCTTTGCAGATAAGTTGCTGTTAATTTTCTGTACATCTGGGGCTGCTGTCAGGGATCTGGAGTTTCTGATTAGCCAGGCGCTTTGTGAATGGAGTCTTGAACCTGAACGAAGGAGGTTTTGGAATGTGTAGCGTGGTGAGGCAAGATTCGTGGGGTGTGTGTGTGTCTCTCTCTCAGCCTCTCCCATCTAATTTCCCCGTAACACCATTTATTACCATTGGAACTGGATAAAAAACTTGCATTTGGTTGTTTCTGTTGAATTTCTGTGTCTTTCCCATTCATTGGAGGCTCATAGTGAAGACTTCCTTCCTTTTTGCAGAAGCAAACCAGCTCCTTTGCAGCCAACGCTGCAATTTGTATTTCCCCCCTGTAGGGGCTGCTGTTCCATAAGGGAGATTGAAAGGTTAAATGGGCCCTGATTGGCCAGCTGTCAAACAGAAGAGCTTCTGATTGGTCCATTGGTGCAGATAGGGGGAAATGAAGCTTCCTGGCCTTATCTTGGCAAGGAGAATGGGCACATGAGTCCCAGCGGCTGATGCTGCTGTGGTGCGCGCATGCATTCTTGTTAAGATTTGCTCTGGTGCCATGCCTCTGTCTAGTCCTGTCAAGCCCAGAAGGCCCTCGCTCCCGAGGGGCTGGTGGGTGCCTTGTGTGTTCACTTTGTGTCAAGGCCCTGGTGCGCCGGTTGGGTGCCCCCAGCAGGAGGGGGCTGAAGCCAGAAGGAAGACAACAGACATTGGACCTTGGAGCATTGGAGGGAGCCTGCCAGGAGTGTCAAGGGAAAAGTGTCACAGTGCCCTGAAACCCCACCCTTCTTGAATGACAGAGAGCCCCCCACTTTCCCAGATTCCCACAAGCTAACAGGAGGCGCCTTCCCCCCCCCACACCCTCCCCCTGCCTGGTCTCTCTGTTGAGCTTGTTTGCTCCCCCCAGCCTGTCCCCCCCCTTCCATCCCAGAGAAAGAGACACACGAAACCAGGTCAGATCGCTGAGGGAGGATTTATTAGGGGCTCAGGCGTCACAAGGGGGCAGGAAGGGGTGGCCCCCATCCCACCCAGTGGTTGGCGAGACCAGCAGGAGGCGGCCGCTTCTCCCTGGGGGTGCCTCAGTGGTACCGGCGGGCCAGTGCATGAGCCACCACCCCGACCAGCTTGTGGAAGGCATGGTGGTAAGCAGGGGTGAATTCCTTCCCAAAGTGGGCGGCCAGGAGGGTGATGAGGACCTGGCCCAGGAGCTGGAAGAGAAAAGAGGGGGTGACTCCTTCTGCCAGGGGGCCCTCTCCCCACAACCCCCTCCCCATGCAGCCACAGGTGGCGGCTGTGGGGTCAAGCCCAAAGGCCCACTGGGATGGATGAAGGGGTTTGGGGTCTCCTGGAGGGAGGCCGGTCCAGGAGACAACAGACAGAGCCCCACATCGTCCCCAGTTGGCATTGCCGTGCCAGGAGAGGTTTGGTGCCAAGAAGGAAACTGGCCCCTGCCAGGGACCTCCTGGGCTTGGCCTCGCTTGACCAAGGACAAGTCAGGAGGAGGAAGGGCAAAGGCCCACAAGCTCCATTTGAAGGGCCAGAAGGCAAGAGAGTCCATCGAGTGGCCCTTCTTTCCGAGGTCAAGGGCTTGGCTTGCTCAGGGCGTGGCTGAAGGTGCCCACGGACGAGGGGAGCCCACTCTGACTCGCCACAAGGATTGGGAAAGATAGCCAGGACCTCTCCCCTACTTGGGGATGTTGATTAGTTAAAATTCATTGATTTCTATCTCTATAGCGCTGCTTCATAAAAAATGCATCACATAAAAATATGCGGTAAAATCACAGAAAGTTCAAAAGAAGTTAAAAGCATGAGAAAAGAGAAGGCAGGAGCTTGTTTTCTGGTGTGCAAGAGGGCAGGACCCGAACCGATGGATTTAAATAACAAGAACGGAGATTCCCAGTAGATATTAAGAGGAGCTTTCTGGAGATTAAGAGCTGTTTGAAAGTGGAACGGACATCCTCAGAAGGTGCTACACTCTCCTTCATGGCAGGTTATTAAGCACAGGGTGAGGAGCCATCTGTCATGAGATTCCTGCAGCGGGTTGGACTAGATGTCCCTTGGGGTCCCTTCCAACAGAACATTCCTATGACTCTACGATTGGTGGGGCGGCCCCACCCGGAACCCTGGCTGGGGATTGTGACCCTGCAGAGGGGATCTCGGGCACCCATTCCCCCCCCCGACAGCCCTTTGAGGCAGGGGGGCAAGCTCACCGTGAAGTTGACGGGGTCCACGTGGAGCTTGTCACAGTGCAGCTCGCTCAGCTTGGCAAAGGTGTCCTTGATCTTGTCGAAGTCCTTGATGGCGTCTGCGAAGGAGGTCAGGACCTTCTTGCCGTGTGCCCTGACTTTGGCGTTGGCACTGATGGCGGCAGGGGTGGAGATGTCCCCAAAGTGAGTGAATAATCTCCGGGTCCAGGGGAAGACGATCAACATGCTGGAGAGAAAGAAAGAAGGAAGGAAGGAAGGAAGGAAGGAAGGAGAAAGGGAGAGGCACGGGTGGTTATTATCCAGGTGGAAAGAGGAGCCCCTGCCCAGCCTGCCTAGAGAGGCGACCCCCCCTGGGCTTACGCGGCAAGGGAGTCTCCACCCAGGGCGGCCACGTCCACTTTGCTCCAGGCAGTGGTGATGAGCTGCTTCTCTTCGGCGGTCCAGTGCACCATGATGGCTGGCTGTGGGCTGGGAGCTTCTCTCGGCTGCTGGAGAAAACCTTCTGGGCTGAGCTGGAGCTCCTTCCAGGGCTGGAGCCCTTTATACCCTGGGCCAAAGCTCCTCCTCCTCCTCTGGGGGCCCAGCTTGGTGGGGCTGAGGAGCAGGAGGGGGAAGAGGCTGGCTGTGGGGTGTGGCGCCCTGGGCCGAGCAGGAGGCCCCGATAGCTGCTTCTCTCGAGGAGGCATCAGGCCCCAGCTGCTGCTCTCTTTATCAGCTCCTCGCAAGCAGCAGCACCAGGACTCAGCACACAGCCCAGGAGACTCCCTGGAAGCTCACAGTCTGAGAGCCATTTTTGTTGTTGTTGTTGTTCAGTCGTTCAGTCGTGTCCGACTCTTCGTGACCCCATGGACCAGAGCACGCCAGGCACGCCTATCCTTCACTGCCTCTCGCAGTTTGGCCAAACTCATGCCAGTCGCTTCGAGAACACTGTCCAACCATCTCATCCTCTGTCGTCCCAGTGCCCTCCACCTCAGGGGACTTCAGGGTGGCCATCTGTCCTTCCAGTGAGCACTCAGGGCTGATTTCTTTAAGGATGGATAAGTTTGATCTTCTTGCAGTCCATGGGACTCTCAAGAGTCTCCTCCAGCACCATAATTCAAAAGCATCAATTCTTCGGCGATCAGCCTTCTTTATGGTCCAGCTCTCACTTCCGTACATTACTACTGGGAAAACCATAGCTTTAACTATACGGACCTTTGTCGGCAAGGTGATGTCTCTGCTTTTTAAGATGCTGTCTAGGTTTGTCATTGCTTTTCTCCCAAGAAGCAGGCGTCTTCTAATTTCGTGACTGCTGTCACCATCTGCAGTGATCATGGAACCCAAGAAAGTGAAATCTCTCACTGCCTCCATTTCTTCCCCTTCTATTTGCCAGGAGGTGATGGGACCAGAATTGATGCTTTTGAATTACACTGGTACCTCGAGTTACGAATTTAATCCGTTCCGAATGCACATTCGTAGGTCGAAAAATTCGTAAGTCGAAAAAAGCGATTTCCCCATAGGAATGCATTGGAAACAAAAAATTCGAAAAAATTCGTAAGTCGAGTAAACCGCATCTAAAATTCGTAAGTCGAGTTAACCCCATCTAAAACCGCCAACAGATGTCCTTCAGATGTCGAAAAATTCATAGGCATGCGGGCACTTTTTTCATTCATAAGTCGAAAAATTTGTATGTTGAGTAATTCGTAAGTCGAGGTACCACTGTATGGTGCTGGAGGAGACTCTTGAGAGTCCCATGGACTGCAAGAAGATCAAACTTATCCATCCTTAAAGAAATCAGCCCTGAGTGCTCACTGGAAGGGCAGATCCTGAAGTTGAGGCTCCAGTACTTTGGCCACCTCATGAGAAGAGAAACTCCCTGGAAAAGACCCTGATGTTGGGAAAGATGGAGGGCACAAGGAGAAGGGGACGACAGAGGATGAGATGGTTGGACAGTGTTCTCGAAGCGACTAGCATGAGTTTGGCCAAACTGCGGGAGGCAGTGGAAGACAGGAGTGCCTGGCGTGCTCTGGTCCATGGGGTCACGAAGAGTCGGACACGACTGAATGACTGAACAACAACAACTAGCAACATTTGTCTCTGTGGCCACGCAAAGCCTCCAGCAGCAGAGGCAGTCCACCTGTCTTCTTCCCCCAGGAACCTGGCCGGGGAGAGGGCTGCAGAAGAGGCGTCTGGTTGGCCACTGCAGGGAAGAGGGGGCCAGACAGGATGAGGCCCTTCTGAGATGGCCAGTATTCCCGCATTGGCCACAGGATGGGCCAGAATCCTCCCAGGGGACCTGAGCTCCAGAGGCTCTCTCTCCCCTCCTGCGGTTTCCAGAAACTAGCGTTCAGAAGGATCTTGGCCTCCGACTGCGGAGCCCCAGCTAGGAGCCCTGGGCAGCCCTCTCTTCCTCCACAAATTGGTCCAATCTTCTTTTAGAGCCATCCAAGTTGGTGGCCATCTCTGCCTCCTGTGGAAGGGAGTTCCACAGATAACTCTGTGCTGCCTGAAGGAGGACTTTGTAATCAGTCCTGAATCTCTTCCTGGCATGTCAGTCGTTCTAGTGTTAGGAGGGGTGGAAGCTTCTCTCTTCCACTTTTTCCAGGCCCAAACATTGCAACCTTTTCTCATGGGGGAGCTGCTCCCTCCACTGGATCATTTGGGGTGTCCTTTCCTAAACTTTCTCCAACTCTGCAATGTCCGCTTTCATGTGAGGCAACCAGAACCGGGCACAATCTTCCAACTGCACCACAGATTTGTAGCGTGGCATTCAGATATTGGCAGCTGCTTTTTCAAGGAAGGGAAAAGACTCAGGTGGCGAGAATCCTCTGCCAACATCCCAGTCCTCCCGCCTCCCCCTGCTCCCCCCCCCTGCACCACCAGGGCCGGCTCCTCCGTGAGGCAGAGTCAGGCAGCTGCCTCAGGCGGCAAGTCCTGAGGGTTGGAAAATGGCTAGAAATGTGTGCCCCCCTGGTCTGCCCTGCAGCCCCATAGCCAGCCGGCTGCTTTTGGGGTCAGAGGTGAACTCTGCCCCATCTCCATCGCTGAGGTAAGAACCAGTTACTGCTCCAGTCGGGTGCTGTGCACCATCTTGTCCTCAGCCTCGGGCAGCAAAAGGGCTCCGCCACCTGGTGCCCGGAGGCCGAGGCGCCTGCCCCTCAGACCCCAAACTGGGGGGCGCTGCCCTTCTGTCTCAGCAGGCCAAGGACACGCCCCCGGATCTCCTTGGTCTTCACCCCGTAGACGATGGGGTTGAGGGTGGGGGGCACCAGGAGGTAGAGGTTGGCTAGGAGGATGTGGACGTGGCGCGGGACGCTGCGGCCAAAGTGGTGGGTGAAGAAGGAGAAGACGGCCAGCACGCCCACATGGGATCCGCAGGTGCCCAAGGCCTTGAGCCGGGCGTCTCTGGATGGCAGCCTCAGGACGGCCCGCAGGATGAGGACATAGGAGACCACCACAAGGACAGCGTCCAGGCCGGTGGTCAGGAAGGCAGCCGCCAAGCCGTAGGCGCTGTTGAGCATGACGTCTGCACACGCCAGCTTGGCAATGCCCATGTTTTCGCAGTAGGTGTGGCGGATCACGTTGGTGCGGCAGTAGGGCAGCCTGCGGAGGAGGAAGACCCCCGGGACCACCACACAGACGCTCCTGGCCACCAGGCCGGCCCCGACCCTGGCCAGGGTGGTGCCAGTGAGGATGGCCGTGTACCGCAGAGGCCAGCAGATGGCCACGAAGCGGTCGAAGGCCATGGCGAGCAAGATGGCCGACTCAGAGAGGAAGAAGGCGTGGACAAAGAACATCTGGGCCAGGCAGCCCTGGAAGGAGATCTCCTCCGCTCGCCACCAGAAGATGGCCAGCGTCTTGGGGACGATGAGCAGGCAGAGAGCCACGTCATTGAGGGCCAGCATGGCCAGGAAGATGTACATGGGCTGGTGGAGGGCTTGCTCCTTCGCCACCACCAGGACGACGGCTGAGTTGCCCAGCAGCGCGACGGAGAACATGGCGCAGAAGGGGATGGAGAGCCAGCCGTGGAGCCGCTCCAGGCCTGGGATGCCCGTCAAAAGGAAGGAGGCAGGAGGAGGCAGAGGAGGGCCGAGGGAGAGGTTGAGGGCCGCTGAGTCAGCTGCTGCTGGAGGGGGGGC
Source organism: Lacerta viridis (assembly GCA_900245905.1). NCBI lineage: Eukaryota > Metazoa > Chordata > Lepidosauria > Squamata > Lacertidae > Lacerta > Lacerta viridis. The sequence goes on along the minus strand of OFHU01000834.1, from coordinate 99,065 downwards.
TCTGGGGAGGCTCAGGGGGCGGCACTGCTCTCCACAGCCTGGAGGGAGGGGCACAGACAAAAGACAGGCAGGCGTCAGGAGAAATGCTGCACTGATCCTGCCTCCCCCCCATCCCTTCAGGAATGCCCGGGGGTGGCCAGGTAAGGAGGACTGGGCTAGCCCCTTGTGAGGGATGCTTGAGATTCCTGCATTCCAGGGGGGTCAGACTAGATGAACGCTTGGGGTCCCTCGCAATTCTGCCATTCCTTGACTCCTCCGTGCCCTTGCAGTGGCAGGAGAACCCCCCCCTTGCACCTGCCACTCTCTGCTGTGAAGCTGCCATAGCAAGGCAAAGTCAATGCACATGTAATAGGTTAAAAAATGTATTGTATTGTGGAAAATGGCTTTGCAGAAATGTGTGAGTCAGGGGAAATTCGCACAGAACTGCCGTCAAATTTTCCTGAGGATTTTAAAGACTAACACTGAAAATTGTGGCAGAAATGCAGAAAGTTGGAAACCTGAGGAACTGAGAGGACCAAAACTGGCAGCTGTGTTCCCCCCCCCCCTTGACATGAAGAGGCTTGAATGCTGGCAGGTTCCAGCGATGTCTCCCCACCCTCCATGAACCTAAGAAAAACACCCTGCAGAGTCCTTGGAGTCGGGTGCCCTCCCTGCCCTCCCGCCTGGGGAAACTGGCAAGTGGGCAGGTGGGTGGCAGCTCATCCGGGAGAAGAAGTGAGGGCCAAGCTGAGCCGGGGAAGGAACCTTTCTCCCTGCCATGCCAACCATTTCCTCACTCCAAGCACCCCCACCACCCACCGATCCCCCACCAAGGGGCTCACGATGCCCGCCCACCCCACTCACTCATGGCGCTGCCCAGGCTCACGGGGTCAGAATGGGGCTGTAGGGGCTGCTCTGCCGGATTCCTGGCATGAGATCTTGGCCCCTTCTCCAAACCCCACACACTTTGCAGGCTCCAAAACACCAGATCTAAGTGAGGGAGGCGGAGAGAGAAGATCCAGCAGATCAGACTCAAGAGGTTGAGGAATATAAGCTGCCTAGTTCCACCTTCTCCCCCTCCTTCCCCCTTTTCTGCCAGGAGGGCTCAGGGGAGTCTCCCCTTCCCTGGGCATCCAGCTGGTCCTCTCTGACTGCCACCTGGCCAGGCCCCACGGAGGCCCCACTGCCCCTCCCCCAGCACAGAGGAGCCCCTGGGCAGAGCCCTCTGCTGCATCTCCCCACAGATGCCAGCCTTCCTCCTCCTTGGCACCCTGAGGTCCGCTGGGGGAAAGTGGCGTGCAGGTGCCTGGCTCTGTTCCTTTGGAGAAAGGAATGCCTGTTGAGACAGACGCTTCCTGGACTTGTGCAGCAATTCAACTGGACTTTGGGGGGGGTGTCCCAAGGTGGGGGAGCCCTGCTGGTGCCCCCAGGGCCTGGGGGGGGCATCTCTGGCCATGTTCCCAGAAGCCACCGGGGCTCTGCTCTGCCTCCACAGTCCAACTTAGTTGGTGTCTAAGGTGCTACTGGAAGGAATTTATTTTTTATTTTGTTTCCACAGTCAGAGGCAGCGATGCTTCCGGATGCCAGTTGCTGGAACCTGCAGGAGGAGAGACTTGCTCTGGGGCTCGGATCCTGCGCTTGGGCTTCTGCTTGGGGCACCTGGCCGGCCACTGGGAGAACAGGAGGCTGGACCCAGCCTGCTCCCTTATGTTGAGACAGAGGGAGAGGTTGCTTGTTTGTCTGGACTCTTTGGGACGGGGCGGGTCTGGCTTGAGGAGCGCATGAGGCCCCCCCAGCCCCCCCTGCAGCTCTCCAGACTGTTTTGGGGCAGCCCTGTGGGGCGGGTCCAGGTGGGGCTCAGGCAAGGGGGGGGAGTGGAGGCCACGCTTTCTCAAGTCCTGGCAACCGGCTGACGGGCCCCTGGAGGAGACCTTTGCATGGGCTGCGGGTGCAGCAGGAGGGTGTGTGAGTGGGGCACCCGTGGGTGTCTCTGAGGAGACCTGTTTGCGGGAGATTTGGGGGATATCAGGCGGGAGGCGCCTCCTGGCAGGCAGCTGATAAGAGCGGCCCCTCCTGGTAGCTCCAGCCCAGGCTCCCTCCGTGGAGGAGACCTCAGCCTCGGGCACCAGGAACGGGTGGCACCAGCCGCCTCCCTAGATGGCTTCCTGATACTATTATTTTCAAAGAAGTTCATGTTGTTGGTCTTTATGTTTTCAGCCATGCGTTCCTCAGAGTCTCTTTGAGCATCCTTTCCCACCTGCTTGCACTTTCTTATGGCCAAATTCTGCGTTCCAGTTAGCTTCTCATATTACATTTTTAAGAGTTTCAGGGTGATTTGCCCCTCTTGGTTTTGACTTTCCAACTTCCCTTCTTACCAAGTTTCCTCTTTGGAAATCAGATGTGCCCCCGATAACACTCTATCTAAGAGCCAAGCACCCCACATCGCCCCTCTTGCCCCACCCAAAGGGAGGCCTCCCGGAGAGCCCCAGACTGGCATTTGTGGAAGGGGTGGCCCAGAAGGCAGCCTCCCAGCTGCTCCTTGCTGCACCCACTTCCTCCCCACAAATGCCACCATTGTCCCTCCCCCTTCCCCTTCCAGGGGCTGCGGGGGGGGCTTCCTCTCACCCCACAGCTCATTCCCTCTCCCTCCCCTTGCAGGTTCTTCCCTCCCTGCACAACTTCTCAAAGGCAGAAACTCTTTCCAAGACCTCCTCTTTATTGATGGAGCGCCTAAGGCTCCTGAGCTATCTGCTGCTGCTGCTAGAAGGCGGTGATGGGGTCCGTCCTGGTGTGGTTCAGCTGGTAACCATGGAGCGTGAGATTGCCCCCGTCATTTGGAAAGGCTCTTGAACACACGAAGGTGGGCGTATTTGTCCTCTGCATACTGGACCTGTGAGAGGAGGAGGAGGAGGGAAGAACACAGAAAGGGTGTCACCAGCAGAGACGGACTGGCTTCTCTCCAGAGGAAAAAACTGCATTTCTCATATAATTAATAAAATAATAATAATAATAATAATAATAATAATAATAATTTATTTATACCCCGCCCATCTGGCTGGGTTTCCCCAGCCACTCTGGGCGGCTTCCAACAGAACATTAAAATGCAATAATCTATTAAACATTAAAAGCCTCCCTAAACAGGGCTGCCTTCAGATGTCTTCTAAAGGTCTGGTAGTTGTTTTTCTCTTTGAGGTGGGAGGGCGTTCCACAGGGCAGGTGCCACTACCGAGAAGGCCCTCTGCCTGGTTCCCTGTAACTTGGCTTCTCATAGTGAGGGAACTGCCAGAAGGCCCTTGGCTGGACCTCAGTGTCCGGGCAGAATGATGGGGGTGGAGACGCTCCTTCAGGTATACTGGACCGAGGCCGTTTAGGGCTTTAAAGGTCAGCACCAACACTTTGAATTGTGCTCGGAAACGTACTGGGAGCCAATGTAGGTCTTTCAAGATTTAATAATAATAGCAATTTATTATTTATACCCCGCCCACTCTGGGAGGCTCCCAACAGAACATTAAAAACACGATAAAAGATCAAACATTAAAAACTTCCCTAAACAGGGCTGCCTTCAGATGTCTTCTAAAAGTCAGATAGTTGTTTATTTCCTTGACATCTGATGGGAGGGTTCCACAGGGCGGGCGCCACTACCGAGAAAGCCCTCTGCCTGGTTCCCTGTAACCTCCTTCTCGCAGTGAGGGAACCGCCAGAAGGTCCTCGGAGCTGGACCTCAGTGCCTGGGCTGAACAATGAGGGAGGAGACATTCCTTCAGAGTATACTTGGCTGAGGCCATGGAGGGTTTTAAAGGTCAGCACCAACACTTTAAATTGTGCTCAGAAATGTACTGGGAGCCAATGTACTGTATTTTTCGCTCCATAGGGTGCACCGGACCATAGGGCGCACCTCGTTTTTAGAGGAGGAAACAAGAAAAAAAATATTTTTCTGGTTTTCCTCCTCTAAAAGCCCTGTTTTTTTGAGGATCAGCTAAAAGTTTTGCAGCTTTTTTTGCAAAGGGGGAAAAGCAAAGCTCCTTTTGCAAAGGGGGAAAAGCAAAGAGGAAAAGCCCCATTTTTATGGGGTTCAACTCACATTTCTGCAGCTTCTAAAGGAAAGGGAGCCTTTTCTACAGTTTCCAGACAGATAATCTAATCAGCCAGTCACATGTCGCTGGGGAAACAAACAACCTCCCTCTGCAGCACATTCAACAAAGGAGGGCGGGGCTGAAAGGGAGCCGGGACTCTTATCTCTCTCCCGATCTCTTGCTGATCAGCTGCTGAGCGGGGTCCTTTCAACACCCCCTTTTCTCTTTGTAAAATAAAAAGCATGATCCTCTTTTGGCCCCTGGGCAATTCAGCTCCAGGGACCACCATTCGCTCCATAAGACGCACAGATATTTCCCCTTACTTTTTAGGAGGAAAAAAGTGTGTCTTATGAAGCGAAAAATATGGTAGGTCTTTCAGGACCGGATTTTATATGGTCTCGGTGGCTGCTCCCAGTCACCAGTCTAGCTGCCACATTCTGGATTAGTTGCAGTTTCTGGGTCACCTTCAAAGGTAGCCCCACGTAGAGCGCATTGCAGTAGTCCAAGCAGGAGATAACCAGAGCATGCACCACTCTGGTGAGACAGTCTGCGGGCAGGGAGGGTCTCAGCCTGCGTACCAGATGGAGCTGGTAAACAGCTGCCCTGGACACAGAATTGACCTGTGCCTCCATGGACAGCTGTGAGTCCAAAATGACTTCCAGGCTGCACACCTGGTCCTTCAAGGGCATAGTTGCCCCATTCAGAACCAGGGAGTCCCCCACACCTGCCCGCCTCCTGTCCCCCAAGAACAGTGCTTCTGTCTTTGTCAGGATTCAGTCAGGATTCTATCCGCCTGCCATGCACAAATTGTAGCTCAAGGATCCCTGACAGATGGTTCCTCTATTTATGTACACGACAACAGCAGCTAGAACTTTCTATGTACAGAAGTGGAAAGAGAAAGGACAACCAGCGAAGGAGAAATGGCTTGTGAAACAGATAGAATATGCTGAAATGGGGAGATTTTGTTCTGTGAGCTGCCCTGAGACCCCTGGGTATGGGGCAGGATATAAATCCAATAAATAAAAATGATAAACTGCCAAATTAAGAGGACCTAATGACAAAAGGGTTTAAGGAGGAATGGGAACTGCTGGATTACGTATCAAATTATCACCCATTTATGAAGTCATGGGCAGGATTTGAAATATGAGCAGTGGATGAATGGAAGATTGAGCAGCAGTGGGGTTTAGGTGATAAAAATGTGTGTTAGAAAACAGCTAATAAAAATGAGAAAAAAATAAACGCCAGGCAAGGAGGGTTGGAAAGTCAAAAAGAAACATTGTATATGATGATAAATGCTTTTAAATATTGTTGGAGACTTAATAAAAATGTTTTGTTTTGTTTTGTTTTTTCATAGAATCATAGAATCCTAGAGTTGGAAGAGACCCCAAGGGCCATCCAGTCCAACCCCCTGCCAAGCAGGAAACACCATCAAAGCATTCCTGACAGGTGGCTGATGTTTTGTTTTTGTTGTATTGTATTGTATTGCATTGTATATCATATCCATCCAACATCTGTTTAAAAACTTCCAGGGACGGCGAGGCCATCACCTTCCATGGGAGTCCATTACTGTCAGACATCTCTTGCCCTCAGAAATTTCTTCCTCAGATTTACTCAGATTCTCGTTGGAGAATGTCTCAAAATGGCCTGGTGTCTCTAAGGAGGACGAGAGCCATGCCTGCCACCTTGAGGTCCCTGGAGGAAAAGCTGATATAGAAATGCAACCAACCAACCAACCAACCAACCAGGAAAGGGCCACTGACCTTGATGAAGTAGTTGGTGCCAGCCACCACCTGAGTCCTGAACTCAGTAGCCTCAAAGAGGTTGAATGCCTGGTTCAGTTTTGCTTCCAGCTGACATTTCACCTGCGAAAAGAAGGCCAAGGCTGCTGGTTATGGCAGCAGGAAGCTGAAAGGGCCCCGAGGGTGGGAGGAGAGAGGCTCGGCTCACTCATGGGGGCCAGAGGAGGCCGCTGGAGGTTCCCTGGGACAGGTGAGGGGAGAGAGCTTTTGGCCCCAGCCCCTCCCCATTGAATGCCCTCCTAGTGCTTTGGCCATCCTGGCCGGGGGCTGGTTGGAGTTGCACACTTGGAGAGCACAAGGCCCCCAAAGGCTTTCATAGAATCATCGACTTGTAGAGATGGAAAGGGCCCCCCAAGGGCCAGCTAGTCCAACCCCCTGCAATGCAGGGATCTCAGCTAAAGCCTCCATGACAGATGGCCATCCAACCTCTGCTTTAAAGGCTGCCAAGGAAGGAGAGTCCACCACCTCCCGAGGGAGACTGGTCCACCATCAAATATCTCTTACTGTCAGAAAGTTTTATTGGTGTTTAGTCACAATCTCTTTCCTTGTAACTTGAAGCCACTGGTTCAAGTCCTCACCCCTAGAGCAGGAGAAAACAAGCTTGCTCCCTCTTCCATGGGACCGCCCTTGAGATATTTGAAGATGGCTGTCCTATCTCCTCTCAGTCTCCTCTTTCCCAGGCTGAACATACCCAGCTCCTTCAACCCTTCCTCATAAGGCTTGGCTCTCAGACCCTTGATCACCCTGGTCACCCTCCTCTGCACACCTTCCAGCTTGTCAACATCCTCCTTAAATTGTGGTGCCCAGAAGTGGAGACAGTGTTTCAGGTGTGGTCTGACCAAGGCAGAAGAGAGTGGGACTATGACTTCCCTTGATCTGGACACTAGACTTCTGTGGATGCAGCCCATAATAGCATTCGCCTTTTTGCTGCTGCGTCATGCTGTGGATTCATGCTGAGTTTGTGGTCCACTAAGACCCCAAGATCCTTTTCATATGCACAGCTAGCTTTGACATTTGGGAATCCTTTAGAAACAGGTCTCACCACCATGGCAATCATTTCCCCTGAGTTAAGAAAAGCCTCTCAGCGCAATGAGGCTGGAAGCCAGACCTTCCCCCCCACTCCCGCCCTGTCTCCAGAAGAGGTACAGCCCCAGAGCCTCTCTCTGCATGGTGGTGGTGGAGGGGGAGAGGAATCTGTGGGGAGAGGGCAGCTCACCTGGTCAGCGATTGCCTGAATCTCAGGAGTGGCTGGTTGGGCAGGGGATAATCCTCCAAGACTCATGGTGGCTCTGAAGGAAGAGATGCAGCAGGTCTGAAGCAAGAGAGCCGAGGGAGAGAGGCAGGGGGACACACACCTTTTTATTCTCAGGCAGCCACCATCTCTTCTTGGGCAACATCATTTGCAGGGGTGGCTGACGGCCAAGGCTGGCGTCATGTGGGAAGGAGTATTGCTCATCAAACTCTGGCATGAGGAGACACATCCCATCTCTGACAGAAGAGGGAACTGCTGCTGGCAAGGAGAAGGGGGCTGCCTGGGTGCCTGCTCCCAAATTCCACTGCAACCCCTTGGGAGGCCATAGCAGACCTCAACAGCGGCCACATTCCCTTGGTGAAAAGGGGAAGAGGTGGGATACAGATCACTAAATGGACTAAGGTGGGCTTACAAGCCACCAGAATTTCCACCCTCCCTTCCACACAGGTGGGCAGGGTTTGCGGCACTGAGAGGGGCTTACCTGGGCGGGTGCCACCCACCCGCTTAGGTTGGCCTTTGACCTGCCCTTGGCCAGGTAGGACAATGGCCGGCCGTGGGTGGGGTCAAGGCCAAAGAAAAGAGGCTGAGCTGTTCGGCCAGGTCTCTTTTGGTCTTCTTCCTTACAGGATCACCCACCCACCCTACCTCAAATTAATAATTTCTTCCCTCCAAATTATTTCGTCTTAGGTCAGCGGTCACCATGTTAATGATACTTTCCCTTACAGACTAATGTTTTGTGTTCCACGTCAGCGGCCGCTGCTGCCGTCATAAGATGGTTGCTGTATTCAGAACCGGGAAGGAATTTCCCTGCATTGGCAGGTTCCGCCTTCCCTGCAGCATTTCGTCACAACTTTTGCGGTTTGAGGCCTTGGTAAGGTAGCCTTTAGTCTATCATCAGATAGCCTTTAGTCTATCATCAGGTTGGGGGGTGTGTGCATTCATGCTCCCTTCCCATGCGGCATCGTTTGCAGGGCCCGTTAAAGGGCAAACCGGGAGTCCCTGGCCCTAGAGTGGCGGCATGTGGGTCAAACTCCCGCACCGAGGTTTGTGGAAGGGCATGCTGTGTTTGCGCGTTACAGTCCCCTCCCACTGTACCTCTTCAACCTGCATATACTCAGCCACACGGGCTGAGAGGGTTACCTGCCAAGGCCTGTGCCAAGTTTCCCACTTCTGAAACTAAAGCTTGATAAAGTTGTGGCCAATTTGAACCCATACTCTGGTCTCTTGTCTCATTCTTTGGGGAAGGGGGAGGCACCACAGACAGGGTTTCGTGTGTGTGTCCGCAATCCACGTTTCATTGTCTGTCTTTGACCTTCCTCCTTATCTCTCTCTCTCTCTTTCCTTAGTAACTCTCCCAGTTATGGTTTGCTCTCTGAGTTCCTAGAAGAGACAGAGGCACTCCTGAGATGCACAAGGAAGGAGGAAGAACCTGGGGAAACGCCCAGTTCCCCAGGGCTAAAACCTGCCAGTATCTGCCACCCGCCCCTGGCGCACAGCCAGGCTCACACACACCCTTTCCAAGGAACTGTGCACGACTCCTTTTGAGGGAGGGAAAACGTTTGGCTCAGCTCTGCTGCTCGACATTCCGGTTTGTTAATGGAGAAATCTGAGGGCTCCCTTGGACAAAAAATAAGGACACCAGCCAGGAATACCAGAGCAAAACAGCAGCCAGTAGGCTTGGTCTTGATTGAAGACTGTCACGAAAGGGTTCCCACCTGCTCCGAGATGAAACAAGATGGAAGCCCTGCACAAAGTGAGAACCCAAACTTTTATTAGCTGCTAATCCCCATATTACACCCTCCCCCCAAAAAACTACCATATTTTCCGCTCCGTAGGGCACACCGGACCATAGGGCGCACCTCGTTTTTAGAGGAGGAAACAAGAAAAAAAAATATTTTTCTGGTTTTCCTCCTCTAAAAGCCCTGTTTTTTGAGGATCAGCTAAAAGTTTTGCAGCTTTTTTTGCAAAGGGAAAAGCCCTGTTTTTTTGAGGATCAGCTAAAAGTTTGGCAGCTTTTTTGCAAAGGGAAAACCCCTGTTTTTTGAGGATCAGCTAAAGGTTTTGCAGCTTTTTTGCAAAGGGAAAAGCCCTGTTTTTTTGAGGATCAGCTAAAAGTTTTGCAGCTTTTTTGCAAAGGGAAAAGCCCTGTTTTTTTGAGGATCAGCTAAAAGTTTTGCAGCTTTTTTGCAAAGGGAAAAGCCCTGTTTTTTTGAGGATCAGCTAAAAGTTTTGCAGCTTTTTTGCAAAGGGGGAAAAGCAAAGCTCCTTTTGCAAAGGGGGAAAAGCAAAGAGGAAAAGCCCCGTTTTTATGGGGTTCAACTCACATTTCTGCAGCTTCTAAAGGAAAGGGAGCCTTTTCTACAGTTTCCAGACAGATAATCTAATCAGCCAGTCACATGTTGCTGGGGAAACAAACAACCTCCCTCTGCAGCACATTCAACAATGGAGGGCGGGGCTGAAAGGGAGCCGGGACTCTTATCTCTCTCCCGATCTCTTGCTGATCAGCTGCTGAGCGGGGTCCTTTCAACACCCCCTTTTCTCTTTGTAAAATAAAAAGCACTATCTGCTTTTGGCCCCTGGGCAATTCAGCTCCAGGGACCACCATTCACTCCATAAGACGCACAGATATTTCCCTTTACCTTTTAGGAGGAAAAAATTGTGTCTTATGGAGCGAAAAATACGGTAAATCACTAATACATCATGGTTACATCATGAAAGGGGAGGTCTGGTGTCAGTAATCTGAGCATCCTGGACCCTGCCCCATGCCTCCCCTTGCCCCCCACCAAACACCCATCAAGCGTAACAAAAGAGATATTTCCATTTCCCTGTTTCCCAGCCAAGTTAACACACCCCTTTGTCTTCATCTGGGTTTGCTATTTCTGGAATGGCTACCTGTCTGGCACTCAGGTATCAGGATGCCAGGGATTGTCACTCAGGCAAAGGGGCTGTTGGGTAGCTGAGCTCACATTTCTATATGAATCTTCATGGCCAAGCGTGGATTGGCATCCTACTCTTCCAGTTCCTGGCCCGACACTCTAACCACTACACCACACTATTGCCCATTTCTACAAGGAAACGGTGCTCATTCCTAAGTAGCTGTAAGTAAGCTACCAACATGAGTCTGACCAAACTGCGGGAGGCAGTGGAAGACAGGAGTGCCTGGCATGCTCATTGTCAGGGATGATGGGAGATGATGGCTGATGGGTTGCATGGATACCTGGAGGGCCAAAGATTCCCCAGCCCTGTGGTCATCAAATCCTGGGGGCAGCACTGTGCTGGAGGGACTCAATGATGAATGCTGCCCATTGTCCACCGACCCGGTGGCCTTGGAGAGATGCCCCACAGCTGGGCATACCTTGGTGCAATGGACCTGTTTAGGATGGAAAATGTCTCCGAACAGCCCCTTGAGATGCCCCCTCCCTGGTTCTCCACAGAGACACCATAAATGCTGCTTCCCGCTCAGCCAGGTGGCCTCAGAGCCGAGCGATGCTCTGTGTAGGATGCAGCTGTTTGCAGAACTCCACCAGGAAGCTCAGGAGCAGAAGTAGCTGCCTCAGGCTGAGCTGAACGACACCTTAACCTAGAGATCGACCCCAGTGGCTGCGGTGGCTTTTCAGGGTTTCAGGCAGGGAGTCTCTCCAGTCCCCTGCCTGGAGTTGCTGAGGACCAGACCTGGGACCTTCTGCATGTGAAGCAGATGCTCTCCTGGTGATTGACGGACCTCCCCTCCAGCTCCCTTTGGCTCTGCAGGTGAGAGGGTTTGCTCTCGCCAGAATGGCTCTGCCCTGCCTCCACATCGAGAGGCAGCGATGCATCTGAATGACAGTTGCTTGCGATGTAAAAACTTTGATATCTGATTAGATATTAGATTCTCGATACAGACTTTGTTCTAACTGTTCCAATGCTAAGTGCATTTAACCATTTTTTAGAGAGAGAGAGAGAGAGAGAGAATGTACCAGTGAGCCGTGTTGGTCTGCCACGTTTTGATTCCTGATTCCTGATTCCTGTGTGCCTGCCTTCTGCAGCTCCCATGCCTTCCTCCTGCTCTGAATGCCAGCCTTATCTGACCCTAGAAGGACTCAGGGTGTTTTGCTAGGATGTTTTGACAAGCCAGGGGGGAAAATGTGGGAAGGGATGCCAATAGCCTCTCACGGAAGACTGGTTTCCAAGGCAACTGGTGGTTAAGTGCAAAAGCTGGGACTCAGAGATTTTACACACCTGAACCTGTAACCCTTTTCATGTATGCAATAATCATAGAATCAGAACTGTAGAGTGGGATGGCATCCCAGGGGTCATCTAGTCCAATCCCCTGCAAGGGGGGGGGGTTCAGAACTGCAGTGTTGGCTCTAGCTTCCTCCTCGTCCCTCTTGACTCCTGAATGTGAGACGGGTCTCTTGGCTGCCATCACAGGTCACCATGGCCATCTTCAGGCATCTCTACTCGGGTCCAAATGGTTCTACCTGCTAGCCTGTTTCTTGTTTCTTGGCAGGGGTTAAGTGACCCACACCTGGCCAGATCCAGGAGGAGAATGCCACTGTCTAATGCCACCCACTTTCATTCCCCCATGTGCATCTTGCTGGGGGTGCCGGGGCTGGAAGCTCTCCACTCCTGGATCTCCATCCCCTTCTGCCTTGGCTACGTCATCGCTCTCCTTGGCAATTGTACCATCCTCTTCATCATCAAAACGGAAGCCAGCCTCCACCAGCCCATGTTCTACTTCCTCTCTTTCCTATCGGCCATCGACCTGGGCCTCTCCACCTCCACCCTGCCCAAGATGCTGGCCATCTTCTGGTTTGGCCTTGGGGAGATGAGCTTCGGCTCCTGCCTCGCCCAGATGTTCTTCATCCACACCTTCACGGGGATGGAGTCTGTCGTGCTGCTAGCCATGGCCTTTGACAGGTACGTGGCCATCTGTGACCCCTTGAGGTACACCACCATCCTGACCAAGCCCCGGATCGCCTGGATGTGCGCTGGTGTGGCTCTGAGACCCTCTATGCTGGTGCTGCCCATTGCCCTGTTGACTCTCCGCCTGCCCTTTTGCAGCGACCACATCATCGTTGCCCACACCTACTGCGAGCACATGGGCATCGCCAAGCTGGCTTGTGCCGACATCCGAATCAATGCCATCTACGGCCTGTTCACCATTGCCTTCCTCATGCTAGATTTGGTCCTCATTATTCTGTCCTATGCGCTGATCTTGCAGTCTGTTTTCCGGCTCCCCTCCAGAGAGGCCCGGCTCAAATCCCTGGGCACTTGCGGTTCCCACGTGGCCGTGATTTTTGTCTTCTACACTCCTGCCTTCTTCTCCTTCCTCACCCACCGCTTTGGACGCAACATCCCCCATTATGCGCACATCCTCATTGCCAACCTCTATGTCATTTTGCCCCCGGTGCTCAACCCCGTCATTTACGGCATCCGGACCCGGGAGCTGCGCAGGAGGATCCTGCAGTTCTTGTTCTCCAAAAGGGAGCCTTTGTCCAATGTCTCCTGATAATCCTGCCTCGTAGGGGGTTGGACTAGATGACCCCAAGGGTCCCTTCCCACTCTACGATTCTATTTGGCATTCCTATAATCTGTGGGGTGGGAATTTGGATACGGAATCTGAGCGCTTTGTCCTGATCCTAAGAGATCCAATGGGGTGAAGGGACGGAGCTCAGAGGAAGGTCCCGCCTTCAGTCCCCACTGGCAGCCCCAGCTAAGGCTGGGAGAGAAACCCCAGAGAGCTGTTGCTGCCAGTCAGTGTGGGCCGCCTTGAGGTAGATGGACCGATGGTCTGACTCATAACTCTGTCATTCTGTGATCCTGGCAAGCTGGACTCTGGCCTGATTCACTGCAGAACAGTTTGGAGCAGGAGAGGAGGAGGAACAATAACCTTTTAACAATGTGCACCAGAATTGTTCTTGTTGATGATGATGACATCCTGCCTATCTCTGTGACAGGGACTCAAGATGGCTTACACTTATGATAGAAATAGCTAAACTCCTAGAAAAAGAGTAATAATTTAAGAAACAATTACATATTAATGTAATTACCGGTAACAGAAATGTTTGGTATGTTGAAAGCATATAGAACATTCCCAGAGAAGCAGCATTTCACCAGCACTTTCATGCAAAGCCGTCACTTCCAAAAAGTCTTTTGGGAAAAGGAAGTCTGGACCCCAAGGAGGGAGCCAGGCTCATTTCTCCAGGAAGGGAAGTTCCAAAGAGTGTTCATGTTCAACTGCAGCTGTTGTTCATAAAGCAAATATTCAAGGCTGTATCTTCATGTCTGTTTCATCTTAACTTTGGGAAAGACACATCACTATACAGAGAAACTTGAGAATGCAATAAAGAATGCAGAATAAATGGGACATAATATTTTAGATTGTCCCTCTGTATTTGTGTAATATTTTTGATGCACATTATAGTAATGCTTTTAATGAAGCAATAAATAAGCAGTGGGGAAGACTTATCTTTTCAGACTGATTTATTGCAATGCTTTGGCTTTCTGAAATGTGACACCTCTGGATAACAAATCCTATCAGCCATGCCCCCCCCCGTCCCCGTCTCCCGGTGGTGCTGGGGCTGATTAGTGTTGGAGCCCAAAGACCTGGAGGGCACCAGGTTGCAGAGGACTGTGATTAGGGCCAGGGGAAATATTAAACTACTGTCTCTTGGGGTTCATCTGGGGAATATATGGGGCAGGGAAAGAAGCTTGGTGCCTGGGGCTGGTGCAGGGCAAAGCAGGCAGCCCCCCCCACCCGCAGAAAATGGGAACTGGCCCTGGAGAAGACAGGAGGAGCTCAGCTCCGCAGGATTCGCAGGGGGGTCTGCTGACATTTTGAGGGCTCAGGGCACAGAAATGGCTCCTCTTTCTTTAAGGGCCCCCCAGACCTCCTGGGACACCGGAGAAGATTCCCTTGTTGCCCCGGTGTGGTGTAGTGGTTAAGAGCGGTAGACTCGTAATCTGGTGAACCGGGTTCGCGTCTCCGCTCCTCCACATGCAGCTGCTGGGTGACCTTGGGCTAGTCACACTTCTCTGAAGTCTCTCAGCCCCACTCACCTCACAGAGTGTTTGTTGTGGGGAGGAAGGGAAAGGAGAATGTTAGCCGCTTTGAGACTCCTTTGGGTAGTGAAAAGCGGGATATCAAATCCAAACTCCTCTTCTTCTTTTTGAGTCAACCAGGTGGCATTTCCTCATTTACAGGAGAGCTGTTGATAAAGCATGCAATGCACCCTTCACACTTGGTTATGTGTTAGGAACACAGGCACAAATGATGGTGTGTGTTTGTGTGTATTTGCAAACTACCCCCGTCTCTCAGCTGTGAGACTCCAGGGCTCCCAGGCACTTACCCAGGATCCAATTTCCTTGGAATGAAGGTCAGTGTAGACTGTGGTGTCTTTATGATATCTAGTTTCATTTACTCACACATACAACCTGAGGGTAGGATGAAGGGGCTCACAGCATTGACACCCCCAACAGATCTGGCTTCTCCACAAGGGCCACCCAGTCCAACCTCCTGCCAAGCAGGAAACACCATCAAAGCATTCCTGACAGATGGCTGTCAACATAGCTGTCAAGTTTCGGATTTGAAAATAAGGGATCAGCAGTCTCACCCATCCTGGGGACAGTCACATGTCAGAAGCAAAAGTGGGTGGAGCAGCATTGAATGTGTCGGCAGCCGGGAAAAGCAAGCGGGCTCGGGCTCAGAGCGGAGCAAAGAGGAGGGCAGCCAGCAAAGAGGAGGGCAGCCATGTGCTCCGTGCAATGGAGCCCCATCGTCTTCTTGTCTGATCCCATCAAAACAGGACAGGAAGCAGCAGCTGCTCAAAGGCAGCCAGGCTCCGCCCGCCAGCTAACCCTATTGGCCGGCTGAGGGGCTCGGCGGCAACGGATAGGGGCTGATGCAGGGGGAGGAATACACCCCCCTGTAAGCACGGGAAACGGCTCCCACTTGCTTTGAGGGCTGAGGCTTTTCTCTCCAAGTAGGCGAGGTCTTCCCACCCAGTCCCTGGCCAGCAGGGGAGGAGCTGCTTCCATTAAAAACGGGAAATTTAAGGGAAATAAAAAATAAGGGAGAGCAGCGGGAAACTGCTTGAAATAAGGGAGAATCCCGGGGAAAACGGGATACTTGACAGCACTGGCTGTCAAGCCTCCGCTTAAAGACCTCCAAAGAAGGAGACTCCACCACACTCCTTGGTAGCAAATTCCACTGTCCAACAGCTCTTACTGTCAGGAAGTTCTTCCTAATGTTTAGGTGGAATCTTCTTTCTTGTAGTTTGAATCCATTGCCCCGTGTCCGCTTCTCTGGAGCAGCAGAAAACAACCTTTCACCCTCCTCTATATGACATCCTTTGATATATTTGAACATGGCTATCATATCACCCCTTAACCTTCTCTTCTCCAGGCTAAACATACCCAGCTCCCTAAGCCGTTCCTCATAAGGCATTGTTTCCAGGCCTTTGACCATTTTGGTTGCCCTCCTCTGGACACGTTCCAGCTTGTCAGTATCCTTCTTGAACTGTGGTGCCCAGAACTGGACACAGTATTCCAGGTGAGGTCTGACCAGAGCAGAATACAGTGGTACTATTAACTTCCCTTGATCTTCATCTTTAGTTTCCCACTCCAAAAGGATAAGATATGCCTCTTTTAAATAATTTTGAGTTTTCTTCTATCACTTCCTTTTGGAATTTGGAAACCGAATATGAAAAACCTTTCTTATTGTCCTCTTTGAAAATATCCTTTAGCTGTCTATGATGCAACCAACTTAGAAGATGTTCCTTTTTTTCTTCATATTCTTTCAATTTTACTTTTCCCTCCTGTTCTACCAGTAAGTCTCTGTATGTTGGGCATTCTCCCTTTTTCTCCAATGTTTTAAGTGACAATGCCTCTATAGGTGATGACCACCAGGGTGTCTTAGGTTCTAGTAAGTCTTTGTATTTCTCCCACACTTTAAACGATGATCTTATTATATGATTATGGAACCCTGTATGTATTTTTGCCTTTCCATACCAGAGAGAAGCATGCCATCCAAACCTATCATCATGTCCTTCCAGTTCTGTTTTTTCCTCCCTGTCTAACTTGATCCAATCCCGGATCCATGTTACGGATGCAGCTTCGTAGAATAATTTTAAGTCTGGAAGTGAGAATCCGCCTTTTTCTTTTGCATCTGTTAATATCTTACTTTTTATCCTTGGCCTTTTCCCATTCCAGACAAATCTTGAGATGTCTCTTTGGCATTCTTTGAAGCATGCATTCCCCATTATTACTGGAATAGTATGGAAGAGAAATAACATCCTTGGAAGTGCATTCATTTTTATAGTTGCAATTCTTTCCAATAAAGAGAGATTCATCCTATTCCATATTTCCATATTTCTTTTAATTTCATGCCATTTTTTATAATTATCTTTAAAATATTTATATTTTTTGCTGTTATCCATACACCCAAATACTTTACTTTTTATGTACTTCTATCCCTGTCATTTCTATTATTTCTTTCCTTTCAGATTTTTTAATAACAATTTGGTTTTACTTTTATGTAATTTAAATCCTGCGACTTGACCAAACTCTTGTATTATGTTTATTACTTTTGGGAAAGAATTTTTTGGATCTTCCACGGTTAATACCAAATCATCTGCAAATGCTTTCAGTTTGTGCTCATTTTTCTTTACTTTTATTCCTGACACTTCTCTGTCTTCTCTTACCCTTCTTGTCAAAACTCCCAGTACCAGCATGAACAACAGTGGTGCTAAAGCAATAAGAAATTTGAAAAGTGGGAAGGCTCCAGGACCGGATGGATTTACGGCAAGATATTACAAGAAATTTAGAGACACCTTACTTGAACCCTTCAAAGAAGTAATGAATAACATCTTAGAGAAAGCGGAAATACCAGATACATGGAAGGATGCGTACATTTCAGTGATACCTAAACCAGAATCAGATTTGCTTCAAATCAAGAATTACAGGCTGATTTCGTTATTGAACAAAGACTATAAGATTTCTGCTAGCATATTAGCAAATAGAATGAAGAATATTCTTAATGAAATAATTCATGAAGATCAGGCAGGCTTCCTACCAGGCAGACAGTTGAAAGACAATGTAAGAAACATAATAAATATTATTGAATATCTGTCCGTCAGGAATGAGAAGAAAGTCGCAATGATTTTTGTCGATGCGGAAAAGAACTTTGATTATATTTCGTGGGAATTTATGATAAAGAATTTTGAAGCAATGGATATGGGTGAAAGTATCAAGGCAATATATTCACAACAAAGAGCGAAAATAATTGTAAACAATACGCTAACTGAAAATATAGAAATAACGAAGGGAACAAGACAAGGGTGTCCATTGTCACCATTATTATTCATCTCGGTCCTGGAAGTACTTTTGAAGACAATAAGGCAATCAGAAAGAATAAAAGGAATAACAGTCGGGAAGACACAACACAAAGTGAAAGCCTATGCCGTTGACTTGGTGTTGACAGTGGAAGAACCAATAGAAAGCGCAAATGCAGTATTGGAGGAGATGGAAGAATTCGGACAAGTGGCAGGATTTAAACTTAACAGGAAAAAAACCAAGATTCTGGTTAAGAATATGGACAATGAAGAATCACAGAAACTGCAACAAGTACAAATCGACGTGGCAAGAAAAATTAAATATTTAGGAATATGGATAACACCAAAAAATATCAATTTGTATCAAGATAACTACGAAGTAGTATGAATTAAAATTGAGAGAGACCTGGAAGTGTGGGAGAGAATGAAGCTTTCATTAATGGGAAGAATATCAGCAGTTAAAATGAGCGTGCTACCGAAAATGGTATTTCTGTTTCAAACAATACCGATAATCAAGGGGACAGCTGTCTTCAAAGAATGGCAAAAAAAATATCAAGATTTGTCTGGCAGGGGAAAAAACCTAGAATAAGATTTAAGTTACTAACTGATACTAAAGAAAGAGGAGGATTTTCCCTGCCGGACTTGAAACTGTACTATGAAGCAACTAGTCTCTGTTGGTTAAAGGAATGGATTGTGTTGAAGAAGACAGATTTGTTGGACTTGGAGGGACATGATACTAGATTTGGTTGGCATGCATATTTATGGCAAGAAAAGATAAAGGAACATAGGAGTTTTGGAAACCACATTTTCCGGAAGTCTCTCTCTGAAGTTTGGGACAGATACAAAAACCTATTGGAAAGGAAAACACCATGGTGGTTATCTCCGATTGAAAAAATTAGTCTGAAAAAGGCAAACATGAGCCGAAATTGGACAACATATGAGACATTGCTTAAAAATGACGGCACTAAATGGAAATTAAAACCATATGAAGAAGTGAAAGAATATGTAAATAATTGGTTGCAGTATCACCAAATTAATGAAATGTTTAAAAGCGACATGAAGAAGACAGGTTTTAGCGAGACTAAATCAAAATTTGAAATTGAAATATTAAATAGTGACTTTAAAGTACTTGCTAAGATGTACAAGATGCTGTTGGAATGGAACTTGAAGGATGAAGAAGTAAAGTCGGTGATGATTCATTGGGCAAAAGACTTTGGACATAACATCATGCTAGAAGACTGGGAAAAACTTTGGAAGGAAGGAATGAAATTTACGGCATGCACATCAATAAAAGAAAATATGTTAAAAATGATGTATAGATGGCATATTACCCCAGTTAAACTAGCAAAGATGTATAAGTCTGATAATAAGTGTTGGAAATGTAAGGAAAGTGTCGGTACCTTTTATCATATGTGGTGGGAGTGTAAGAAGGTGAGGGCATATTGGGACATGATATATCATGAGTTGAGAAAAATGTTGAAATATAATTTTGTTAAGAAACCTGAAGCCTTTTTACTAGGTATTATAGGTACAGACATTGAAAAACAGGACATTAAACTTTTCCAATACGCAGTGACTGCAGCTAGGATTTTGCTAGCACAAAGGTGGAAACAAGAAGAAATACCGACAAAAGAAGATTGGACAGTGAAACTGATGGAATATGCAGAACTGGACAAAATGACGGGAAGAATCCGGGAACAGCGGGACCAGAAATTCATCAAAGACTGGTTAAAGTTTACGAACTATTTGAAAACAATTTGCAGTTGAATACGCTAATAGGACTTCAAGAAGCTTTGTAGTTAATGTGTAGAAATATTATTGTAAGTATGGTAGTTAGAGTAAGAGATTTATGATAATGTAAGCAATGGTAGATTAAAGAAGTATAATATTAAGATATAATTCTGAAAGCCATGTGGAAGGTCTGAGGGAAGTCACGGCTATGTTAGCCAAAATTGAAAAATGTATGTGAATGTATATTTTATTTTTTGTAGTAATTTAGTATAAAACAATAAAAAATTATTTTTTTAAAAAAACAACAATTGTTTTTGCATTCTGTTCTGAGTATACGACTTGTATCCCCCTATTAAAATTTGGTTCAAATCCCATTTCCTCCATCACTTTCCTCATGAAGGTCCAAGAAACATTATCAAATGCTTTTTCTGCATCTATAAACATCAATGCTGCTTTTTTCTCATTTCTCACTTCCAGGTATTCTATAATATTCAATACATTTCTAACTATCTTTGTCTGCCTGGAAGGAATCCAGATTGATCATAATGAATAAAATCTTTTAGAATTTTTTTCAATCTATTTGCCAAAACAAATGCAAACAATTTGTAATCATTTTTTTATAAGATTTTTTATTATTTTCCAATAGAACAAAGAAAGAAAAACACAACATAAACATAAACAGCAAAAGACACAATACAAAATACACAGTAAACAATATAAAAACAATAACAATAAACCAAGAAAATCATATACAAACCTTAAACAACACATATCTTCATTCTTATCTTGTTTCTAGCTTCTCTATTAAAATGACTTCCCCTGTTCCCCCCACTGCCTTCAACATCATATAAACATTTTAAGTAAGTAGCTTAATATCTTTTCCCATTAAGATTCATCATATTCCTTAATTCTCTCTAAATTAACTTAATCTAGTATGAATCATATCTTATACTCTCTATCTTAAAATATTCTTTTACAATTAAATCTCTTATCACAAAAATTTCTTCTAAACAATTTTGTCTAACATTAACCTGCTAAAACCGATTCTTCTGATAATTCTGCTCAAATATTCAAATATTCAGTTTTACACATTTAAGTAAATAGTCCTTAAATTTCTTCCAATCCTGCGACACCTTCTCCTCCCTCTGGTCTCGGATTCTAGCGGTCAGTTCAGCGAGTTCCATATAGTCCATTAGCTTCATCTGCCATTCTTCCACTGTTGGGATCTCTTCGCCCTTCCAGTTCTTGCCAATAAAATTCTAGCCGCTGTTGTGGCATACATAAAAAATACTCTATCCTGACTGGGTATCTCTTCATTGGTCATGCTCAAAAGGAATGCCTCTGGTTTCTTACTGAAGGTAATTTTCATTACCTTTTTAAGCTCATTATAAATCTTATCCCAGAAAGCATTTACTCCTGGACATGACCACCACATATGAAAAAAGGTACCTTTCGTAGACTTACATTTCCAACACACATCAGACATTTTAGAATTCATCTTAGCTAACTTAACTGGTGTCAGATACCATCTATACAACATTTTCATTATATTTTCTCTTAAACTATTACAAGCTGTAAATTTGATACCTTTCTGCCACAATCTCTCCCAGTCATCCATCATAATATTATGTCCCACATCTTTCGCCCAGTCTATCATTGTCGATTTAACCAATTCATCTTTCGTATGCCACTCTAGCAACAAATTATACATCTTGGAAAGGTTTTTAGAGTTCGATTCAATCAGTTCTGTTTCCAGTTTTGATTTTTCCATTTGAAAACCAATTTTCTTATCCAATTTAAATACCTCATAAACCTGATGATATTGCAGCCAGTCGGTGACCTGACTTTTTACTTGATCATAACTTTTCAACTTAATGAAGTCACCGTCTCGCTGCAATATATCCACATATCTTAACCAGCTTGCAGACATATTTGGTCTCTTGTAGGCCTTGGCCTCCACTGGTGAAATCCACCTAGGAGTCTTTCTCTCTAACAAGTCTTTATACCTTGTCCAAACCTGATACAAAGCTTTCCTAATTATATGATTCTTAAAAGTTTTGTGGACTTTCGCTTTGTCATACCAAAGGTATGCATGCCATCCAAACATATTATCAAATCCTTCCAAGTCCAACACATCAACATTTTCCAATTTAAACCAGTCCTTCAACCAGCAAAAGGCCGCTGCTTCAAAATAAATCTTTAAGTCTGGCAGGGCAAAGCCTCCTCTCTCTTTAGAGTCTGTCAAAATCTTAAATTTAATTCTAGGCTTTTTTCCCTGCCATATAAATTTCGATAGGTCCCTTTGCCATATCTTAAAGCAATCCATTTTATCCAAAATTGGTATGGCTTGGAATAAAAACAGCATCCTTGGTAGAACGTTCATTTTGATAGCTGCTATTCTTCCCATTAACGAAAGTTTCAGTCTCGTCCATATCTCCAAATCTTTCTTTATCTCTATCCACAACTTTTCGTAATTGTCCTTGTACAGGTTCAGATTTTTTGCTGTGAGGTTGACACCTAGATATTTTACAGTCTTAACAAAATTGAGACCAGTGCGATCTTGTAATCTTTGTATCTGCTCTGAAGTCATATTTTTACTCAATACTTTGGTTTTCTGCTTGTTTAATTTGAAACCAGCTACACGTCCAAACAATTCTATTAATTCCAGGGCTTTGGGGACACTGCTTTCAGGTTCCTGTAGGGATAACATCAAGTCGTCCGCGAAGGCACGTAATTTATATTCTTTCTCTCCCACCCTGATTCCTTTTATCTGCTTCTCCATTCTTATCATATTTAGGAGGACCTCCAGGACCGTGATAAATAATAAAGGGGAGATAGGGCACCCTTGTCTTGTTCCTTTCTCAACTTCAATTTCCTCCGATATCACACTGTTTATTATTATTTTCGCTTTTTGTTCTGTATAGATGGCTTTAATGCCATTTAAAAATCTTTCTCCAACTCCCATCTTTTCCAGATTCTTCTTCATAAATGTCCAAGATATATTGTCAAAGGCTTTCTCCGCATCTACAAACATTAATGCTGCATCTGTGTTTATATTTCTTTCCAGTTTTTCTAAAATGTCCACAATAATTCTTGTATTATTATTTATTTGTCTTCCTGGTAAGAAACCCTGCTTGGTCTTTATGGATACAGTCTTTCAGCACTCTTTTTAATCTTGTAGCCATGACATTCGCAAAAATTTTATAATCCACATTTAAAAGGGAAATTGGACGATAATTTTTCATTAGAGTTTTGTCTGTCTCTGGTTTTGGAATCAGTGTGATAAAGGCTTCTTTCCATGTCTCTGGTGCCCTATCTCCTTCTAATATTTTGTTGCAAATTTCTTTCAAAGGCTGTGATAGCCAATCTTTCAAAGTCTTATAGTACTTTGCTGTCAGTCCATCTGGTCCTGGGGCCTTCCCTAGTTGCATATTGTTAATTGCATTCCTCTATCTCTTGAGTCGATATCGGGTGGTTGAGAATTACTAATTTATCCTCTGGGACTTTTTGCAATCCATTTTTTTCCAGAAATCGGTCTATCTCTGATTCTTCTATCTTCTCCTCCTTGTACAGTTGTTTATAAAATCTTTGGAAACACCATCTGATTTCCTCTGGATTCTCCACATTTCTTCCATTTACTACTAAATTACTGATGACATTTGCCTTCTGTCTTTTCTTCAGCTGCCAAGCTAATAATTTTCCACATTTATTTGCTGACTCGAATGTTCTCTGCTTCATCAATTTCACTTTCCATTCAATATCTTGATTTACAATTTTTGCATATTGGGATTGCAAGTATTTGATCTCTTTTTGAATTTTTTGACATTTAGGATGACCTCTTAATTCTTTTTCTTTCACTTTAATCAATTTCAACAGTCTTTCCATTTCCGCATTTTGTTGTTTCTTCTTTTTTGCTTTTTCACTTATGAGGAATCCTCTCATTACCGCTTTACTTGCATCCCAAACAATCCTCTTTTCAACTTCTGAATTCCAATTGATTTGAAAATACTCCTTCATCTTTTTTACAGCTCTTTCTACCAGCTTGGTATCTCTCATCAAAGCGTCATCCATTCTCCACCTAAAAGAATCCTTGGAAACCATTTTTAAAGTTACCTGTACCGGATTGTGGTCCGAATATGTCTTTGGACCGATTTCTGCTTTTTGTATTTTTGATGCCAATTCATTCGAAATCCAGATGTAGTCTATCCTGGCCCATGACTTCTGGGATTCGCTGAAATAAGTTGCCTCTGTTTCTGTGGGGTTTCTTAACCTCCAAGAGTCCACCAAATTCAAATTATCCACCATTTCAAAGAAGGTCTTTGGTAGTTTCCCATCATTTGTCAATTTAGTTCTTTGAGATCTGTCCATTAACATGGAAACTGCACCGTTAAAGTCTCCAAGGCAAACTATTTTATAGTCCAAATAGTCCAGCAGCAGGTCATGTATGTTCTTGTAGAAAATTGACTTTCCATCATTTGGTGCATAAAGTCCCAGAATCAAAAATTTTTCGCCTTGTACTTTAATTTCAATTGCGATGTATCTCCCTTCTTCATCTTTAAATAACTGTCTTGGGCTATATTTTTCCTTTGCATAAATTACCACTCCTCTCTTCTTGACTTTATCCGATGATATGAATTCTTGGCCTAATTTTTTGTTCTGTAGTAATCTTCTGTGTCGTCGAACTATATGGGTCTCCTGTAAACATATTATGTCCAAATTCTTCTTCTCCAAACTATAAAAAACTGCGTCTCTTCGGTCTCTGATTCAGTCCCTGAACATTCCATGTCATCAGTTTGAGCGCCATTTTTCTTTTCTTTTTTAATCTCCTCCTCCAGATGCCTCTGCTTTCTTGCCTTCTTCTGGGTCCTTTTCACTTGGTCTTGGTAGCCCCGGCGGTGGAAATATTCCTGGAAGTCTGTAGGAAAACGCTGGGTCAAGTGGTGTGCCTTTAAAATCTTCCAGATGTTTGTCCAAAAACTTTTGCTTTTCCACCGGGGATTTTATCCTTATCTTTTTTCCTTCAAACGTAAACGCCAGGCCTTCTGGAAATTCCCAACTGAAGGGGATCTTCCTTCTCCTTAGCTCTGTTGCCAAATCGTTGTATGCCACTCTTTTGTCCAGGAAGAATCTGGGGATATCCTTGTAGAGAATGACTTTATTCTGCTGTACCACCAGGTTGTTCTTATAATGTAAGTCCAGAAAGTAATCTCTGTCGTATCTGTTGTGCAGCACAACCAAACAATCACTGACTGTTTTGGTGCTCTTCTTTCCTCTGGATCCTCTAGATCCAAACCTGAAGGCCTTCACTATGAGAGCTGAGACTTCTTCCACTTCCAGGTGCCAAAATGTTGAAAATTGCTCCACAATATATGCTTTTAGGCTGTCACCTTCCAATTCTGGAAGACCTCTTAGACGGATGTTCCCTTCTCTTTGGCGGAGTTGAAGAAAGGCAAGGGATTCTTCTATGCTTCTCTGCTGTGTTCCAATCCTTTCAACTTTCTCCAAATCAATATTATCCAATTTCTCCTCCACCTTTTTTATTTTTTCTTTGACCACTTTAAATTCCTCTGAGTCCTTTTTCAAAACTGTCACCTCTTGGCCAATTTTGTTAATTTCCTCTCTATTCTTCTTTACTTTTTCCTCAATTTGTCCAATTGACCTTTCCAGAGTTTGGGTAGAATCTTTAATTTCAGCTTTAATTTCAGCTTGGAGTTTCTCTGTAGCAGAGTTAACTGTTGTATTCACTGTTGCATTTATTGTATTTACTGAAGCCTGCGTTTGCTTCAACTCATCAGTCACGTTTTTAAGTCCTTGTGCTATCTCTGCAATACTAGCAGCTAGTTTCTCCATTTGCTCCTGTAGTGTTAAGGAAACAGAGCCTTTTCTTTGTGCAGAAGCAGTTGTTTTGGATCTAGTGCTATCTTGCATTTCCTGTGGGTTCTGCAGTTGGAGTCTCAAGGTCACCCCAGTTGTAATAACAGTCTCAGACATTCACAGTAGAAGACCAACAGTCCCAAAGATAAACACCAGGTGGCCAGCAACTCAATTCAGAGAACAAAGAGACTGCTGAGCCAGGAGTCCCCAACAGTTCCAACAAATCCAACTTTTAGGCAAAGAGTTCACTTACTTCCAAAATTTCAAACTTTTTACAGTCAAGAAGCATTAGTTTAAACAGTCCAAGTCAGTACTTATTTTTCCCTTGCAGTGTTACTACCAAGTCCACATATATAATCGTAGCCGGCAACAAAGAAGCTAAAATGTCTCCACTGGTAAACAGTTACTGAAACAGTTACAGGAAAAAATGGCAATAATATAACGCAGCCCGCTTCTGACCCTGAATCCTAATCCAGAGGGCGAGCGGTGTCTTCTTTTGCCATAACTCTTATTATTCAGTCTTTTTAAAACTCCTAAATAACTTTTAATCCACTTTTAAGTTTGGCAGAGTTCGCAAAACTTTTCCGTTAGCCGCGGCTTTGCTCTTTTGCCGCTACCAGGCTCTGTCAAGCAGTTTAAAGGGAACAGGCTTCCTTTTGAAGTTTCCTCCGTAAGTTAAAATTCTTATAAGTCAAAGTCCAATTGAAAGTTTTACTTACAGAGCTTCTTTTTACAGTTTCTGAACAGGAAATGCTGGGTGCTCAAGTCTGACGGGATCGCTGCTTTGTCCTCCGGAGGCAGCCGTCTCTTCAGTCCCGTACCGGAGCCTCGCTCGCCCGATTTTCCCCCTTACGAGGGTCAATCGAGAGCGGGGACGGTACGTCTGGGACCCACAAGACCACGGTCCACGGGACGCTCTTCCCGTGGCTTTAAGGGGCCCGCGGCGCAGGCACGGTAGCCCCTAAAGCCTCTCGGAGGACGGAGCTCTTCAGCTCCCGTCCACCATTGACCGGCACCAAACCGGAAGTCGACCACAATTTGTAATCATTATTTAATAATTGTCAGGGAACTGCCACCTGGCCCACTGAGGGGACCCGAGGGACTGTTGGGATACAGGGATCCCCAACGCCAACTGAGCAGCAGTACCTCTTCCAGCGAGAAAAGCAGCCACACCTCCAGTGGGGAGGAATGAGAAGGAGCTAGCCTGGCGAGGACAGGGCTTGGGGATGCTACAGAGACCCTGTGCTCACCTCGCTCGGCTGGTCAGGAGGGAGGCACACCATTTCCGCCACCCCAGTTGCACAGAGGGGGTAGGAGGAGAGTTTGAAACGCAAAGAGGGTAGGAGGAGAGTTCAGGTGCCGAAGTTCTTATGCTGGGGAAAGAGCCGGAAGGGGCCACTCCCACATTCTGCTAGTGACTGAGATGGACATGTACTTCGTAGTTCTGCACTGTAAATAGTTTGCACAATAATCCTGTAAACAAAGGTTGGGCTCCTGCCTCGTTATCATGGAACCACCACACAGACCTAACAATAATGTATAGCCTAAATTTTTTTACAAATGTTGCATCTGAATCTTGTTTTGGTATCAAAGTTATATAAGCCTCATTCCATGTTTCTGGAACTTCGCCTGATTTTAGGGCTATCTAGTGTCTTTCAAGGGTTCAAAGTTGGTCACTCAGTTTTTTAAGTATTTAGCTGTTATTCCATCTGGCTCTGGAACTTCCCTACCTTTGTTTGGTTTATTGCTTCAATTACTTCTTTTGACAATATATCTGTATTTTATATCCTCATTTTCTCCTCTGTTATCTTTGGTAGCTCGCTATTTTTGTATAGTCTTCTATCAACGTCAAACATGGAAGGTGCCTAAAGGGGGTGGCTATCTAAAGAACTTTTAACTGAGTTAAGATTTAAAAGGGATATGTACAAAAAATGGAAAAAGGGGGAAATCAGAGAGGAATTCAAACAAATAGCCAGCACGTGTAGAGACAAAGTCAGAAAAGCTAAAGCACAGAATGAACTCAGGCTTGCTAGAGAGGTTAAAAGCAATAAAAAGGGCTTTTATGGGTATGTCCGTAGCAAAAGGAAGAACAAGGAAACAGTGGGGTCACTTAGAGGAGAAGATGGTGAAATGCGAACAGGGGACAGAGAAAGGGCAGAACTCCTCAATGCCTTCTTTGCCTCAGTCTTCTCCAAAAAAGAAAACAATGCCCGACCTGAAGAATATGGAGCAGATGATTCAGCAGGGGAAACACAGCCCAGAATAAGTAAGGAGGTAGTACAAGAATACTTGGCTAGTTTAGATGTATTCAAGTCTCCAGGGCCAGATGAACTACATCCAAGAGTATTAAAAGAACTGGCAGAGGTGATTTCAGAACCACTGGCAGTAATCTTTGAGAATTCCTGGAGAACAGGCGAAGTGCCAGCAGACTGGAGGAGGGCAAATGTTGTCCCTATTTTCAAAAAGGGGGAAAGAGAAGGACCCAAACAATTACCGCCCAGTCAGCCTGACATCAATACCAGGAAAGATTCTAGAGCAGATCATTAAGCAAACGGTCTGTGAGCACCTAGAAAGGAACGCTGTGATCACTAAAAGTCAGCATGGGTTTCTGAAAAATAAGTCATGTCAGACCAATCTGATCTCATTTTTTGACAGAATTACAAGCCTGGTAGATGAAGGGAACGCTGTGGATGTAGCCTATCTTGATTTCAGCAAGGCCTTTGACAAGGTGCCCCATGATATTCTTGTAAAGAAGCTGGTAAAATGCGGGCTAGACAATGCTACCATTCAGTGGATTTGTAACTGGCTGACTGACCGAACCCAAAGGGTACTCATTAATGGCTCCTCTTCATCCTGGAGAGAAGTGACTAGTGGGGTGCCACAGGGTTCTGTCTTGGGCCCAGTCTTATTCAACATCTTTATCAATGACTTGGATGATGAGCTTGAGGTCATCCTGATCAAGTTTGCAAACCCTAGGAAAGAAGCACACAAACAAGTAAGGAAACAAGTAAGCACACAAACTTAATCACAAACAGCCCCAAAAAGACAAACCCGCAAAACCTACAGTGTGTCCTGCAAGCTCAGCTTACCTTGTGCTCCCTCCTGGAGCCAGTGTGGTGTAGTGGTTAAGAGTGGCAGACTCGTAATCTGGGGAACCGGGTTCGTGTCTCCACTCCTCCACATGCAGCTGCTGGGTGACCTTGGGCTAGTCACACTTCTCTGAAGTCTCTCAGCCCCACTCACCTCACAGAGTGTTTGTTGTGGGGGAGGAAGGGAAAGGAGAATGTTAGCCGCTTTGAGACTCCTTCGGGTAATGAAAAGCGGGATATCAAATCCAAAGTCTTCTTCTTCTTCTTACTCAGTTGCTGGCCTCCAAGCCTTACTGAAATCAAGATGCACTATTTCCACAGCTCTCTCCGATCAAAAGTTTGTAACTCCATCCAAAAAAGGGGAGGAGAGATTTCTCTGGCTTTCCTTGTTTTTGAGAAAGCCATGCTTATTGCTTTAATCCTTTATGTTTATATTGTGACATCCTCAGATGAAGGGGACATAAATTCAAAAAATGATAACAATAAGGATATTGACAAGCTGGAACATGTACAAAGGAAGGCGATTCATATATTTATTTAATTTGTAGACCCCCCTACCCAGTGGTGCCGACTTGAATAAAATATTGATGGGGGGCCTGGTTAAGAAGGTGGGTATTTGACTGGCTCCTAAAGTTATATAATGAAGGATTTTCCAACCTTTGTATGAATTCTTTGATGGGAAGTGAGATTGTGGCTCTTACTGAAGCTCTTTCCACATTCCACGCACTGATAAGGTTTCTCCCCTGTATGAATTCTTTGATGCTTAGTGAGATTGGAGTTTTCAGTGAAGCTCTTTCCACATTCCACACACTGATAGGGTTTCTCTCCTGTATGAATTCTCTGATGGGAAGTGAGCTTTGAGCAATTAATGAAGCTCTTTCCACATTCCACACACTGATAGGGTTTCTCCCCTGTATGAATTCTTCGATGGGAAGTGAGAGTTGAGCCATGACTGAAGCTCTCGCCACATTCCATGCACTGATAAGGTTTCTCCCCTGTATGAATTCTTTTATGGGAAGTGAGATTGTGGATCTTACTGAAGCTCTTTCCACATTCCACGCACTGATAAGGTTTCTCCCCTGTATGAATTCTTTGATGGGAAGTGAGATCAGAGCCCGTACTGAAGCTCCTTCCACATTCCACGCACTGATAAGGTTTCTCCCCTGTATGAATTCTCTGATGCTTAGTGAGATTGGAGTTTTCAGTGAAGCTCTTTCCACATTCCACACACTGATAGGGTTTCTCTCCTGTATGAATTCTCTGATGGGAAGTGAGATTTGAGCCATGACTGAAGCTCTTTCCACATTCCACACACTGATAGGGTTTCTCCCCTGTATGAATTCTTTGATGGGAAGTGAGAGTTGAGCCATGACTGAAGCTCTTTCCACATTCCATGCACTGATAAGGTTTCTCCCCTGTATGAATTCTTTTATGGTAAGTGAGATAGTAGCTGTGACGGAAGCTCTTTCCACATTCCACACACTGATACGGTTTCTCCCCTGTATGAATTCTCTGATGGGAAGTGAGAGTTGAGCCATGACTGAAGCTCTTTCCACATTCCACACAGTGATAGGGTTTCTCCCTGTATGAATTCTTTGATGGGAAGTGAGAATGTCCCTCCGACTGAAGCTCTTTCCACATTCCACACACTGATGGGGTTTCTCCCCTGTATGAATTCTTTGATGGGAAGTGAGACTTTGGCCTTGACTGAAGCTCTTTCCACATTCCACACACTGATAGGGCTTCTCTCCTGTATGAATTCTTTGATGGGAAGTGAGACTTTGGCCTTGAATGAAGCTCTTTCCACATTCCACACACTGATAAGGTTTCTCCCCTGTATGAATTCTTTGATGGTAAGTGAGATCGGAGTTTTCATTGAAGCTTTTTCCACATTCCACACACTGATAGGGCTTCTCTCCTGTATGAATTCTCTGATGGTAAGTGAGAGTTGAGCCATGACTGAAGCTCTTTCCACATTCCACACATTGATAGGGTTTCTCCCCTGTATGAATTCTTTGATGGAAGTGAGAGAGGAGCTCCTACTGAAGCTCTTTCCACATTCCATGCACTGATGGGGTTTCTCCCCTGTATGAATTCTTTGATGGGAAGTGAGAATGTCCCTCCGACTGAAGCTCTTTCCACACTCCACACACTGATGGGGTTTCTCGCCTGTATGAATTCTTTGATGGGAAGTGAGACTTTGGCCTTGAATGAAGCTCTTTCCACATTCCACACACTGATAAGGTTTCTCCCCTGTATGAATTCTGTGATGGGTAGTGAGACTATGGCTGCTAATGAAGCTCTTTCCACATTCCACACACTGATAGGGTTTCTCCCCTGTATGAATTCTTTGATGGGAAGTGAGAGAGGAGCTCCTACTGAAGCTCTTTCCACATTCCATGCACTGATGGGGTTTCTCCCCTGTATGAATTCTCTGATGCTTAGTGAGATTGGAGTTTTCAGTGAAGCTCTTTCCACATTCCACACACTGATAGGGTTTCTCCCCTGTATGAATTTTCTGATGCTTAGTGAGAGAGGAGCTCCTACTGAAGCTCTTTCCACATTCCATGCACTGATAGGGTTTCTCTCCAATGAGATTTCTTTGTTGGGAAGTGGAACGGGAGCTCTGACTGCAGCTCTCTCCATACTCCAAATTTTTACGTGGCTTGTCCTCTATGGGGATTTTGTCATGTTCACCCTTGTTCTCGATTTCCAGTTCATCACAATCTGCAATGGAGACAAAAAGGGAGAAAAAGAGCTTCAGGAACCAATGAAAAAGAAGTGAAGGGAGCTGGGTGTGTGTTCATTACCTTTGTTGTTTGTCATTAACTAACATATTTATTATTAGATTCTGATGGGTAGTTGAATGTTGCTTGGTTTGATATACAGTAGCGGTCAAAATTGGGGAAGCAAAAATAGTTTATTTCATATGTTTGTTGGCTCAAAAAACAACCTATTTTGGAGTTATTTCATAAAATTATATATCAATGGACAGATAATTTAATCAAGAACATAATGCAACAAAGTTTGTTCAATTAGCTGTATTCTATCAAATGTTATAGCGAAATAACTAGAAAAAGGAAGCACAACTTGCTGAGGCTGACTTTTGTCAATGTGTTATGTGATTGCTATCAAGTTGGGTTTTTTCTTTCTTTCATTTAGTGAGTTTGTAAAATGTAATAAAATTAAAGAACTGGCACAAAGAGTTGACTGGTCACCCAGAAAGTGATGTAAAATAGTAATATTGTGAACAAAACTCCAGTTATAAAGAAATTAGAAGAAAGATAGGGGGGAACTTAATGAACGCTGGCCTTTCTATATTTTTGAAGAGGTATAAAGAGACTCAGTCACTACAAAATCAGACTGGTAAAGGCAGGAAAAGGGGCACAAAGGAAGTGATGATTGAAGAATGAAGAGACTGTCCCTACATGACAGAAGAAAATCATCTGGGTGTATACAAGATGACATGTGCACTCATTTTACACGCTAGCAAGGTTTTGCTTAAAATTCTACAAGGCAGGCTTAAGCAGTATGTGGACCGAGAACTCCCAGAAGTGCAAGCTGGATTTCGAAGGGGCAGAGGAACCAGAGACCAAATTGCAAACATGCGCTGGATTATGGAGAAAGCTAGAGAGTTCCAGAAAAACATCTACTTCTGCTTCATTGACTACGCAAAAGCATTTGACTGTGTCGACCACAGCAAACTATGGCAAGTTCTTAAAGAAATGGGAGTGCCTGATCACCTCATCCGTCTCCTGAGAAATCTCTATGTGGGACAAGAAGCTACAGTTAGAACTGGATATGGAACAACTGATTGGTTCAAAATTGGGAAAGGAGTACGACAAGGCTGTATATTGTCTCCCTGCTTATTTAACTTATATGCAGAATTCATCATGCGAAAGGCTGGACTGGATGAATCCCAAACCGGAATTAAGATTGCCGGAAGAAATATCAACAACCTCAGATATGCTGATGACACAACCTTGATGGCAGAAAGTGAGGAGGAATTAAAGAACCTTTTAATGAGGGTGAAAGAGGAGAGTGCAAAATATGGTCTGAAGCTCAACATCAAAAAACTAAGATCATGGCCACTGGTCCCATCACCTCCTGGCAAATAGAAGGGGAAGAAATGGAGGCAGTGAGAGATTTTACTTTCTTGGGCTCCATGATCACTGCAGATGGTGACAGCAGTCACGAAATTAAAAGACGCCTGCTTCTTGGGAGGAAAGCAATGACAAACCTAGACAGCATCTTAAAAAGCAGAGACATCACCTTGCCAACAAAGGTCCGTATAGTTAAAGCTATGGTTTTCCCAGTAGTAATGTACGGAAGTGAGAGCTGGATGTGAGGAGTGAGCTGAAAGGGTTACACTCAGACTTCCGGTGTGGGCGCCATTCCATGCAGTCGGGAGCTAGCAAGCTCTGGTACCCTTGGGGATTTGGGGTGTCCGTAACCGCGCTACGACCCCCTTAAAGCCATGGGAGGAGCGTTCCGTGGACCCGGGTTTCTTGCGGGCACCAGACCTGTCATCCCCGCTCCTGATCAACCCTTGTAAAAGGGAGGGTCAGGCGAGCGAGGCTCCGGCACGGCGCTGAAGAAGCCATCGCTAACCGAGGTTACGAAGCAGCAGGATCTGCCGGATTTTGAGCGCCCCATTCTTTCTCAATTTGGACTTAAAGCAAGAACTCTGTAAGTACGGCTTTAAATTTGTTCCAATTTGGCTTTAAAAGAACTGAATTTGGCTTGCAGAGGGAAACGAAAATTGAGGAAGTCCGTTTCTCTCTGACAGCGGCAAGATCAAAGTAACGTCAATGGAGCTGAGCCGCGCAGCTTAAAGTAGAATCTAAGACTGATTTCACATACTTTTTGGATTATTGAAAGACCCCTATGGGGGGAAACATTGTGATTGCATGATTTCTTCCTGTGGATTTACAATTATTTTAGAAGACACCGCTACACCCTCTGGATAAGGAGACCGGGTCAGTTAGCGGGCTGCGGATACAATGTATCAGTCTGCTTCCGACTGCTGTTTCTGACTGGAGACTGCTATTTACTGCTACTTTCTAACTTAGATTTACTTGGGATACACTGTTTAAAGGACTTAAAGTAACAACTGGCTTGGATTTGTTCTTTTGAGATAATTTTCTTGACTTTGAGAGAGTTTTACAATTCAATGAGAGTTGGAGGAACTGGGAACATAGGGACTTTTGTTTCCAAGGAAGTTGCTTGGTTTGCTCTGTCCTTTGTTCTCTGACCTTGTCTGCTGGCCACCTGGTGTTTACAGCTAGGATTGTTTTGAGACTGGCTCTCAGTGACTTATCTTGCCTGAAGTGACCTTGAGCTGCCAGAAACAGTGTGTTTTGGCAATGCAAGCACAAGAAACACCATCTGCACCATCTGTATCCACAAGGGCAAGAGTTAAAAAAACCGAGGAACGGGAAAAACAGAGAAAAGGTTCTGTGACAAAATCTATTGAGGAACAGATGCTTTCTGCTATTGATAAACTTAATGCTAATCTGCAAGCAGTTGCAGAGAAGCTTCATAGTGAAATTAAAGAGACTAAAGAGGAACTCCAAAGTGATATTAAAAAATCCTCTGACATATTGAAAACTGCAATTTCCTCTGTTGAGAAGACGGTGAGAGAGAACAGGATTGCGATTCGGAAGATTGGAACAGAGGTGGAAGTACTTAAAAAGGAGTCAGAGGAATTCAAGGAAAAAATCAAAACTGTGGAAAGCAAAATTGAGAGTGTCGACCCTGAAGAAATTCAAAGGATCAGAGTGCAACAAAGAGATGTACAAGAATCTTTGGCTTTTTTGCAACTTAAGGAAAGAGAGGTCAACCTAAGGCTGAGGGGCGTGCCCGAGTTGGAACAAGAGAGTTTGAAGGACTTTTTAATTAAGGAATTTTCTGCATTCTGGGAGCTGGAAGAAAATGATTTGCAATCATTTATTGTAAAGGCCTACAGATTTAGAACAAAGGGAAAGAAGAGCACTAAAATAGTGAATGATTGCATGATTGTGTTCCAGAATAGAATCCAGAGAGACCAGATCCTTGATTTTCACTATAAGAACAACCTGGTGATTCAGCAGAAGCCAATAATCATATTTAAAGACATCCCACGATTCTTTTTGAACCGGAGATTTGAATACAACGACCTGACGACGGAATTGAGAGCAAGAAAGATTCCTTTCAGCTGGGAATTTCCTGAAGGCCTAACCTTCAAGTATAAAGAGAGAAGAGTAAGAATTAGATCCCCTGAAGACAAGAAGAAATTTCTGGACAAGCACATTGCGGATTTTGCAGGTTCTTCACTGGATCCAGCAAGATTATTCCAGTTTGTCCCACCAGTAGAAAGACCAACCCCAGGAGAAGGAGAGGAAGGTGAAGAAGAAGAAGAAGAAGAAGAAGAAGAAGGAGGAGCGGCAGGAGGGGCTAAACTATAAGATGGCGTTAAAGGTCTTAACGTGGAATGTCCATGGTTTGAACCAGAGACCGAAGAGACACAGAGTGTACCATGCACTTGAGAAGAAGAATTTAGATATAATCTGCTTACAAGAGACCCATGTTGTCATCGGACAAGGTCAAGAAGAGAGGAGTTGTAATTTACATAAAAGAGAAACAACCCAAGACAGTTGTTTAAAGATGAAGAAGGAAGATACATTGCAATTGAAATTACAGTACAAGGCGACAAATACATGATACTGGGACTCTATGCACCAAATGAAGGAAAGTCAGTTTTCTTTAAAAAGTTACACGATTTGCTGATGGACTATTTGGATTATAATGTAATTTGCCTGGGAGATTTTAATGGGGCAATTTCCACTCTGATGGACAGATCACAAAGGACAAAAATTACAAACGAGGGGAAATTGCCTAAAACTTTCTTTCAGATGGTTGATAATTTGGATTTAATTGACACATGGAGACTAAAGAACCCAACAGAAACTGAAGCAACTTATTTCTCAGAACCACAGCAGTCGTGG
This sequence comes from Lacerta viridis, assembly GCA_900245905.1. Classification (NCBI taxonomy): domain Eukaryota; kingdom Metazoa; phylum Chordata; class Lepidosauria; order Squamata; family Lacertidae; genus Lacerta; species Lacerta viridis. The sequence goes on along the minus strand of OFHU01000834.1, from coordinate 63,969 downwards.
TCGAGGCTTGATTACATCTGGATTTCCAGAGGACTGGCACCAAAAATACAGAAGGCAGTAATCTGCCCCAAGACATGTTCAGATCACAATGCTGTACAATTGGATTTAAAAATTAACTCCAAGGATTCTTTTAGATGGAGAATGGATGATGCATTGTTGAGAGATACCAAGCTTGTTGAAGAAGCGGCAAAGAAGATGAGAGAGTATTTTCAAATAAATTTGAATTCAGAAGTGGAGAAAAGAATTGTTGGGACGCAAGTAAAGCGGTGATGAGAGGGTTCCTCATAAGGGAAAAAGCTAAAAAGAAGAAGCAACAAAATCTTGAAAAGGAAAGATTATTGGACCAAATAAAAGAAAAAGAGAAGAAATTAAGAGGGCACTCGAAAAACCAACATATTCAGAAAGAAATAAAGATCTTGCAGTCCCAATATGCAAAGATTTTAAACCAAGAAATTGAATGGAAAATTAAGTTGATGAAGCAAAGAACTTTTGATTCGGCAAACAAATGTGGGAGAATGCTGGCTTGGCAGTTAAAGAAGAGACAGAAACTGAATACCATCACCAATATAAAGGTTAAGGACAAGGATGTGGAGAATCCGGAGGAGATTAGAAAATGCTTTCAAAATTTTTACAAACAATTGTACAAGGAAGAGGAAGTGAAGGAGAAAGATATTGAACAATTCTTGGAGAAAAATGGCTTGCACAGAGCCCCAGAAGAAAAAGTAACAATACTCAACCACCCAATTTCAAGTCAAGAATTGGAAGATGCAATTAACAACATGCAGATAGGGAAGGCCCCAGGACCAGATGGACTGACTGCAAAATATTACAAAACTCTGAAAGATTGGTTGATTCAGCCGTTGAAGGATGTATGCAATGGACTGTTGGAAGGAGGCAGGGCACCAGACTCATGGAAGGAAGCATATATTACACTGATTTTGAAACCAGATTCTGACAAAACATTTATGAAGAATTACCGACCAATTTCGCTTCTGAATGTGAATTATAAATTTTTTGCAAATGTCATGGCCACGAGATTAAAAAGAGTGCTGAAGAACTATATCCACAAAGATCAAGCAGGTTTTTTACCTGGAAGACATATAAACAGTAATACAAGGATTATTGTGGATATAGTGGAAAGGTTGGAAAAGAAGATAAATACAGATGCTGCACTGATGTTTATTGATGCAGAGAAGGCCTTTGACAATATTTCTTGGACTTTTATGAAGAAAAATTTGGAAAAGATGGGGGTCGGTCAAAGATTTCTGAATGGCATTAATGCTATTTATACAGAACAAAAAGCAAAAATTATAATAAACAGTGTAATATCAGAAGAAATTAGGATTGAAAAAGGAACGAGACAAGGGTGCCCTATCTCCCCTTTACTCTTCATCACGGTCCTGGAGGTCCTTCTGAACATGATTAGGACTGATAAGCAGATAAAAGGAATAAGGGTGGGAGAGAAGGAATATAAATTGAGCGCCTTTGCCGATGACCTTGTGTTATCCCTACAGGAACCAGAAAGCAGTGTTCCCAAAGCGTTAGAGACAATTGACAGGTTTGGACAAGTAGCAGGATCTAAACTGAATAAAGCCAAAACTAAAGTATTGACAAAAAATATGACGCCATTGCAGACACAGAAATTGCAAGATCACACTGGATTGAACTTTGTTAAAAAGGTAAAATATCTAGACTTCCGGCGGCGACGCCATCGCGGAGCGGTCGTGGGTTGCCTCGGCTGCGAGGCGACCCAGTCCGTCCCGGCGGTTGGAGCCCCGCTACCGCAAAGCGGGGCTCCGGTGGGGTGCGGGAAGAGCGTCCCGCACCCTGGGCTCCCCGGCTGTGCCCATTAGTGCTCTGAACCCTTCCCTCGCTCCCCCTGTAAAGGGGGAGTGGGGGTGAAGGGACAACGGAGCCGGGCTATAGGGGACATGCCCCAACCGGGACGTAAATGCGGCGGTCACCCCTGCGACGAGCGTCGAAGTTCTACCTGTGATGCATGGAACTAAAGAAACCCGGTGGTCGTGAGTACTCGATTGGACTAGATATTATGCTTTTTGGACGATCCGGGGGAAGGAGAAAGGCAGCCTGCCTCCCTCCCTTCGGGTGAAAGAAGTTAACCAGTTTGAGTGACTGCTGCTACAGAATTGGTTACAAAGTATTCGAACTTTGATAAATGAGACTGTTAAAATTTCCCTTTGGGGAGTAAACTTGCGGAAAATATCTCCGTTTAAAGTTTTGGTCTTTGCGCTCTGGCTTCAGGAAAAATGGCGATGAAAAGTTTAAACTGAGGTGAAAAACAACTCTTACAAAAGGAAGAACATAGAGACAGGAACTGTAATTTGACACTCACTCCCACCCCCTCTACCATTATGTTGGACTTTGTCTTTGAACTTGTTTTGAACTCTCGACTAACGGATGAACAAAGGCTTAATGCTTTGAGGCTGGAACTGCTTTATCGGAAAGTGAAAGTCTTGTGTGGAGATTTGAAAAGAAATCTACTTCCCACAGAGGAGGCTTTAAAAACTTTGACACTTTGGAAGGAAACCTTGGCAAGGAGCTGAGAGGGTTGCTTGAAGGATGGAGAGAAATGACAGGGCGACTCCGGGAAAAAGATTCGTTCTTTGGGGGTGGCAGCCCCAGGACGACGATAAGATTTGCTATATCCAGACCCCGAGGTGTGAGCTCGGGGGCAAGGGACGAAGAATTAAGATTTTTACAAGAAGAAGAAGAATGCTATAAAGAAACGGAGCAGCTGAAAGAAGATGTGATGGATACCCTGAAGCTCGTTGCAAGGAGTGTTCTGAACTGTGCCTGGATCTGTGGACATTTGGGAAAAGAAGGCAATTGGAAGTTTGGTTCCGGTGTTACTAGGAGAAGGACAATGGACAGAGGGGGAGTGGGGTGAAGTATTAAGTAAAATCCAAAATGGTCTGTTATGGTATTCTGAAATCGGAGGGTGAAGATTGTTAGCTATATTTAGTTTTTTTTTAATAAGAAAGGAGATATTTGAAGTTTTATGTTATTAGCAGCAGGTTAAAGGATAGAGGAGCTAGTGTAGATTTGATAAGAACAATTTGCGAAGATTTATGATGATGTATTACCAGTAAACTTAGTATAAGATGATCAAGTATATAGACCAAGATGATTAAGATGATTGTTTCATTTTATATATATAATTGTGTTTAATTTTTAGAAGAAGAGGTTAAAAAGTAGATTATGGATATAAAACCGAAGGTGAAAAGGTAGGGGAAGTCAACCGTCAAGATTCAGAAATAGAATTTTTTTTTTATGAGATATTTAAATAAGAAGAAGAATCCTGGCAATGTTTGTATTTGGTTTATAATTGTATTTGTTTTGTATTTGTATAAATGTAGGTGTGGATGTGGGTGTATGTTGTTATAAGAAAAAATGTCAATAAATTCTCATTAAAAAAAAAAAAAGGTAAAATATCTAGGGGTGAATTTGACTCCAAAGAACATAAACCTGTTCAAGGACAATTATGAAAAACTGTGGAATGAGGTTAAAAGAGACCGAGAGATATGGACCAAGTTAAAGTTATCCTTGATGGGCAGAATAGCGGCTATTAAGATGAATGTACTACCAAAGATGTTGTTTTTATTCCAAGTGATACCGATTATAGATAAATTGGACTGTTTTAGAAAATGCCAAAAGGACCTATCCAAATTTATCTGGCAGGGGAAGAAACCTAGAATAAAATATAAGATTTTGACAGACTCCAAGGAGAGAGGTGGATTTTCCCTGCCAGACTTGAGGATTTATTTTGAAGCTGCAGCCTTTTGCTGGCTAAAGGACTGGTTTAAGTTAGAAAACACAGATGTGTTGGACTTGGAAGGACATGATAATGTATTTGGCTGCATGCATATCTTTGGTATGATAAGGTTAAGGCCCACAAGGCTTTTAAAAACCACATAATTAGAAATGCCTTGTATCAGGTTTGGACTCGAAATAAAGACTTATTGGAGAGAAAGACCCCCAGATGGATATCTCCAGTGGAGGCTAAGGCCTATAAGAGGCCCAACATGTCTGCAAAATGGCTAAGGTATGCTGATATACTGCAACAAGAAGGCCAAAGCTTTAAGTTGAAAAGTTATGATCAACTTAAGGAGGACGTTGCTGACTGGTTGCAGTATTACCAAATAAATGAAGTTTTTAAGTTAGACAGGAAAATTGGCTTTCAAGTAGAGAAATCTAAGTTGGAAACAGAACTAATAGAACCGAACTCTAAAAACCTTTCCAGAATGTACAATTTGTTGCTAGAGTGGCATACAAAAGATGAAATGGTTAAATCGGTAATGATTGACTGGGCAAAAGATGTGGGCCATAACATCATGTTTGAGGACTGGGAGAGGCTGTGGAGGGAAGGTATCAAATTTACTGCATGTAATGTTTTAAGAGAAAATTTTATGAAAATGCTATATAGATGGTATTTAATGTTAGTATTTCACCCCCTCCCTTTGTGAGAATCGTGTGACTTATGGTCTGAGAGAAGGGGGAGGGAACTGAGTCTTTGATCTCTTAATTAACTTCTCTGTGTCAGACGGAATGTGTCCTTCACTGTGTGTGTTAGAGACAGGGTTTCGTTCTGGAGATAAGATGTGTGGAAGAAACTTAGCCACACAAGCTGTATAGTTATGTATATATTGTAGCTTGTAGAAAATAAAAGAAGAACTGTTTCAAGTTAATATAGCCAGCGCTTTATTCGACCTCTGAGGAAGTGAGGGTGCTCATGACAGACAGTCTTGAGTCCAGGTATCATGATTAAGCAATAGGTGTTCCAGTCTTATCGCCTGGCCCAGTCGGGGCACAAAGAGGGGCACAAGACCTGGATAGATCCTGGCTTAAATCAACATTTAACGCCAGTTAAATTAGCTAAGATGTATCATGGATTGAGTAATGAATGTTGGAAATGTAAGAAAGTGGAAGGTACCTTCTACCACATGTGGTGGACGTGCCCAAAGGTTAAGGACTTCTGGGAGAAATTTTTTAATGAACTCAAAAAAGTGTTGAAAAACACTTTTCTAAGAAACCAGAGGCCTTCCTGTTGGGCATAACCAACCATGAGATACCCAGAAAAGATAGAGTGTTTTTTATGTATGCCACAACAGCTGCTAGAATTTTGATTGCTAAAAACTGGAAAGGTGAAGAGCTCCCAACAGTAGAAGATTGGCAGATGAAGTTAATTGACTATATGGAACTCGCAGAACTGACCGCGAAGCTCCGAGACCAGAGGGAGGAGAAGGTGCAAGAAGAATGGAAGAAATTTAAAGATTATTTGAAACAACGTGAAAAGTTGGACATTTGAAGTGAAATCAGTGAATATAATAGGCGATAGCTATGCAATGTTAGGTTAAAATAGTATATAAGAAGTTAAGATTTTGTTTTTTATATTAGAAGTTATGAGTATGAATAAGTTGATAGAGATAGTTACAGGTGGGTAGCCGTGTTGGTCTGCCATAGTCAAAACAAAATCGAAAAATTCTTTCCAGTAGCACCTTAGAGACCAACTGAGTTTGTTCTTGGTATGAGCTTTCGTGTGCATGCACACTTCTTCAGATACACTGAAACAGAAGTCACCAGACCCTTATATATAGTGAGGGAGTGGGGAGGGGTATTACTCAGAAGGGTGGTGGGAATGGGTGATCAGCTGATAGGTGTGGAAAACCTGTTGACGACTCTTAACGGCTGTAATTAGTCTTGCAGGGAAAGGCAAGGGGTGAGATGGCTAAAGATAGCTTTGTTATGTATAATGAGATAAGAATCCAATGTCTTTGTTCAGACCAGGTTTCTCCATGGTTTTAAGTTTGGTGATTAGTTGCAATTCAGCCACTTCTCTTTCCAGTCTATTTCTGAAATTCCTTTGTATTAAGACAGCTACTTTGAGATCTTGTATAGAATGTCCTGGGAGACTGAAGTGTTCTCCTACTGGTTTCTCTGTCTTGTGATTCCTGATATCAGATTTATGTCCATTTATCCTTTGGCGTAGGGTTTGGCCTGTTTGTCCAATATAGAGAGCTGAAGGGCACTGTTGGCATTTGATTGCATACACAATGTTGGAAGATGAGCAATTAAATAGTCCTGAGATGGTATGTTTGATGTTGTTGGGACCAGTAATGGTGTTGTCCGGGTTTATGTGGCAGCAAAGTTGGCATCTGGGTTTATTGCAGGCTCTGGTACCAGTGTCCATGTTGAGTCCTTGAGCTCATACCAGGAACAAACTCAGTTGGTCTCTAAGGTGCTACTGGAAAGAATTTTCGATTTTGTTTTGATAGATAAGATGTTATTTGAAGACGAAGAATAATGGTGAATGATTGTTAAAATAGTTACAAAGTTACTAAAGTAAATTAGAATTGAACGCAGAAGAGAGAACGGAGGAAGTCCCTCGAATAAGATTTGAAATAAGATCAAGATAGTTAAATAGGTGTTTTATGTATTTTTTTATATTTTGTATGAGTTTTTTCTTCTTTGTTTAATTTTTTGTAGTATGTATACTTTTTGTAATCTGTATGTTTGTATTGTTTTTATTTGTTTGTTATTTTTCTTGAAAAACCAATAAATTCTTATAAAAAAGAAAAAGAAAGGGTTACACTCAGCTCCAAGTTGCGTCCAGCTCACAGGATGTGACGTTACGTTGTCTGTATGTTTTAGTACTGGTGCATTTCCCAGTCTTCTCCGTTGCTGTTTCACGGAGGGCAGACATGCCGGCTCTGTCCCCCAGTATGTGATTTATGATTTGCTGTAATAAAAGACTGCTTTGCTTAAAGAAGCAAGAGTCGTTCTGAGTTCGTGACAGACTGTTTTCTCCAGACGTTTTTGCAGCAGGTTTTGCTTCCAAGGAGACTGCGTATGCAACTCTGCTGAAATTGAAAGGAATTTCGAACTGTGCAACAGAAGCCTACCGGGCTCCATTCCAGCCGGGATTTATGGTTTCTGGATGCGGGGGTTTTACTGCTACGAACCCCTCGCAACATCAAACTGGACCATCAAGAAGGCTGATCACCGAAGAATTGATGCTTTTGAATTATGGTGCTGGAGGAGACTCTTGAGAGTCCCATGGACTGCAAGAAGATCAAACCTATCCATTCTCAAAGAAATCAGCCCTGAGTGCTCACTAGAAGGACAGATCCTGAAGTTGAGGCTCCAGTACTTTGGCCACCTCATGAGAAGAGAAGACTCCCTAGAAAAGACCCTGATGTTGGGAAAGATGGAGGGCACAAGGAGAAGGGGACAGAGGACGAGATGGTTGGACAGTGTTCTCGAAGCGACTAGCATGAGTTTGGCCAAACTGTGGGAGGCAGTAAAAGATAGGCGTGCCTGGCGTGCTCTGCTCCATGGGGTCACGAAGAGTCGGACACGACTGAACGACTGAACAACAGCACCTTTTAAATACTTAATTTCCTTCCTCATCCTATACTTTGAAGAGGGTTATCTTCGAAGATTTCATTTAAAGAGTAATAGGTACATTAATATTAGAGTTACAGGTAGGTAGCCGCGTTGGTCTGCCATAGTAAAATAAAAAATAAAAAATAAAAAAATTCCTTCCAGTAGCACCTTAGAGACCAACTAAGTTTGTTCTTGGTATGAGCTTTCGTGTGCATGCACACTTCTTCAGATACACTGAAACAGAAGTCACCAGGATGAAGAGGAGCCATTGATGAGCACCCTTTGGGTTCGGTCAGTCAGCCAGTTACAAATCCACTGAATGGTAGCATTGTCTAGCCCGCATTTTACCAGCTTCTTTACAAGAATATCATGGGGCACCTTGTCAAAGGCCTTGCTGAAATCAAGATAACTACCCAAATGATGGAAGACTACCCAAAACCTTCTTTGATTTGGTGGACTTGTTAGATATTTGGAGATTAAAATATCTGACAGAAAAAGACTTTGCGTATTTCGCAGAGCCAAATCAATCGTTTAGCCGCCTGGACTACATTTGGATTACCAAAGACCTTGTTCCAATGGCGACAAAAGCGGAAATACTTCCAAAGTCTTGTTCTGATCACAACACTGTTTTTCTGGAACTAAAACTAACTCTGCGGGGATCATTCAGATGGAGAATGAACGATGCTTTATTTAGGAATGAACAGAATGTAAAAGATGCCCTAAAGACCGTAAAATACTCTTTTGATTTAAATATGAAAACGGCTACAGATTTGAGGGTCGTATGGGATGCAAGTAAAGCAGTTATGAGAGGTTTCTTAATTCAGCAAAATTCAATTCGGAAGATGGCTCAGAATGAGAAAAAATAAAATATTCTGTCCAATTGAAGGAGAAAGAGAAAAAACTTAGAGGCAATCTGAAAAATCAACAGATTCAAAAGGAGATTAAAGTTTTACAATCCCAGTATTCGCAAATTATTAATCAGAAGATCGAAAGGAAGATAAAATTGATGAAGCAAAGGACCTTTGAATCTGCAAATAAATGTGGGAAATTGTTAGCTTGGCAATTGAAGAAGAGACAGAAGGAAAATACAGTTACACACATTGTAGTCACTGGGAAATCCATTGAGAATCCTGCAAAAATTAGGAAAAAATTTCAGAAATATTACAAATGGTTATATACAAAGGAAAAAGAAGATTAAGCTAAATTACAACCGTTTTTGAACTTTAAAGGTTTGCAGAAAATTCCCATAGAGAAAAAGACTCTACTTAATTATTTGATATCGAGACAAGAGGTGGAGATGGCTATAAGCCAGATGGAAATCGGGAAGGCTCCAGGACCTGATGGACGAACATCCAAGTATTATAAGACATTGAAGGAATGACTGATTCAACCACTGATGGGTGTTTGTAATAAGATATTAAGGGGGGGCCAAGCACCTGAGACCTGAAAATATGCTTTTATTTCTCTGATTCCTAAACCAGATACAGATAGAGCGCAAGTGAAAACTTATCGACCAATCTCCTTATTGAATGTGGATTACAAAATCTTTGCAAATATTCTGGCAAGAAACCTGAAGCTAGTTTTGAAGGAATATATAAACAAAGACCAGGCAGGTTTCCTACCTGGGAGGCATATGAAAGATAATGTCAGAAATGTTATTGACATTTTGGAAATGCTAGAATCTAAAAAGAATTGTAAAGCCATTTTAATGTTTATTGATGTGGAGAAAGCCTTTGATAATGTTTCATGGAGTTTTATGAAGATGAATTTGCATAATATGTAGGTTGGCCAAAATTTCTTAAATGGTATTGATGCGATTTATACTGAGCAAAAAGCTAAAATTATTGTTAATAATGTGTTACAGGTAGGTAGCCGTGTTGGTCTGCCATAGTCAAAACAAAATAAAATAAAAAAATTCCTTCCAGTAGCACCTTAGAGACCAACTAAGTTTGTTCTTGGTATGAGCTTTCGTGTGCATGCACACGAAAGCTCATACCAAGAACAAACTTAGTTGGTCTCTAAGGTGCTACTGGTAGGAATTTTTTATTTTATTTTGTTTTGTTTTGTTAATAATGTGCTTTCAGATGGATTTAGAATTGAAAAAGGAACCAGGCAAGGGTGCCCTCTTCCACCCCTGCTTTTTATTTCTGTCCTGGAGGTACGAGTGATGAGGTAAAAGGTATTGTGGTAGGGTCAAAACAGTAGAAGTTAAAAGCCTTTGCAGACGACTTGGTGCTGACACTTCAGGATCTAGAAACCAGTGCTAGTAAAGCACTGGATTTGATACAAGAATTCAGACAGTTTGCAGAAACTGAATAAGAGTAAAACCAAAGTTTTTGTAAAAATCTTACAACAGATGAGATATCCAGATTAGAGGTTACCACTGGTTTGAATTTTGCCAAAAAGGCGAAGTATCTTGGTTTGAATCTAACATAAAAAAACTTGAATTTGTATAAAGATGTGGGAATGTTTAGGAGTGTGGATGAGTATATATTATTTATATATCTCAATCCCAGCTTGTGTGAGCAAGCTCCAAACTTAGCAGAGTTACATTCCCTTTTAAAACACAGCAGAAAACGTTTGCATAGGCTTGCTTAAGCCAGCTATATTCCTGGTATATTCCCCTTGTTCCCTCTTAAAAGTAAAGATACAAGACAGCACTGATTATTAGATTTAAAAGGAGTTTACTTACAGACATCCAAGAGTTACAGTACATGCTTCAAGGAGGCAGACAAACTTAGATAAATGTATTTACATGCAGTGAAGCTGCTTCCATGAGGGAACAGGCTTCACCTCTGCTTCTCTCAGCTGCAGGCTGAGAGAGAGCATGCTGCTTCTTCAAAGGATGAGGCAAAATGGAGAGTGATCTTTGGGATGTTGTTCCCAGGTAAGACCACACCTACTTCTGGTTCCTGTAACTCAGTCCAGGTAAGCAGGAAGTTAAGCCTGGAGGACTGAGTTACCTTCATGTCCTCTCTAGGAGTGTTGTGTTTGGCTGCTCTGTGTTTACATCCCACAAACCCCTTCTCAGACGAACACAACATACAAAAACATACAACTTTATTCAACCACCCAGAGTCCCAGCTTGACACGTAGATTCTGGAAACTCTCTCTTGGGAGGGGCTTCGTCAGGATGTCCGCAGCCATCTCATTGGTGCAGCAGTACGACAGTTCCACAAGTCCATCCTGGACTGCCTGACGTATATAATGGTACCTCACACCTATATGTTTTGTCCTGGCAAGGAACTTTTCAGTCTGAGTCAGTTTTATGCAACTCTGATTGTCCTCCAGCAAACTGACAGGTTCCTTTCTCACCAAACCAAAGTCCTTGATGAGTTCATCCAGCCAGGCAATCTCTCGGCACGATTCCGATGCAGAAATATATTCAGCTTCTGTGGAAGATAATGCTACACAGTTCTGTTTATAACTGCCCCACACAACAGGTCCATCCCCAAACATAAAAACATGACCACTTGTTGATTTATAGTCAGCATTATCCCCAGCCCAATCTGCATCAGTGTACCCCACCAACTTAGGGTCACTGACAGCTGGCAACCTTAATTTACAGTTCACTGTACCCTTCAGATAACGCACCACCCTCTTCACACCAGCCCAATCATGCTCAGTGGGAGAACTCACTTTCCTGCTAAGAATCCCCACTGCATTGGCTATGTCAGGTCTACATGTGGTAACTAAATACAAAAGTTTACCAATTACCGACCTATATTCACTGTTATCTGGCAACAGCTTCGAATCCTGCTGATTCTTGAGGAAGTCTGTGGCCATGGGCGTTGCAACTGTGTTTGCATCTTGCAACTGCATGCATTCAATCAGTTCATTTATTTTCTGTCGCTGGCTGAGAAGGAATGATCCGTCTTCCTCTCTTTCCACCTGGATTCCTAGGTAGTACTTGACATCTCCTAGTTCTTTGACTCCCACCTCTTTGCTGAGGTGTTTCACAATTTGCACATAGTCTCTGTTATTAGATGTTGCGATAATCAAGTCATCAACGAAAGCCAATATATAAGAAAATTGTCCATTACTTGACTTACTGTACAAGCACTTGTCAGCGTTTCCTTGCTTGTATCCAAGTTGCACCAGCATACTGTGCAATTTCTGATTCCAAGCTCTAGCAGCCTGCCTTAATCCATAAAGTCCTTTTTCTAATTTGCAGACTAGATGAGCCTCATTCGGTTTTATAAAACCCTTAGGCTGTTTCAATAAATCTGTTCTGTAATCTCGCCATGCAAAAACGCAGTCGAAATATCGATGTGACGCACGTCCATTTGCTTAGAGGCTGCTATGCTCAAAAGCATTCTTACGCTACTGTATCTTACAGTTGGTGCAAACGTTTCATCATAATCTTCACCATATTTCTGTGAAAAGCCTTGTGCTACTAGCCTTGCTTTGTAGCGTTGCACTTCCCCTTCTGACCCCTTCTTAACCTTGAAAACCCACTTGCAGCCAATGGCTTTCTTACCCGGAGGTAGTTCTGTGAGGGTCCAAGTCTTATTTTGATGCAGTGCATCCATCTCCTCCTGCGCGGCCTTCTTCCAGAGACTGGCTTCTGCAGTTGGCATCTGCTGAATCTCTTCCCATGTGGAAGGTTCCTGTGGTGACGCCGACCCTGCAAGGTAGGACAACCTTACCGGTGGAACACCTCTGTTGGTTCTGGATGAGCGTCTGACCTCTGGTTCTGGTTCCTGAACCGCATCAGCTTCTTCATCATCCTCCAACGCTGGCATGTCCCCTTCTGGATCCTCTTCGTCTCTGGAGCCGCCAGGATTCTGGTCCTCTGCGTCTTCTGGTGCATCACCTGTAGGGGGCGCTATGACACTAGAAGGCAGATTAGTACTTTGTGGGGTTACAGAAGGAAAGTGTATAAGTTCTTGAGTCCATTCTGACTCCTTGGAACAGTCAATGACAGTCTTCCTTGTGTCAACCTTTGCAGACTGGCTTTCTGAAAGATCAACCTCATAAACATTATTGATTAGCTTTCCTTGGATATACACTTCACCATGCTTGGTTACATTGCATTGTCCATTTTCAAATGTGACCTTGAAACCTTTCTTTTCAAATGTGGATACACTAAGTAAGTTGCAGTTCAATTCTGGTACAAACAGAACATTAGACACTCTGGTTCTAAATGGTTCATTGTCTACATTGAATTCCAAATGCACAGAACCTGCACCTTTCGACTTCAAAATGCGGCCATCTGGTATCTGAATTTCAGATTCTTCATCATTTAGTTCATCAAAGTACTTTTCATCAAAACAAAAATGGGAGCTCGCTCCAGAATCTAAATACCACTTATTATGCACATTTTCATAATTCTGGACAGCTAAGCTCCTTTCTTGCAGCAGCATGTTGCACTCATGCTTCCCCCTTTTGTCCCCTTCTGGCTTAAAGGGGCGGGGTTTGTTCACTTTAGGAGATTTACAGTCCTTTGCTATGTGACCTCTCCTCTGGCAGTTAAAACAAGTTATTTCTTTGGCCTTTTTAAATTGCTTTGAAGCATAATTACAGTCACTTCTCCTAGAGTTGCGTTCTTGAGAATCCAAGCTTTCTCTGCATTCCTCTCTTAAGTGGCTGATTAATTCATTAAAAGTCAGATCTTTTGTGTGATCCATTAGGCTTCTAAATGAAGAAAATGCTGGTCCTAGCGATGCTAGCAAGAAAGTCACCTTAGTCACTTCATTAAGAGCTTCAGGAGTGAGAGCAATTCTTTGCACAATCTCTGAAAAACTCTTAACATGCTCTGTGAACTGCTCTCTGGAGTTCATCTTTAACTTGAGCAATTTATCTAGCAAATGCCTGTAGGAGTTCTGTGTAGATGCTCCATAAATCCGCTCAATGTCTTTTAAAATCTGGGATGCATCATCCTCAATGTTTATTAAGGATAGATGCTCATCGCGAAGTGCACTTAAAATTATGTGCTTGGCTTCGCTATTCTTCCTTTCCCAGGCTTCAATTTTGGCTAAATCTTCTTCTTTATCTCCTGTAGGCTTTTGATCTTTTATAGCCTGCAGAACGTTCCTTGCACTCAGATATACCATTAAGCGTTGCTTCCAGTGCACAAAATTATGGTCGTTCAGCAGCATATAGTTTGGCCTTGCTTCACTAACAAAAGCTACACTAGCCATCTTAAAATTCAAAAAGTTCAAAAAAAAGTTCAAAAATCCAAAAATTTGTCAAAATTCCAAAAATCAAAACCTCAAAAATGCTCAAAAATACAAAAAACTCAAATAAATCTTCACTGCCTCTGAGTACTGTAAACTCTGAGGGAGGGGAGGGGGTTAATCCCTTTTCAGCACAAGACAAAAGAACAAAGACAAAGACATGTGCTCACCAGGAAGTACTTTCAAAAAATCTAACTCAACTCAAAAACACAATCCAATGCAATCCTTCAAAAATACACAAAAATATGCAATACTGGGCCCAATAACCCTTTGTGGGAATGTTTAGGAGTGTGGATGAGTATATATTATTTATATATCTCAATCCCAGCTTGTGTGAGCAAGCTCCAAACTTAGCAGAGTTTACATTCCCTTTTAAAACACAGCAGAAAACGTTTGCATAGGCTTGCTTAAGCCAGCTATATTCCTGGTATATTCCCCTTGTTCCCTCTTAAAAGTAAAGATACAAGACAGCACTGATTATTAGATTTAAAAGGAGTTTACTTACAGACATCCAAGAGTTACAGTACATGCTTCAAGGAGGCAGACAAACTTAGATAAATGTATTTACATGCAGTGAAGCTGCTTCCATGAGGGAACAGGCTTCACCTCTGCTTCTCTCAGCTGCAGGCTGAGAGAGAGCATGCTGCTTCTTCAAAGGATGAGGCAAAATGGAGAGTGATCTTTGGGATGTTGTTCCCAGGTAAGACCACACCTACTTCTGGTTCCTGTAACTCAGTCCAGGTAAGCAGGAAGTTAAGCCTGGAGGACTGAGTTACCTTCATGTCCTCTCTAGGAGTGTTGTGTTTGGCTGCTCTGTGTTTACATCCCACAAAAGACAATTATGAAAAGTTGTGGAATGAAATTAAGAGAGATTTGGAGATATGGTCAAATCTAAAGTTATCATTGTTGTGCCGAATTTCTGCTGTGAAAATGAATGTATTGCCAAAGATGTTGTTTTTGTTCCAAGTATTTCCTATCATTGATAATGTGAAGTGTTTTAAAGAATGGCAAAAGGTATTATCCAAGTTCATCTGGCAGGGGAAAAAACCAAGAATTAAGTTTAAATTCTTAACGGATGTCAAAGAAAGAGGTGGCTTCTCCCTGCCAGATTTAAAGTTACATTTTGAAGCAGCAGCGTTCTGCTGGCTCATAGAATGGTTTATGCTGGAAAATACTAATTTGCTAGATTTCAAAGGCTATGATAATGTTTTTGGATGGCATGCTTACTTATGGTATGATAAGATAAAGGCCCATAGAGGATTTAAGAATCATATAATTAGAAAATCATTGTTCAATGTTTGGATCAGATATAAGGATTTGTTAGAAAGGAAAACAAGGGCCAAAGCAAACAAGATGAATTTTAACAGGGATAAATGTAAAGTACTACACTTGGGCAAAAAAAAAATGAAAGGCACAAATACAGGATGGGTGACACCTGGCTTGAGAGCAGTACATGTGAAAAGGATCTAGGAGTCTTGGTAGACCACAAACTTGACATGAGTCAACAGTGTGATGCAGCAGCTAAAAAAGCCAATGCAATATATAAAAGGATGTCATATAGAGGAGGGAATGAAAGGTTGTTTTCTGCTGCTCCAGAGAAGCGGACACGGGGCAATGGATTCAAACTACAAGAAAGAAGATTCCACCTAAACATTAGGAAGAACTTCCTGACAGTGAGAGCTGTTCGGCAGTGGAATTTGCTGCCAAGGAGTGTGGTGGAGTCTCCTTCTTTGGAGGTCTTTAAGCGGAGGCTTGACAGCCATCTGTCAGGAATGCTTTGATGGTGTTTCCTGCTTGGCAGGGGGTTGGACTGGATGGCCCTTGTGGTCTCTTCCAACTCTAGATTCTATGATTCTATGAAAACACCTAGGTGGATTTCTCCACTGGAAGCCAAGGCCCAGAAAAAGTTAAAAATGGAAACTAAGTGGTTGAAATATAGTGACTTGCTGTTGGAAGTTCAGAACAAATTTAAACTAAAGTCATATGAACAACTTAAAGATAAGTTAAGTGATTGGTTACAGTACCACTAGATTAATGAAATGTTCAAAGCTGATAGTGTAAAGAGAAAGTAGGAAGCTTTTACCATATGTGTGGGGCGTGCCCCAAGATAAAGGACTTCTGGGAAAGGATTTATAATGAAATGAAAAAGGTGTTAAAAGACACTTTTATAAGGAAACCAGAAGCCTTTCTATTGGGAATCACAGGGGAAGAAATTCCCAAAAAGGATATTACTTTCTTTTTGTATGCCACGACAGCTGCAAGACTACTAATTGCAAAGAACTGAAGAACCAAGAGACACCAACAGTAGAAGAATGGCAAATGATGATGATAGAGGTTTTTGGTAATGATGCTGGACGTGGATTTCATAAGATAGAATGTTATAAGGAAATAATCATGGGTGATTGCTAATATATGTAACTGCCAATGAAGACTGAAAATGAATTTCAGAAGGAGACCCTAAGATGTTAGAGGAAAGATGTTAAGATTGTATAAGAAATTTGTGTGTTGTTTGTTTTTGTATTTGTTTTGTTTGAATTTTTTCTTATAAAATTAATGAAAATATTTTTAAAAATAGAAAAAGGCAGAACTGGAGGAAGATGGTTCACAGAAAAAGCTGCAATTTGCTGTTCAAGGTTTACTGTGGGGGTGTTAGTTCCCAGGTGTTGTAGGGGGCGCTGTTGAGCTCTGTGAAAATACATGAGGTTTGTCACATAGAGGTATTTTTTGAATTCCAGGCAGATAGGACGATCCCACAGGGAGCCTTACCAAGAGAGGCCACGATCCCACGATTCTCCTCCATGACGTCCTTATGCAGAGCTCTCTGGTCAGGATCCAGCAACGCCCACTCCTCGTCCGTGAAATAAACTGCGACATCTTCAAAGCACACTGGACCCTGAAAGAAAAAGGGAAATGTCCTCTCTGAGACAGCACAAATATGATCTGCTACACATTTTGATTATGGATGCTTATTTTAAAGCTTCAATGGAATTCTTTTATTCTGCGTTTTTATTATGGGTGTTAGTCTTTGTGCAAATAGGAGGTACTTCACTTTGGTTTTCAAGTCATTCTGCCTACGCAAGCATTCCAGTTTCCCAGATGCAATAATCCCCTTTCTCCTCTCCTCGTGAGTTGTTCTGGGGAGGATCCCTCCCAATGCCCTAGAGCCAAATTCAAGGGGTTCATGGGGGCATGGAGAGGGGGAGGAGTGGGGGGCAGGCCCCATTTTGCAGCGGATGGGGCTGGCTTGGTGAATCCTGGACACTGTTGGTTATGGTATCTCCAAAGCTTAGAAGCCAATTTTTGTACTCAGTGATTAATATAGATAGTGAATAATCCTAGTCTGGATGGCCATCTGTCTTGGGTGACCTAGCTGAGATTCCTGCAAGGCAGGGGGTTGGACTTGATGACCCTTGGGGTCCCTTTCAACTCTAGGATTCCATGAAAACTGCAACTGCAGATGAATCCTACTGGCGACATTCAGAAGGCTGGTGTCACAGAGTTAGATGGGCAGGAAATCCCACAGTGCACAGCTGGAGTTAACCCTTTATCAGCAAGAACACGATATTCAGAGACTTGGCTGAGTTTCAGGCTGAATGAGAACAGCAGCTCATTCCCGGAGGGTCTTTCAGTTTGCATTTCTTAGTGCAGAATGTATTGACCTGATATTGATCTTTTCTATTCTAATTAGTTCAAGAGGGTTCTGGAACCTTCTTTGAATGAAAGAAACAAGCAGAAGGTTCCTGGTGTTTGGGTTATTCCTTCAGAGAAGCTGAGTAGAGCTGGGTTAAAGTGGTTCTGTTATCTCTTCTGTCAAGGTCATGCTGACTATAAGAAGACACCAGAAGGAGCCTGGATTTCAATTTCTCTTTCTATCTCTCTTCCTTCTGCTGTTCTGTATACAGTATGCTTAGTGTTATGGTTTAAACTTATCATAAGTCATGGTAAGTTTAAGTTAAGCCTCCTGAAACTGGATTTCTTATAGACAAGGCCAATCCTGAACGTTTTAGGATTTGGGACCATTATGCTCATTTGCCTTCAGTAGCAGCAAAGCTCTGCCAAATGAAATATAATTGCCTCTGATCTAATCCTGCAATGTGTTTAGGTTTTTATTCTGCTACCTATACACTGGAGTTCTGCTCTGGATCAATATTGAACAGAATTCCATGACAGGGTCTTCTTCCACAAAATCAGTTGTTGAGAGTGAAGGCCCCCAGCTCCCCACAGCTTTCCAGCTCCCCTCCTCTCTGGGGTTTCTGGCAAGTGATCCAACAGTGCGCCAGTGTGCAGCCTGCCTTTGCTCCTCCATTGTCAGACGTCTCCTGGCTCTGAGAGACAAGCAGGGAGGGTGGCTTCTGGCAGGAGGAGAGGGAGACACCGGTGGCTCCTTCTTATCCTGACTCACCTCTGCCTCTCGACCTCCCTCCTCCCACTCGCCTCCTTCCTCTTCTGCCTCTGATTCTGGACTGCATTCTGCCACAGAGTCTCCCAGCTCACTAAGCCCTGTTACCCCTTCAGCTTCTGACACCTCCTCTTCCCAGGCTTCTCCCTCTTCTTCCTCTGACTGTTCATCCTTCTTCTACCTCCACTCCTTGGCCTCTAAGACGTCTTCCCTTCCTGGTTCCCCGGCTGCTTCCTCCCACCATTCCTCTGTGCCCCACCAGTCCATGACATTCTCCATTCCTCAGCCTCTGTCCCCACAAGGCAGCTTCCCCTGACCTGATCTGGTTCCACAGCTGCTGCTTCCCTTCTGCCCCCATGAAAAGACGGATCAGGAGGTCTTGCTGGCATCATTCTGTCACCTGCAAGAGAGAAAAGGTAAGCAGGATGCCAGGAGTGCCAGCTTCTCTCACAGGTGAAACACGGCATCTCTAACCACAGATGGGCCTTTGAGGAGCCTGACCTGCTGAGAGCATCTGGATGTTTGTGCCTATTTCATATGTTAGTTGTGCAGAAATACATCTCCCCTCCTCTACACTGCTGCTGTTGCTGCTGCTGTGAGGGTCTGGGAAGACCGCTCCCTCCTCTGGCCAACTGCATCGGGCCTAGGAGGCGGGCCTACACTCACCAACAGAGCTTAACAGGCGCCAAGAAGGGCAGCCTCGGCTCTTGCTCTGTAAATTACTATTGTTTGCATAATGTATTTTACATTGTAATGTAGCCAAAGCAAATTCCGAGTGTATTGAAAAATGTACTTGGCCAATAAATTATTATTCTATTCTATTCTATTCTGGACCCTTGTTCCCAACAGTCCCCTCCCCAAAACAAGAAGAAAACCCCCCACAGATTAATTGGAAAGCAACAGAATGAGACCAAACGGAGAAAAACCACCTTCCTCCTTACCCAGTGGCCTCTCTCTGGTGTCCAACGGAGGCCTCTCTGCCTCACAGGAATCCAGGTCCATTTCTGCAAAATGATCCTTTCCCTGAAAAAGAAACAAGGATTCAAAACAGAGAATAATTGGCGAGAAATATTAGAAAGTGAATGACAAAGACAAAAAGTTTAAGGGTGTTAGATCTCATTCCATGGGTGCTTTCCCAGAAAAAGGATGGGCCATCAGCAGACCATTATGGGATGTTCTCTGTCCTCTTTGGAGCCCCTTGGGAGTATCCAGAGGAAAGTCTCTCTCACCTGCTTTCTCTCCTCTGCCTGACTCAGGAGGAAACCTTCGGCCAGGGCCACCGCCTGGGAACTGGTCTCCGCTCCGCATTCCCTCACCCAGCTCTCCATCTCCGGGGGAAGGACAGCCAGGAACTGCTCCAAGATCACCAGGTCCAGCATCTCAGCTTTCGTGTGCCTTTCTGGCTTCAGCCACTGATGGTCAAGGTGGTAGAGTCGGCTGCAAACTTCTCGGGGTCCTTTGGCCTCCTGGCAGCAGAACTGCCTCAACTGCTGGCTCTGCACCTCTGAGCGGAGGGTGTCCTCCTCACCCAGGATCTTCTGCACTGGGTTTTCCCAGAATCCCCCACTGCTCCCAGTTTGGATGGCATGGCCTCTTCCTGCTTCAGGGCCAGCTGAGTCTCGCTCATCCATCTGTGGTCTCAGGAAACCTCTGAGAAGAAGAAGAAGAAGAGTTTGGATTTGATATCCCGCTTTTCACTACCCGAAGGAGTCTCAAAGCGGCTAACATTCTCCTTTCCCTTCCTCCCCACAACAAACACTCTGTGAGGTGAGTGGGGCTGAGAGACTTCAGAAGGTCACCCAGCAGCTGCATGTGGAGGAGCGGAGAAACGAACCCGGTTCTCCAGATTATGAGTCTGCCACTCTTAACCACTACACCACACTGGCTCTCTGAGAGTTGAGAAGGAACCCTTTGGTCATCTGCCAAGATCAGCCTGTGCTAATGAGGTGCTAGGAAATATTACAAAGCAAATACAATGTTCTGTTATAATGGGGATACACCATAAGGAGAAGAAAAATCGTTCCCTGATCAAGTGTGTATGAGACCTGCTAGTAACCAGCGTAGGTAGGACTGTACCACAGCCCAGACTCTGCCCAGGAAAGTACCATGCCAAATCTGCAGAAAACTGGAGGTGGGAGAGGGGGTTTGCTGGGTGCTCCCCCACACACAGGAGAGAGGAGGAGGAAGACCCCAAACAATAGCGTGCAAGGCCTTATATATATCCACTTTGAAATTCCCTGCCCTGGAGCTCAAGACCACCCCTCCATACATCACAGAAGGGTTGTTGCTCAAGACCACCCCCACAAACATCATACCCACATCACAACAGAAATTTGCATGTTGTTGTTTTTCCTGCCTGTCGGGTAATAATAATAATAATAATAATAATAATAATAATAATAATAATAATATTTATTATTTGTACCCCGCCCATCTGGCTGGATTTCCCCAGCCACTCTGGGCGGCTTCCAACAGAAATCAAATACAAAAATATCAAACATTAAAAACTTCCCTAAAAAGGGCTGCCTTCAGGTTTTTTCTGAATGTCAGGTAGTTGTTTATTTCCTTGACCTGTGATGGGAGGGCGTTCCACAGGGCGGGCGCCACTACCGAGAAGGCCCTCTGCCTGGTTCCCTGTAGTTTTGCTTCTCGCAGTGAGGGAACCGACAGAAGGCCCTCGGCGCTGGATCTCAGTGTCCGGGCTGAATGATGGGGGTGGAGACGCTCCTTCAGGTATACAGGACCGAGGCCGTTTAGGGCTTTAAAGGTCAGCACCAACACTTTGAATTGTGCTCGGAAACGTACTGGGAGCCAATGCAGATCTCTCAGGACCGGTGTTATGTGGTCCCGGCGGCCACTCCCAGTCACCAGTCTAGCTGCCGCATTCTGGATTAATTGCAGTTTCCGGGTCACCTTCAAAGGTAGCCCCACATAGAGCGCATTGCAGTAGTCCAAGCGGGAGATAACCAGAGCATGCACCACTCTGGTGAGACAGTCCGCGGGCAGGTAGGGTCTCAGCCTGCGTACCAGATGGAGCTGGTAGACAGCTGCCCTGGACACAGAATTAACCTGCGCTCCATGGACAGCTGTGAGTCCAAAATGACTCCCAGGCTGCGCACCTGGTCCTTCAGGGGCACAGTTACCCCATTCAGGACCAGGGAGTCCTCCACACCTGCCCTCCTCCTGTCCCCCAAAAACAGTACTTCTGTCTTGTCAGGATTCAACCTCAATCTGTTAGCCGCCATCCATCCTCCAACCGCCTCCAGGCACTCACACAGGACCTTCACCGCCTTCACTGGTTCTGATTTGAAAGAGAGGTAGAGCTGGGTATCATCCGCATACTGATGAACACCCAGCCCAAACCCCCTGATGATCTCTCCCAGCGGCTTCATATAGATATTAAAAAGCATGGGGGAGAGGACAGAACCCTGAGGCACCCCACAAGTGAGAGCCCAGGGGTCTGAACACTCATCCCCCACCACCACTTTCTGAACACGGCCCAGGAGGAAGGAGCGGAACCACTGTATAACAGTGCCTCCAGCTCCCAACCCCTCTAGCCGGTCCAGAAGGATGTTATGGTCGATGGTGTCAAAGGCCGCTGAGAGATCCAGCAGAACTAGGAAACAGCTCTCACCTTTGTCCCTAGCCCGCCGGAGATCATCGACCAGCGCGACCAAGGCGGTTTCAGTCCCATGGTGAGGCCTGAATCCCGATTGGAAGGGATCCAAATGGTCCGCTTCTTCCAGGCGTGCCTGGAGTTGTTCAGCAACCACCCGCTCAATCACCTTGCCCAAGAATGGTAGATTTGAGACTGGGCGATAGTTGGCCATATTGGCCGGGTCTAAAGATGTTTTTTTAAGAAGCGGTTTAATGACCGCCTCTTTCAGCGGGGCTGGGAAGGCTCCCTCACAGAGGGAAGCATTCACCACCCCGCGCAGCCCATCGCCCAGCCCCTCCCGGCTAGCTTTTATAAGCCAGGATGGGCAAGGATCAAGGAGACAGGTGGTTGGTTTCACTCGTCCAAGCAGCCTGTCCACATCCTCGGAGGTAACAGACTGAAATTGATCCCACGCAACTGGACTAGACAGGACTCTGGCACTCTCCCGCCCTGGCCCTGCTCCCACGGTGGAGTCTATCTCTTTCCGAATCTGAGCGATTTTATCTGCAAAAAACTTTGCAAACGCATTGCAGGAGATCTTGGGGTCCCTACCAGGCCCCGATGACGAAGGTGGCTCCGATAGATTCCGAACCACCTGAAAGAGTCTCCTGCTGCTGTTTTCCGCAGATGCAATAGAGGCGGTGAAGAAAGTCTTCTTCGCCGTCGCTATCGCCACTTGGTAGGCTCGACGTTGAGCTCTAACCTGTGTCCGGTCGGATTCAGAATGGGTTTTCTGCCACCGGCGCTCTAGCCGTCTCAACGATTGTTTCATCGCCCTCAGCTCCGGGGAAAACCACGGGGCTGTCCGGGCTCCATGCAACCGGAGAGGGCGCTTCGGAGCCAAACAGTCAATAGCCCTGGTTAGCTCCACATTCCAGCGGGCCACCAGGGAATCGGCTGAAAGGCCATCAACATGGGATAAAGTATCCCCTACCACTCTCTGGAAACCATTTGGATCCATTAAGTGGCGGGGGCGGACCATCCGAATTGGTCCCACCTCCCTGCAGAGGGGAAGGGTTGCGGAGAAGTCCAGTTGCACCAGGAAGTGATCTGACCATGGCACTTCTTTAGTTTCACTTTTTTTTAATGTCAGATCACCAACATCCATAGAGGTGAATACCAGGTCTAAGGCATGTCCTCGGCTATGAGTTGGACCAGACTTATTCAGGGTCAGCCCCATGGAGGCCATGCTTTCCACGAAGTCCCGAGCGGCCCCTTGTAAGGTCGTGTCGGCATGGATGTTAAAATCCCCTAGGACGACCAAACTAGGTGTCTCCAGGAGAACATCCGCCACGACCTGAAGCAGCTCGGGCAGGGAATCCTTGGTGCAGCGGGGAGGTCGGTACACCAAAAGGAATCCTGTACTGCCCCTATTGCCCAACTTCCAGAACATGCACTCAGAGAACTGGGTCTGATAATTATCTGATAATGTCTTATCTTATCTTTCTGGTAGTCTGGCCCGTTCCTTTGAGATGGCAATCACTTAATTCCTGAGACAATGGGAAGGTTCCCCCCCCCCATTTTCTCCCATTTATACAAATGCAAAACATACAGTACTGCAGTTGCAAACCTCATGCGACCTCACCTCTCCCTGGCAAGACCCCCTGCTCCTGGGATCCCGCCCCCCACATGAACCATTCCTTCTCCCCATTGCACCTTCGGGGGGGGGGGGAGAGAGACTCACCAGATCCCCCTGCAGGAGTGCAATGCAACATTTGAAGGAGAGGAAAGCAACCCCGTCCCCCGTTGCAGGAAAGGGAGGGAGGGTCTCTTGCCAGGAGGACCTGGCCCCTCCTGGCAGGACCCCTCCCCCTGCACCCTCCCCTGGGACCCCCACCGCCTCCCCACTGCACCCTCTGGGGGGTGGGAGAGAGAGAGAAGACTCACCGGATCCCAGGAGGGGACTGGGGAGGGAGGGGCCTTGGCTCTGGAGGACCTGGCCCGCCCCCTCTTGCTTCCTGTCCTCTCTAGGAAGGCAGCTCGGTTCTCTTTAACCCTTGCAAAGCCGATCCGCCCAGCTCAGCCAGAAGGGTTCCTCCAATCGGGTGAAGGGCAGAAAGCGAGAGGAACTGGAGGGCGTGGCCAAAGAGGGGAGCAACTGGGGCCGAGTGTGGCGCATGCGCAACTGCCTCCCCGCCTCCCTCCAACCTCCACTTGCCCTCCTCGCGGGGCTCGTGCTCGCCCAGATCAGCGTCCCTTCGGGGGCCACGCCCCCTCTGCGCACGCGCACACGCACACGCACCCCCCACCCCCCACGATAGAATGATTGACATATTTATGGAACCCTTTTAAAGCCAATTTTGCGGGGCAGCGCTTATGCAGTAATCTTTGAGAATTCCTGGAGAACAGGCGAAGTCCCAGCAGACTGGAGGAGGGCAAATGTTGTCCCTATTTTCAAAAAGGGGGAAAGAGAGGACCCAAACAATTACCGCCCAGTCAGTGTGGTGTCGTGGTTAAGAGCGGTAGACTCGTAATCTGGGGAACCGGGTTCGCGTCTCCGCTCCTCCACATGCAGCTGCTGGGTGACCTTGGGCTAGTCACACTTCTCTGAAGTCTCTCAGCCCCACTCACCTCACAGAGTGTTTGTTGTGGGGGAGGAAGGGAAAGGAGAATGTTAGCCGCTTTGAGACTCCTTCGGGTAGTGATAAAGTGGGATATCAAATCCAAACTCCTCCTCCTCCTCCTCCTCCTCCTCTTCTTCTTCTTGGGATATCAAATCCAAACTCCTCCTCTCTCCTCCTCCTCTTCTCTTCTTCTTCTTCTCCTCCTCCTCTTCTTCTTCTTCTTCTTCTTCTTCTTCTCTTCTTCTTCTTCTTCTTCTCTCTTCTTCTTCTTCTTGGGATATCAAATCCAAACTCCTCCTCCTCCTTCCTCTTCTTCTTCTTCTTCTTCTTCTTCTTGGGATATCAAATCCAAACTCCTCCTCCTCCTCTTCTTCTTCCCTCCTCCTCCTCCTCCTTCTTCTTCTTCTTCTTTCTTCTTCTTCTTCCTCTTCTCCAACTCCTCCTCCTCCTCCTCTTCTTCTTCTTCTCTCCTCTCCTCCTCCTCCTCCTCTCCTTCTTCTTCTTCTTCTTCTTCTTTCTCTTTCTCCCTCCTCCTCCTCCTCCTCCTCCTCCTCCTCCTCCTCCTCCTCCTCCTCCTCCTCTTCTCTTCTTCTTCTTCTTCTTCTTCTTCTTCTCCCTCCCCTCCTCCTTCCTCCTCTCCTTCTTCCTCCTCCCTCCTCCTCCTCCTCCTCCTCCTCCTCCTCTCCTCCTCCTCTCCTCCTCCTTCTTCCTCTTCTTTCTCTTCCTTTCTTCTTCTTCCTCCTCCTCCTCCCCTCCTCCTCTCTTCTTCTTCTTCTTCTTCTGGGATATCAAATCCAAACTCCTCCTCCTCCTCCTCCTCCTTCTTCTCTTCTTCTCCTCCTCCTCCTCCTCTCTTCTTCTTCTTCTTCTTCTTCTTGGATATCAAATCCAAACTCCTCCTCCTCCTCTTCTTCTTCTTCTTCTTCTTCTTCTTCTTCTTCTCTCTTCTGATATCTCCTCCTTCCTCCTCCTCCTCCTCCTCCTCTTCTTCTTCTTCTTCTCTTCTTCAAATCCAAACTCCTCCTCCTCTCCTCTTCTTCTTCTTCTCCTCCTCTCCTCCTCCTCCTCCTCCTCTCTTCTTCTTCTTCTCCCTCCTCCTCTCCTCCTCTTCTTCTTCTTCTCCCTCCTCCTCCTCCTCCTCCTCCTCCTCTTCTTCTTCTTCTTCTTCTTCTTCCTCCTCCTCCTCCTCCTCCTCCTCCTCCTCCTCCTCCTCCTCCTCCTCCACAGGAACTCAGAAGAAGGTGCTGCTGCCTTCCACTCTGGGTGGCTTCCAACAAAATATTAAAAACACATTGAAACAGCAATCCTTAAAAACTTCCTTAAACAGGACTGGCTTCAGATGTTTTCTAAAACTCAGGAAGTTGTTTATTTCCACAGGGAGGGGGCTACTACTGAGAAGGCCCTCCTCCTGGTTCCCTGTAACCTCACTTCTCTCAGGGAGGGAGCATCCAGAAGGCCCTCAGAGCTGGACCTCAGTGTCCGGGCAGAACAGTGGGGGTGGAGATGCTCCTTCAGGTATCCTGGACCAAGGCCGTTTAGGGCTTTAAAGGTCAGCCAAGGCTTATAAGAGACCGAACATGTCTGCAAATTGGCTAAGATACATGGACATATTGCAGCAGGAAGGGGACTCATTTAAGTTGAAAAGTTATGACCAAGTCAAAAGTCAGGTCCCCGACTGGCTGCAATATCATCAGGTGTATGAAACATTTAAAATGGACAAAAAAGTTGGTTTTCAAGTAGAAAAATCAAAACTGGAGACAGAACTGATAGAATCGAACTTTAAGAACCTTTCCAAAATGTATAATCTTTTGCTAGAGTGGCATACGAAAGATGAACTGGTTAAATCGTCAATGATAGATTGGGCGAAAGATGTAGGACATAATATTATGATGGATGACTGGGAGAGATTGTGGCAGAAAGGTATCAAATTTACTGCTTGTCATAGTTTAAGAGAAAACATAATGAAAATGGTGTATAGATGGTATTTGACACCAGTTAAGATAGCTAAGATGAATACCAAAATGTCAGATGTATGTTGGAAATGTAAACATGCGAAAGGTACCTTTTTTCATATGTGGTGGCTGTGCCCAGCGGTAAATGCTTTCTGGGATAAGATTTATAATGAGCTTAAGAAGGTAATGAAAGTTACCTTTTGTAAGAAACCAGAGGCATTTCTTCTGAGCATAACCAATGAAGAGATACCCAGTCAGGATAGAGTGTTTTTTATGTATGCCACAACAGCAGCTAGAATTTTATTGGCAAGAACATGGAAAGGAGAAGAGATACCAACGGTGGAAGAATGGCAGATGAAGATGATGGAATATATGGAACTCGCAGAACTGACCGCCAGAATCCGGGACCAGAGGGAGGAGAAGGTGTCGCAGGACTGGAAGAAATTTAAGGACTACTTATTGAAAAGTGTTAAACTGAATGTTTGAATATTTGTGCAGAGCTATATAGATGTATTGGCTTTAGCAGGTAAATGTTAGAAATTTTGATTCAGTAGCAATTTTTGATATGTTATATTATGGGATATAGAAGGGTATAAGATTTAATATATAAGATATGATTTGTAGACTAAGAAATTTTATATTTTTAGGTATTTGGTAAAAGTTAATAGAAAAAGAAATATAGCTACCCGAACAGTATATGAGATTTGAAAGGCAGTGGAGGGAACGGGGGAAGTCCCCGAGATAGTTAAGGAATAAGAAGAAAACAGATAGATGATTATTAAGGTTTGTATTTCTTATGTTGTGTATTGTTTATTATGTATTTTGTTTTTTATGTATGTATTATGTTTTTAATGTTTTTATGTTGTTATAATGTTATGTTTTTCTCTTTTGTTCTGTTTATTGGAAAATAATAAAATCTTATAAAAAAATAAAAAAAATAAAAAAATAAAGGTCAGCACCAACACTTTGAATTGTGCACGGAAACATACTGGGAGCCAATGAAGGTCTTTCTTTCTTTTTAAAATATATATATTTTTATTCATTTTGTAAAAAGAAACACAAATAAGACAAATACAAAAACAAATCCAACACAAATAACTTTTAAACAAGCCTCACATTTCCCCAACATCTTGGGGCGACTTCCCCCAACCTCTCCTTTCTGGGTTTCTTTTCTTTTCTTTTTTTTAAAAAGAATTTTATTGGTTTTTTTTTACAAAACAAAGAACAACAAAACACATACAACAACACAAACACAGCAATCAAAACATAATGAAAAACAAATGCAAACCCCACTAAAACACCAATAATTCTTTTTCTTGTTTAAAAAAAAAAAAAAAATTCTTGTTTGAATCTATACTGGGTGACTTCCCCCGTTTTCTCTCCTTTGGTTCCAATTCTAATTTACTTTAATAACTTCTCATCTCTAAAGTTTAAATCATCCAAAAAATCTAAACATACTTCTTAATATTTAATTTTTACTTCAAAATAACCTATTACTTCTTAACACAAATCATACATCTTATTTCACTTAAACTGCTGCTAATAAAGAAAATTAACATATCTCTTCACTAATTCAAAATCTTAAATTCTTAACACACTGACTTCAGGGTACCATAATAAGCCATCCTAATTATATTTTAAATATTCTCACCCTATCCCTTTTCTAACCATTTTCCTTCGCCATCTCGGGATCTCCCCCCAGACATTTCTCCATCTCCCTCCAACACCATTGTCCAGAATGTCTTCTTTTTCTATAAATCCACAGGTCCAGACGCAGTCCATAAATGTCCTTGCAGGGGGCTTCAGGATACACAAATCATCTCTTCCAGCATCTCCGTTTCAAAGTTCCAATCATCTTCCATTGTAGATTCACAAATCTTCTTCCCATCATTTCTGGGCTCTCACCCCAGAAATTGGATATAAATTGTATTCCAACCCTGCGTCTCTCACAATCTCCTTTCTGGGTTTCAATTCCATTCTCCATCGACAGCTTCGTAAATTACCAAATATCCATTATTCTTGTTCATTTACCTATTAACTCATTATCCATTATTAATTACCAAATAAAATTAAAAATTAAAAATAATTTATACCCAACATTGTACCAGAAACCTATAGCTACTTCCCTAGGGCTTCGAAAATGTAAACATTACAATATTTTTTCAGATCAATTTTTAAATTTCTTCCAATCTTCCCGCACTGTTTCCTCTCGCTGTCAGCTTGGCAAGTTCCATTCTTCTGCTCTCAGTATCTCTTGATTCTTCCAGTTCTTTGCAATCAGTATTCTTGCTGCTGTCCTGCATGCACACGGAAGCTCATACCAATAACAAAACAAAACAAAACAAAAAATTCCTTCCAGTAGCACCTTAGAGACCAACTAAGTTTGTTCTTGGTATGAGCTTTCGTGTGCATGCACTCTTCAGATAGACTGAAACAGAAGTCACCAGATCCTTATACATAGTGAGGGAGTATGCCTGTAACTGGAACCAATAACAAACTTAGATGCTCCGCTCCTTTTCCCTGCAAGATGGCCAAGGAAGGGAGATGCTCAGAGCCCAACCAAGATCCAAAATACCCCTGTCAGCGAAACGGAGAACCAAGGGCAAAGTTACCTGATTACCTGGATCGCCAGGCAAAGGCCTGAGGACGTTGCGGAACAAAGGGAGTCCAGCCGCCACAGAGCAAAGCAAGGCACGAGGTTTATTGCGCAATAGGTTCAAGAGAATTCTGAACCCCTAACAAAGGGTGTCCTGAACTTTTAAAAGTTCCCGCAATAGCCCAGAATACATAGCGAAATACATCACAGAAACGTCAGAAATGGGGAGGGGAGAGAGGAGGTTCTGGCAATATTTACATACGGGAAAAACAAGTTTTACATGTCAAGAGGGATGGCAGGAACTGGTGATGGGATTTAGGGTGGGTGAAATACACATTGAAGGTTTCCACTGGGGAAGAACAATAGAAAACTCCTAGGAGGATGTCTGCTGTCATGGTTACTGATGGATGGGTGCTTGAATGGATTACCGGGAGGGGTGCATTTCCTCCTGCAGCTGGATGAGGACGTGACTCTCTGCTTAAGGGATTATGAAAGCCACTGAGTTAGGAGTCCAAAAATTATACAGTATCGAAATAACATACTTCTGATGATCGGAGGATGGCGGGGACCGAGGGGTTAGAAAGGTTATTTTATAAGGAGCAGATAGACACTCGAACCATGCAGCTAGGACCTTGCGTTGCTGAGATATTGATTTTTATGTTATTTAACCTTAGAGCTGTCAAACTGCCCGCCCACAGTCTAAGCGAGTCCACTGGTTACAATGTTGCAAGTTATAATTAATAACTTCCCTTGCTAGATACATTTTAGTTTCGATTCCATTGTTCTCACAGCAGGGAACCTGTCAATACCCACTTAGTGAGCAGTCAAGCGTGAAGGTGTTGAGAAGCAGAGCTGAACGTTCCATTTTGGAGGCCTGGCTGAATGCATGCTCCTGATTGGTCGGTTTGCCGTTCATTGAGAAAATGGCGTGTAGAGAAGCGCTTTTGACAAGTAAAGCTATACGAGGGGTTTCAGGCTTTATGTACAGCCTTCCCGAGGGGTTTAGCGGGAAATCAGTGTGCTGCTTGTGGAACTATGTGGGGAAACATGGGGAGGGGTTTCGGGGGTTCCCGGGGAAGGGGTCTTTGGGGTGATCCGTTGCCTCCTGGCTGGCTGTCTTGCTAGCAGGTCTCCGAAGGCGCCCCCCCCCTTCCCTGCCGGTTTCCCTATCATATCCCCCATTCGGAGAGAGGGTTGCGACCCGTTCCGGAGGAACAGCAACCCCTTCTCTCCGCACTTTCACAGTTCGGTGATCTGGTATTCCCCTTCCCCCAGGTGCTGCATTTGCACGTACTCAGGGAAGGTGACGGAGCTGTGAGAATAGGCTCGGAGGGGAAATATGGAGTTTGGAGCTGGCTGGGTAGGGCAGCGAAACAAGGAGCAGCAAGGGGCCCAACAATGGATAACACAACAGAAGATTAGGAGGCATAAGACAAAGAATATGGCAAATAAAATAATACCCTTCAACAGTTGCTTTACCCAACCCAGGTTTGGTAACCATCCCCACAAGTCAAAGTCTGACAGACCCTCATGCTGGATGTTCTGCAGTTGTCCGGCAAGTTTGTGGATATTATTAAGGTGCCCGGTAATATTTAAAGTTTGATCCGTCACATAGGTACAGCATTCAGAGCCAATTAATGCACAAGTCCCGCCCTCCGAAGATAATAAAAAATCTGTAGCAATGCGATTTTGAAGGGATAATTGACGAACCTGGGTGAGTTCAGTGGTTAGAGAATCCGTAAGTTGTTCCGTTTCTCGCATAAATCGCAGGAGGATGTCAGTCAGTTTCAAGATGTCAACGTGGTTGGAGCCGGCCCCGTAAGCTGGGAACAGCGCTCTTCCCCATGTCTCTCCGTTCGCTGCAACTTCGGAGAGGTCAGAAAGAGCCTGCTGCTCCCTCTTATTTCGCTGTCTACCCACTGGCAATTCTCGGGTGACCCGTATACCAGGCACGATATATCCTATGTAGCAGGAGCCGGACATGTGCGGGCTGATCCACCGGTACCCACGGTGGGCACAGATCCACCACAGCCCCGCAAGGTAAGACTCCATCCTGCCGGAAGCAAAGCTGTGCAACAAGCCTGGATTCGGGGACCCTGTGGGGCTGACAGCGATAGTCCAGGCCAGGGACAGATTGGCGACACGCTGGACATTCACAGGGCTGGTGACAGTCACCTGCCCGTCATCGTGGAGTTCCAGGGTGATGGCGCAAGTACTGGCTCCGACAGTTGGCCCCTGTCCAGTGAAGAGGCGGCATAGGGGTCCTTTCGTAGGTCCAGTCAAATAGAGGTACTGGTGTGTGAGATTCAAGGCTGTCAGGTTCCACGAAGGGATTTCCCCCGCCCGAAACTGTTCCAAGGTAACGGCTACTGGGACAAGGGGTAGTCCCTGTCGGATATGGCTTGGGGCATGGGCACAAATCCAACAGTCCGGTTCAGAGGTTTCCTTAGCCACCTTGCTAAGGAGCTGTATGAAGGAATTTTGTTCCCAAGAGGAAAGGAAGTCCGGTTCCGCCAATGATGGGTCTGTGCCAAGGCGCCGAGGGGCGGTGCCAATTGGATGCAGTGGGTCAGAGGTATTGAGGAGTGTGGCACTTGTGGCAATGCCGCCGCACCGCTGGGGGCCTGTGTGGTCCCATACCGGAGGGTGAGAAGGGGTGGCCGAATGGTGCCATCCTTCCAGGTATTTGTACCCCTCCCAGTCCCCCACAAGTCCGAGGTCCCATAGGCAGCAGTATCGTCTGAGGCAGATCCCCTGCAGGCGGGACCTGCGGCGGACTGGGGCCATCCGAAGACATTGGAATCCAAAGATGAGGTGGTCGGCCTGATGATGGTCATCCGTATAGGTATGGGTGCTCCCCCCATGCTCCACATCAGTCCAGTCTGGGAGTTTGGAAGTTTCCCCACGAGCGAAGAGGAGGTAGGACCCATTTACACAATGGAGACGGTAATATCCATGGTCCAGAGTGAGGGAAGCGGACCCAATACGGTGGTAGTACTGGTTGCGAATGAAGAGTTCCCAGTACTCCAAACCTGAGAGTTGGGGTACTAAAGAGTGGCGCAATAAAGTTCGTGATTCGGGTAGGCAGAAATCGAAGTCCCCCATTCGGTCCTGGTTTTCTGTACCCCCCAAGTCAATGGTGTGAAAACTCAAGAACCGGTAATCAGTTTGCAGCCCAAGGCAATGTCCGGTGGTAGGGGCCGGATGGATAATCCACAGAAAGAGGAGAAGGCAAAGGAGAAGTCTCATGGTTTTCCTGAGGACGAGCAAAGGGTTCGCTGTTAGCGGGCTGCCAAAAGGTCGAGCTGTCAGCGGAGGGCGAAGAGCCGAGCTGTCGACGAGCTGTCAACCGGCGAGGCGAGCTGTCAACGGAGGGCGAAGAGCCGAGCTGTCAACGAGCTGTCAAACGGCAAGGCGAGCTGTCAACGGAGGGCGAAGAGCCGAGCTGTCAACGAGCTGTCAAAAGGCAAGGCGAGCTGTCAACGGAGGGCGAAGAGCCGAGCTGTCAACGAGCTGTCAAACGGCAAGGCGAGCTGTCAACGGAGGGCGAAGAGCCGAGCTGTCAACGAGCTGTCAAAAGGCAAGGCGAGCTGTCAACGGAGGGCGAAGAGCCGAGCTGTCAACGAGCTGTCAAACGGCAAGGCGAGCTGTCAACGGAGGGCGAAGAGCCGAGCTGTCAACGAGCTGTCAAAAGGCAAGGCGAGCTGTCAACGAGCTGTCAATCGCGTTTCAGGCGTAGTTTGATGCCGGAGTCGCTGGGAACGATCTCGGAGGTCCAGATGGTGTCCGGTCCGGGCTGCTGGACCCGATCCTGGTCCCGATCCTGGTCCCGATCCTGGTCCGGAGGCGAACTCTGTTGGACCCGATCCTGGTCCCGATCCTGGTCCGGAGGCGGAGTCTGTTGGACCCGATCCTGGTCCCGATCCTGGTCCCGATCCTGGTCCGGAGGCGGAGTCTGTTGGTCCCGATCCTGGTCCT
The DNA here is from genome assembly GCA_900245905.1 of Lacerta viridis. Lineage (NCBI taxonomy): Eukaryota > Metazoa > Chordata > Lepidosauria > Squamata > Lacertidae > Lacerta > Lacerta viridis. The sequence continues at coordinate 31,239 of OFHU01000834.1, read as the reverse complement.
GGTCGTCTATGAAAGAATCTGGGGTGGAAGGGGGTTTATCAAACGTATAGTCCTCCCCCCCACTTTCTTGGTTGTCTTCCGGAGGTTGGGTGAGCTTACACCTGGTATGGTGAAGCCAAGAGTTCTTTTCACCAACCTTGACTGCGGTGAGGGAAACGAGGAGCACTTGGAATGGTCCCTCCCATGAAGGTTGCAGTGGCACTTTCTGGTATACTTTTACTAGGATCCAATCTCCTGGCTGGAAAGAATGTACTGGGGCATCAGCTGGCAGGTTCTGCCCTTCTATTGCTGCATATTGGTGGAGGCGTTGCAACTGTTTTTGGAGCTGAATAACATAATTCACTAGTTCTGACTCCCCTATCTCCAATTCTGAGAGGGGGAACTGAGTGCTATAAACAGGGGGCGGTCTGCCAAATAAAAGTTCGAAGGGGGACAATTTCAGGGGTCCCGTGGGTGCACTCCTAATATTATGGAGGACTAGAGGTAGTGCATTCACCCATTTCAGTCCGGTTGTCTTACAGATTTTGCCCAGTTGGACTTTTATTTCTTGGTTCATCCTTTCAACCTGTCCCGAAGATTCAGGGTGGTAAGGTGTATGAAGTTCCCATTTTATGCCTAGGGCTTGTGCCACCTGCTGGACTACCTGCGCAGTGAAGTGGCTTCCCCTGTCACTGTCTAATCTGCGGGGAACTCCAAACCTCGGGATGATGTCTTGTAAGAGCGCTCTGGCCACCACAGTGGCAGTGGCTCTTTTAGCGGGAAATCCCTCAGTCCAACAGGAGAATTTGTCAATGATTATTAGTGCATGCTTATATCCTTGACACGGGGGGAGGTCGATAAAATCAAGCTGTAGGCTTTCGAAGGGAACAAAAGCCCACGGTCTGGCCCCTGGTGGTCGCCTGGGTTCTCGTTTAGGGTTGAAGGTTTGGCATGTTATACAGTTTTTTGTAGCAGTTACAGCAGCTACGGCTGCCCCTGGGGCATACCAGCATCTCTGGATGTAGTTTATGAGTTTCTCCTTTCCCCAGTGGGTCTGCTGGTGAACCACCCTCACTACTTTTGGAGTCCAGGCTTTTGAAAGGACAGCCCTTCCATCGGGGAGTAACCAGATGCCATTAACTTGGGTGGCTCCCAGGGAGGTCCACATTGACCTCTCTTCGGCTGAGGCTGATTGGTACATGATATTAAAGTCAATGCTTGCTGGGATTTGGACACATTGAAAGTCCATCCCGTCTTGCGAAGGCTGTAGTGCGGCCATTTGGGCAGCTCTATCAGCTCTTCTATTGCCTTTGGAAACTGGGTCCTTACCCTTGGTGTGGGCTTTGCAGTGTACGACCGCGATGGCTTTAGGCATATGTATGGCATTTAAAAGTCTCTCTACTAGTGCGGCATGAGAGATTTGGGAACCTGCCGCAGTTAGGAAACCTCTCTGGAGCCAGATCTGCCCGGTGGTGTGTACTAGCCCGAAGCAGTATTTGCTGTCCGTATAGATAGTGGTTCGTTTTCCTTCACTCAGTTCGCACGCTCGGATAAGGGCAACTAGTTCCGCAGCCTGAGCGCTGTATTGTGGATTTATCGGGTTAGCCTCTACTACTTCAAAATCAGAAACCACTGCATATCCGGACTTCCGTTCCCCATTGATTACTTTGGAACTGCCGTCTGTATAGAGGATGAGGTCAGGATTTTGTAAAGGGATGTGGTCTAAGTCTTCTCGGGGCTTTTCTGCCTGCCGCACTATTTGAGCACAGTCGTGGTGAGGTGAGCCATCTCCGGGCAATGGGAGGAGGGTAGCAGGGTTTAAGGAGTTGACCCTCTTGATAGTGACATTAGAAGGGGTAAGTAACAGGGCTTCATATCGGTTCAGGCGTGGATTGGAAAAATGATGGGTTCCCTTTAAAGTAAGCAGGGTGGCAACAGCGTGGGGAACGTGGATAGTAATCTCGTGACCCAAAACAGTATCCTGGGCCTTTTGGAGCAGTATAGCGGCAGCAGCAATGGCTCTTAGGCAACTTACTGCCCCCTTTGCGGTATTATCTAGCTGCACACTGTAATAAGCGACGGGTCTCTGTAGATCGCGGAGGGACTGTGTTAATACTCCAGAGGCCACCCCGTCTTGTTCATGGATGTAGAGGTTGAACGGGATGCGGTAGTCTGGGAGACCTAGGGCGGGTGCAGAGCGGAGTTCCCTCTTTAAGCGCTCAAAACAGTCATATGCCTCTTCACTCCAGACTAACTTGTCGGGATGATCCTGTCGGGTCATGGCAGATAGGGGCTTCGTTATTTCGGAGTAAGAAACGATCCACGCCCTGCAGAACCCGGCCATTCCTAAAAACCCGCGTAATTGTCTTTTCGTTTGGGGTAGGGGTATTTTAACGACGGCTTCCACCCGGTCTGTTGCTAGGCTCCTAGTGCCCACTCCTAGGATATGGCCAAGGTATTTCACATTTTGCTTGCAGAATTGTAATTTCTTCGGGGAAACTTTATGCCCCTTATATGCTAGCTCAATGAGGAGGTGCTTGGTGTCGATCCTACATGCTTCCTCACTGGTAGAACACACCAAGATGTCATCTACGTAGAGCAAGAAGGCGGAGCCTGCTGGTAAACGCACATCCTGTAGGTCTTGGTGGAGAACGGCTGAAAAAATTGCCGGTGACTCTACATATCCTTGGGGCAGTCTAGTCCATGTTAATTGACCGGGTCCCCAGGTGAATGCGAAGAGGAATTGACTCTCCGGGGCTACAGGGATACTAAAGAAAGCGGAGCAAAGATCTGCTGCGCTGTACCAGCAGGTTCCGGGTGGGATGGCATTCAAGAGGGAATTTGGATTGCCCACCACCGGATGGCGGGGTATTACAAATTGATTGACCAGTCTGAGGTCCTGGACAAAGCGGTAGCGGACAGGGGCCCCTTCAGTAGCTGGCTTTTTAATGGGGAGTACCGGGGTGTTGCATGGTGAGGCGCAGGGAACTAGGATTCCCTTCTCCAAAAAGTCCTGGATCATGGGGGTCAATCCTTCCACCGCTTCAGTGGGTAAAGGGTATTGCTTAGTGCAGGGGTATGGGATGTCCGTTCGGTAAGTAATTCTCACAGGAGTTGCCGACTTTAAGAGTCCCACCGAGGTAGATTCTGTACCCCATAACCAGGGCGGCATTTCTAATTCTAGGTCGAGTGGCAGGTCTGGAAACTGACGTTCTGATTTAGCCTCCTGGAGGATTCCTTGGAAGGCAAGGATGGATTCTTCGGGCATATGTAAATATATGCCGTCTTGGGAGCATCTGATAGTAGCATTCAATTTACACAAGAGGTCCCTTCCCAGGAGGTTTACGGGGCTGCTGGTAAGGAGGAACGTATGTTCAGTCAGTAACGGTCCTAAGGTGACCTTCGCTGGCTGAGACAGGGGGCAGGTGCGGGGGATCCCATCTAGTCCCATGACTCGCTTAGTTTCCCTTCCTGGCTCCAAGTGGCTGTTTGCTAATGTCGAAAAGGTAGCTCCAGTGTCCAGGAGGCACTCATAGGGGTGCCCGTCAATTTCGATAGTGCATATGGGGTCCTCAGGGGAAAGAGCGAGAACAGGGCAAATAGACTGGGTCAGATAGGGATCCCCCTCTAATTGTCAATAAGATTCTGGTAGTGTCCCGCCCAGGGTCGGGGCGGACGGGGTGAGGCCAGTTTGCTGAGCGGCAGGAAGCTGAGCATCCCGAACGGACAGGCTGGCTAGCTGCTTTGCGGTCCGGAACACTCCTGCTGCCTGAGGCGGCCTTTGCATCTGAGGCTGAGGTGCTAAGGCTTGCGAGCCGCCTGGGATCATCTGCTGGTTCCCGTACACTGGTGTGTGTTGCGGCGGTGTCCAGTTTTGCTGGCTATTTGGTATTACTGGTTGAACTTCATAGCCTTGAGAGGGCTGAGGGGAAGACTGAAGGGGGGGGTAGGCTAAATATGGACAAAATCGTTTTATGTGCCCATCTTCCTGGCAATGGAAGCAACCCCCCCCGGTGGGGCCCCAAGGCCTGCGTATGGCTGGCGGCCCCCCACCTCTTCCCCTATGTCTTGGTATTCCTCCCCTGCCCCTGTGCGGCATCGTCTCCACGTTAAGAGCCAACACGTTATCCTCGTCAGGCTTATGGTCTTTCTTTTTTCTTTCATCTCTATTATTGAATATAGTTCGGGCTATCGAGAGAATCTCGCTAATGGTTTTGCCGTCATATCCGATTTGTAGATTTAGGGCCTTACGGATGTCGGGGTTCGCTTGGTCCTTAAAGAACCCCTTCACTATAACTTCATGCTGGGAGTTCTCAGGATCAATCCCTCCCCAGGTTTTGATGGCTGATAGAAGGCGGGCATAGTAGTCAGAGGGGTGTTCGTTAGGGCCCTGGAGAACGGACTGGACCTTTGTCCAGTTTATAGTACGCTGTCCCGCAGCCTTGATTCCGTCCAATATGGCCTTCTTAAAGGTCTTTATATACCATTTTCCTTCGGGTGTATTGTAGTCCCAAGACGGTTCGACCCGCAAGTGTTGTGTAGTGAGGGCTTCGATTCCGTCAGGTTTATCTGTCTGGTAATTGGGAAGTTCCAACGCCTCTCCTGCCTTGGTTAATATATCAGCCCTTTCTGCTTCGTTAAAGAGGGCGTTTAGGAGGACGTGGACATCAGCCCAGGTCGGGTTATGGGTAGAAAAAATTGTGCTGATCTGGCGGTAGCAGATGTCGGGGTTATCCCTCAAGGATGGCATTTGATTTGACCAGTTAATCAGATCAGCAGTATGGAACGGGTGGTGGGTATATATCATTCGGGGAGGGTCGGCCGGAACTACCGGGGGTATCGGCAGAGCCCTTAAAGGCATTTGCGGCGCTGGATCTTTAGGCGCGGCAGCAGGCGTCCGCCCAGTTTGGGTTCCATTCCGAAGGAGCATTCCACCCCCACTAGCCCCTTGTTCTTCCCCACTGTCCGGGTCATCTGTAGGGTCATCAGGAGTAGGTGCGGTGGCCCCAAGGTGAAAGAAGGGGGAGAGAGCTTGTTCCATAGAGTCGTCTGTCAGGGGCGCCTCATAAGGAGGAGGTAGAGTCTTCTCTATGGTGTCTCTCCGCAGTTTGTTAGATCCTTTCCTATTTAGTACGGGTAGTTGCAGGAGCGCATCTCCTTTGGGTATTAGATCTTTGGCCGATTCGAAGACTAACAAGTACTCAAGCTGGCGGGGCCTCTCTTCCCTCAGGTATCTTTTGAGGAATTTCAGGCGGTCTGGGTTGAGAGATCCGTCTGAGGGCCAGCGTAGCTCCGGTTCGGCGCTAGATGTGTTAGCCGGCCACTTGTTTTGGCATAAGTCCTCCATTTTCTCCCTGGACAGGAAAGCGTGCCCAGGCAGTGCCTTCCAATGCTTGAGGACAAATTCTAAGGGAGAGTCAGGGTCCCGCAAGGATTTGGATGGCTTCTTAGAAGCCTTCCTCCTTGAGGGAGTCCGCTCGTGCTTTGAGGCTTGGGTACCCATTTTTTAAAGTCGACTGGGGTCTAAATGGGAAATAAACAAAAGGGAAAGGGTAAGGGATTGTAGCTACAGGACGACACTCTTAGCTAGCTAGTTCCAGTAAATTTAATTTACACTTCTACCGTCTAGATCCTCCTAGACCTTCAACCGTTGCAACTAACCTATTCCTGGGGTTCACTCTACCACTCTGCCATCAACCGCCCTGCTAGGCCGAGCACCCTCCTGGCAACTCCTACCTATCGTTAAACTCAGGAAAAGGGGACCCTACTGAACGCCCGCGCAGCGCGGTGCCAGATCGGGCGACCCCAGATAGAGCAATCGTTCCGGAAAAACCTCCCTTGCTTTCAGAAGCGGGTTCACACACGACATGCGTGTACACGTGTCCCGACTGGTGCGGCTGAGGTTTAAATAGGAAAGGAAGTCCCCTTGCCCCTTGCTTTCGATAGGATTTCTCCTACCGGTGCGGCTGGCAAAGGTACGAAAAAGAGCTCCGATCCCTTGCTTTCGACAGGGTTTTAGCCTATCGGTGCGGCTGACCGGAGAGGGAGAGAAAGAGATAGGGCTCAGAACTCCCCTTTCGAGTCGAGCGCGGTCCCTCGTGAGGTTGGACCAGAGAAAAGGCAAGGAAAACGACAGATAGAAAGGCAGAGAATTTTGTTGCCAGGATATACCACCCCAATTCCCACCAGTGCACTGGAATTAACTCATACTCACGCGTCTCACGCGTCTCCCTGGATCCAGATGAAGCCGGCAGAGCGTTCCTTTGCTCTCGGGCTGGCTCCTGGAGGCTCACAATTCCAACCCGGTAACCGGCCGGGAGCTTTAGAGATCTTTCGGGAAAACGAGACCCGGTGCCGGCTGAAGACTCCACAAGCCCCGGTCGGCAACACAGGAGGACCGCAAGCCTCCCGGGTTTCGGCACCAAGAACTGTCAGCGAAACGGAGAACCAAGGGCAAAGTTACCTGATTACCTGGATCGCCAGGCAAAGGCCTGAGGACGTTGCGGAACAAAGGGAGTCCAGCCGCCACAGAGCAAAGCAAGGCACGAGGTTTATTGCGCAATAGGTTCAAGAGAATTCTGAACCCCTAACAAAGGGTGTCCTGAACTTTTAAAAGTTCCCGCAATCGCCCAGAATACATAGCGAAATACATCACAGAAACGTCAGAAATGGGGAGGGGAGAGGGAGGTTCTGGCAACATTTACATACGGGAAAAACAAGTTTTACATGTCAAGAGGGATGGCAGGAACTGGTGATGGGATTTAGGGTGGGTGAAATACACATTGAAGGTTTCCACTGGGGAAGAGACAATAGAAAACTCCTAGGAGGATGTCTGCTGTCATGGTTACTGATGGATGGGTGCTTGAATGGATTACCGGGAGGGGTGCATTTCCTCCTGCAGCTGGATGAGGACGTGACTCTCTGCTTAAGGGATTATGAAAGCCACTGAGTTAGGAGTCCAAAAATTATACAGTATCGAAATAACATACTTCTGATGATCGGAGGATGACGGGGACCGAGGGGTTAGAAAGGTTATTTTATAAGGAGCAGATAGACACTCGAACCATGCAGCTAGGACCTTGCGTTGCTGAGATATTGATTTTTATGTTATTTAACCTTAGAGCTGTCAAACTGCCCGCCCACAGTCTAAGCGAGTCCACTGGTTACAATGTTGCAAGTTATAATTAATAACTTCCCTTGCTAGATACATTTTAGTTTCGATTCCATTGTTCTCGCAGCAGGGAACCTGTCAATACCCACTTAGTGAGCAGTCAAGCGTGAAGGTGTTGAGAAGCAGAGCTGAACGTTCCATTTTGGAGGCCTGGCTGAATGCATGCTCCTGATTGGTCGGTTTGCCGTTCATTGAGAAAATGGCGTGTAGAGAAGCGCTTTTGACAAGTAAAGCTATACGAGGGGTTTCAGGCTTTATGTACAGCCTTCCCGAGGGGTTTAGCGGGAAATCAGTGTGCTGCTTGTGGAACTATGTGGGGAAACATGGGGAGGGGTTTCGGGGGTTCCCGGGGAAGGGGTCTTTGGGGTGATCCGTTGCCTCCTGGCTGGCTGTCTTGCTAGCAGGTCTCCGAAGGCGCCCCCCCCCTTCCCTGCCGGTTTCCCTATCAGGTATAAATAAGAAAATTGTTGTTGTTGTTGTTGTTGTTGTTGTTGTTGTTGTTGTTGTTACAGGTAGGTAGCCTTGTTGGTCTGCTGTAATCGAAACAAACAAAAAAATCCTTCCAGTAGCACCTTAGAGACCAACTAAGTTTGTTCTTGGTATGAGCTTTCGTGTGCATGCAGACTTCTTCAGATACACTGAAACATAAGTCACCAGACCCTTAAATATAGTGAGAGGGTGGGGAGGGGTATTGGGTGATGGGTGTGGAAAACCTGTTGATGACTGTTAATGACTGCAATTGGTCTTACAGGAAAAAGAGAATTTCAGAAATAGACTGGAAAGAGAAGTTGCTGAATTGCAACTTATTACCAAACTTAAAACCATGGAGAGACCTGGTCTGAATAGAGACATTGGATTCTTATCTCATTATACATGACAAAGCTATTTTTGGCCATCTCACCCCTTGCTTTTAGCCCAGAGATGAAAAGACAACAAGGCCCCTACCAGAGTGGAATGGCAGACCAAATTGATGGACTATGCAGAGATGGTGAAAATGATGGGGGAGGGGGGACAGAAATCAGGAGGATCTAAATTTTAATAAAGAATGGCGGGAATTCATATTATATTTGGGAGACCACTGTAAACAATTGAACTTTTTAGGAGGACTCAAATAACACTTGTAATGTGACAAGGACTTTGGGTATAAAGGACAATCAAATAATTGGAGTGAATGCAATTAAAAAAGGACAAGTACAGAACCCATAGAGCAGTGGAGGGAAGTCAAAAGATTCAAGAGAACCTTGTGCATCTGTTTTTATTTGTGATTTGGAATGTAAACATTAATTTGTAAAACCAAATAAAAATTAATATTTTTAAAAAAAGGAAATTGTGGCTCTGCGATGGGAATTAGGGTCCCCTAACAACTCTCAGCACCCTTAACAAACTACAATTCTCGGGATTCTTCCGGGAAAGTCATTGCTGTTTAAATGTAAGGGGTGGGCGGGGTCTCAAGATGCCTGTACATAAATAGCAGGACCGGAGGGCAGCTAGGAGCCAAATTAGAGATGGACCTACCGTAGGATCTCCCCCTTGGTCAGAAATGTCAGCACCTGCAGGAGAGATAATACAACAACATGAACCGTATATTGGATTTGTTGGGGGCACCCAGCTCATGTCATATAACACACATTGCAAGAACAGTAACGAGAAGAATCCTGAAGGTAACGAGAGAATCCTGTTCTCACAATGGCCAGCCACATCCCTCAATAGGAAACCCAAAAGCAGAATTCGAGCACCCTTCCTTTCTGTGATTTCCAGCTACAGATATTTAGAAGCTTCTTCTTCTTCTTCTTCTTCTTCTTCTTCTTCTTCTTCTTCTTCTTCTTCTTCTTCTGTGATCACTCATAGCTGAGTAAGATTGTCTTCCATAAACACGGTTTTAACAATGTGAGTTGTATACAGCTATTAACCAAACGAAAAACAACAAAGCCAGAGGACCTGATGGGATACCTGCCAAAGTCTTCAGAGAGGGTGGGATTTCGAAGCATTGCTGCCTCCAACTGTGGATCCAGAGCTTAGGCATCATGGCTAATAGTCATCTCTCCCACCCCCCATGGCTCAGCCAGGACACTGAGGTCCAGTTCCGAGGGCCTTCTGGCGGTTCCCTCACTGTGAGTAGCAAAGCTACAGGGGAACAGGCAGAGGGCCTTCTCGGTGGTGGCGCCCACCCTGTGGAACGCCCTCCCATCTGATGTCAAGGAGATAAAGAACTACATAACTTTTAGAAGACATCTGAAGGCAGCCCTGTATAGGGAAGTTTATAATGTTTGATGGTTTATCGTGTTTTAATATTCTGTTGGGAGCTGCCCGGGGTGGCTGGGGAAACCCAGCCAGATGTGAGTGGTATAAATAGTCATAGAATCCTAGAATCCTAGAGTTGGAAGAGACCCCAAGGGCCATCCAGTCCAACCCCCTGCCAAGCAGGAAACACCATCAAAGCATTCCTGACAGATGGCTGTCAAGCCTCCGCTTAAAGACCTCCAAAGAAGGAGACTCCACCACACTCCTTGGCAGCAAATTCCACTGTCCAACAGCTCTTGAACACTGTCAGGAAGTTCTTCCTAATGTTTAGGTGGAATCTTCTTTCTTGTAGTTTGAATCCATTGCCCCGTGTCCGCTTCTCTGGAGCAGCAGAAAACAACCTTTCACCCTCCTCTATATGACATCCTTTGATATATTTGAACATGGCTATCATATCACCCCTTAACCTTCTCTTCTCCAGGCTAAACATACCCAGCTCCCTAAGCCGTTCCTCATAAGGCATCGTTTCCAGGCCTTTGACCATTTTGGTTGCCCTCCTCTGGACACGTTCCAGCTTGTCAGTATCCTTCTTGAACTGTGGTGCCCAGAACTGGACACAGTATTCCAGGTGAGGTCTGACCAGAGCAGAATATTGCAGTGGTACTATTACTTCCCTTGATCTAGATGCTATACTCCTATTGATGCAGCCCAGAATTGCATTGGCTTTTTTAGCTGCTGCATCACACTGTTGACTCATGTCAAGTTTGTGGTCTACCAAGACTCCTAGATCCTTTTCACATGTACTGCTCTCAAGCCAGGTGTCACCCATCCTGTATTTGTGCCTTTCATTTTTTTTGCCCAAGTGTAGTACTTTACATTTCTCCCTGTTAAAATTCATCTTGTTTGCTTTGGCCCAGTTCTCTAATCTGTTAAGGTCATTTTGAAGTGTGATCCTAATTAGTGTGATACTAATAGTATTAGTATTAGTATTAGTATTAGTATTAGTATTAGTATTAGTATCTAGGTTGGCGGTCATCACAGACTCCGGTGGCAGCAAGTTCCATAGTTTAACTCTGCATGCCATGAATAAGTCCTTCCTTTTACAGTCGTACCTTGGAAGTCCAACGGAATCCGTCCCGGAAGCCCATTCGACTTCCAAAGTGTTCGGAAACCAAACCGCAGCTTCTGATTGGCTGCAGGAAGCTCCTACAGCCAATCGAAAGCCCCATTGGATGTTCGGGTTCCAAAGAACATTTGCAAAATGGGACAATCACTTCTGGGTTTGCAGCGTTTGGGAGCCAAAACGTCCAAGTACCAAGGCGTTTGGGATCGAAGGTACAACTGTATCTGTCCTGAATCTTCCAACATTCAGCTTCATTGAGTGTCTACAAGTTCCAAGTGTTATGGGGGGGGGGTTATCTATCCACTCCCTCCATGCCATGCCTAATTTTACGAAGTTCTACCATTTTGCTTTCTTACTCGCCTTTTCTCTAAAGTCTCAAATGCTGCAGCCTTTCTTCATTTGAGAATTATGAATATCTCGTGTAAACTTTTTTTCACAATGGTTGCAGAGCTGAGATAAAATGCAATGTTTAAAACTCCAGAGGTGAGTAATGGCCTGCATCAGGCGCAGAGGAAGCCGCCCGGCTACCCAGGGCAGCAAACCCGGAAGCACCCAGGGGCATGGTTTCGCTCCCAGCACAGTGTGTGTATGATGCATGCGTCGGACGCATGCTGTGCATGCGTCGCGGGAGTGGTGCACCACTGGCGGGCAAGCCCCAGGCTGGGCGGCCTTGCTCCGCGGCTTGCTCAGGGCCCGCCGGCGGCACGCAGCACTCCGTAGCGGCACGTTACCGGTGGGCAAGCCCCAGACGGGCTTGCTTGGGGCCTGCCAGTGGCGTGCAACGCTCCTTAGTGGCGCACTGCCAGCAGGAGACCCCCGAGCAAGCCTGTCCGAGGCTGGCCCACCGGCAGTGCGCCGCTCCCAGTGCGCAGGTGCAACGTGCATCCAACGCATGTGTCATACGCACACTTCGCATGCGTGCTGGGAGCGAAACCATGCCCCTGGGTGCTTCCGGGTTTGCTGCCTTGGGAGCAGCATGCTGCCAGCAGGCCAGCCCGGGACAGGCTTGCTTGGGGTCCGCCGGCGGCGCGCAGCACTCCGTAGCAGCACACTGCTGGCGGGCGAGCCCCGAGCAAGCCCGTCCAGGCGGAGGTGAGCCAAGGAGGGGTGTCCACAGTTTCACCCTCTCCAGGGTGGTACCAGGGGCTCCCCGCCCCCTTCGCCCCCCCCTCCCTATGCCACTGACCTGCATTAGGATAAACCAAAATGACAATAACTGCATTACCCTGCTGTGGATTTTGGAATTGTTTTAAATTTGATCCACGATGGCTTACCTTTCCTTTTAATATTTTTAAAGCTGCTGTGTCCTGGTGTTGTTGTTGTTGTTTTTCCAGTGTTAAACAAAATCGAAAATTCTTTCCAGTAGCACCTTAGAGACCAACTGAGTTTGTTCTTGGTATGAGCTTTCGTGTGCATGCACACTTCTTCAGATACGTTCTTAGACATGTGCATGCACACGAAAGCTCATACCAAGAACAAACTCAGTTGGTCTCTAAGGTGCTACTGGAAAGAATTTTTGATTTTGTTTTGACTATGGCAGACCAACACGGCTACCCACCTGTTCCAGTGTTAAAGAATGAAGATGGAAATACTAGACAGTGTTTTGTTTCCAACTCTGAGTGATAGCTTTGGTTTATGGGACAGTACATCAATTCACACTTCCACACTTCCTTGAACATCTCAGAAGGGAGCCTACCTTGAAGTTTCCACAGCCTCCAAGCATAATTACATGCAAGCAACGAATTAACCAATTAAGGCAGCTGCCTAATCAGCTAAGGTGATTAATTGGTGGAAACTACCTCATCCCCCCCCCCAAAGACAAATGTGAGACTAATTTAGGGGCTTTCGTGAGATCAATACTCCCGTATATTTTTCAGGGGAGTTAAAATAGAATCATTGAACTGCGGAGTTGGAAGGAACCCACAAGGATCATCTAGTCCAACCCCCTGCAATGCAGGAATCTCAACAAAAGCATCCACAATACTTCCGAGATCTGTAGATTTTGCTTGGAGGGACTTGAAGGGACTCTATTTAAGAGTGAGCGGAAAGTCAGGTGGCTCAAGGCAGCCGACACATCTTCCGCGAGGTGTCAAGGAAAGCAAGAAAACATTCGTGTTGCTGTTGCCATGGGGACGGCAGTCAGCTGTCCCCAAACCAGTACCTTCTGGACATTCATGGACCACCCCTCACTCCCGTCCGATCGCAGCCTCTAACCTCTATGCCACACTGATGGGAGTGGTGGTCCGAAATGCCTGGAGGGCACCAGCTTGGGGAAGGTTGCTCAAAGGCCTGGATGTGACCCACACTTACCGACAGGACCTATCCTGCCTGTTTCAGCCATCTTCATCCCAGGTGAGTGTGGTTTCCCATCAGCCGGACATAGGGTGCGATCCTTTGCTTTTGGCCAAGATTGTTGCTGGCATAAGCAGTGTGGCATAGCGGTTAGAGACCTGGGAGACCAGGGTGCAAGTCTCCATTCAACCAGGGAATCTCATGGGGCCAGTCGCTGCCTCTCTTGTCCTCACGGGGCCATTGTGAGGATAAACCAGAGAGGAAGGCAGCCATGCGCACTACTTCAGGTATATAAATATGACAGCAGATCAACTAGAACAATGCAGACCACAGGGGTGTTGTTTATGCTTCACGGACGACAACGAATATCTGTCTGGGACAAGTGATGATGACCAACAGGAGGGTTTGGGGGGTTGCCTGTCCCTCTGCTCACCTGATATTCTTCCAGGTCCTTTTTCTTCATGGAGCGACTTAAACACGGACCCATTCTCCTGCCCGGAATGTCAATCCCGGGGAGAAGAATGGAATGAGGCACCCAGTAACCATTGGTGACAGAATGTGCACCATGGATCCAGGGCTGCTTCTGTCATAGGTGCCAATCGACAATTCCCGTAAAATGGGTGTAGGGACACCCCCTTGGCTTCAGGGAGCTGGAGGCTTGTGGGGTCTCTCCTCTTTTTTCATTGTAATGATCTGCATGCTTTCCTAAAATGTGTGTGTGTTTAATTTTTTAAAAATGATTAACAGCTTTGTTTTTAGCTGTTTCTGTGTCACATGTAAGCCACTTTGCGTCTTTGATGAAGGGAAAAGGGGGGGATTATTAATATTATTATTATCAGTGGGGGGGGGTTCAGGGGGTACTCATAGGTACGCAGTACTGGCACCTCTTTTGTTTTGTTGTTAATAAGTGTGGCACTTACTGTAACAACTTCATGGTGAGTACTGGCACCTATTTTTCTAGAAAAAAGCAATTACTACTACTACTACTTTCTACTATAACCTTGAGGGCCAATTGGGAAAGCGTGTGGTTGCTCCTTGGAGGGCAGGTTAGCATAGAGAGGGGTGAGGAACAAGCAACTAAGCCCGATCTGGTTTCTTTCTGAGAGCCAGTGTGGTGTAGTGGTTAAGAGCGGTAGACTTGTAATCTGGTGAACCGGGTTCGCTTCCCCGCTCCTCCACATGCAGCTGCTGGGTGACCTTGGGCTAGTCACACTTCTCTGAAGTCTCTCACCCCACTCACCTCACAGAGTGTTTGTTGTGGGGGAGGAAGGGAAAGGAGAATGTTAGCCGCTTTGAGACTCCTTCGGGTAGTGATAAAGCGGGATATCAAATCCAAACTCCTCCTCCTCTTCTTCTTCTTCTTCTTCTTCTTCTTCTTCTTCTTCTTCTTCTTCTTCTCTCTCATTTTCTCAATCTTAAGTTCTCCACATTCCCACATCAGTCTGTGACTGACTGACTGACTGATTGACTGACTGATTGATTTTTTAAAAAAGTTGAGTGTCCTGATCTGGCCACCACAGTTTAAGGAAGATATGGACAAGCTGGAAGGTGTGCAGATAAGGACAGCCAAGATGATCCAGGGTCTGGAAACCAAGCCTTATGAGGAATGGTTGAAGGAGCTGGGTATGTTTAGCCTGGGAAACAGGAAAAGAGATATGAGGTAATGGTAAAGGGACCCCTGACCATTAGATCTAGTTGTGTCCGACTCTGGGGTTGCGGTGCTCATCTTGCGTTGATGGCCAAGGGAGCCGGAGTACAGCTTCTGGGTCATGTGGCCAGCATGACTAAGCCGCTTCTGGCGAACCAGAGCAGCGCACGGAAACGCCATTTACCTTCCCGCCAGAGCGGTACCTATTTATCTACTTGCACTTTGACATGCTTTCGAACTGCTAGGTGGGCAGGAGCTGGGACCGAGCAACAGGAGCTCACCCCATCACAGGGATTCGAACCACCGACCTTCTGATCAGCAAGCCCTAGGCTCTGTGGTTTATGTGGTTTATGAGAGCCACCTTCAAATATCCAAAGGGCTGTTGCATGGAAGACAGAGCAAGCTTGTTTTCTGCTGCCCTGGACAGTAGGATTTGAACCTTGGCTTCCAGTTACAGGAGATTCTGACTAAAGATCAGGAATACCTTTCTGATAGTAAGAGCTGTATGACAGTGAAACGGATAACCTCAGAAGGTGATGGTCTCTCTTTCATTGGAGGTTTTTAAGCAGCACTTTGGTGGCCACCTGTCAGAGTCTCTTTAGCTGTGATACCTGCATTGCAGAGGGTTGGACTAGATGACCCTTGAGGTCCCTTCCATCTCTACAATTCTATGATTCTAAATGGTTTATATTTGAAATAGAATAAATGAACAGCCCATCTCCCTGTTCTACATGCTGGCAACCAGTTGTCCGCACTGATAGGGAAGATGTTTGATTCAGTCTGCATTCAAAGGTGAAATTTGCACTTTCCGAACCAAAACACAGCCATCCATTGGGTTTCCCATTCATCTGAATTTTGCGATGCAGTTCTCCAACCAACGTCTACAAAAAATGCATGCATTAGGAGGCTGCATTCATAGAAAACAATTATTTGAATGAAAGCAGCTTATATAGATGCATGATTAGATATGGGGCCATGTCTGTGGGGAGCCAGCAAGCAGGATCCAGACTCTGATACTCAGAAGCGTTGCTACCTCGAACTATATTAAGGGATAGCTCAATTGGTAGAGCATGTGACTCTTAATCTCAGGGTCATGAGTTCAAGCTCCACATTGGATAAAAGATTCCTGCATTGCTGGGGTTGGACTAGATGACCCTTGGGATCCCTCCGAACTCTATGGTTCTATGAAACTGTGGAGGGAATTGCTTCGCCATCATGGCCCCCTCCTCTATGCATTTCTCTAATCCTCTTTTAAAGCCAGCTAGGTTTGTGCCTAGGGACGCGGATGGCGCTGTGGGTTAAACCACAGAGCCTAGGGCTTGCCGATCAGAAGAAGAAGAGTTTGGATTTGATATCCTGCTTTATCACTACCCAAAGGAGTCTCAAAGTGGCTCAACATTCTCCTTTCCCTTCCTCTGTGAGGTGAGTGGGGCTGAGAGACTTCAGAGAAGTGTGACTAGCCCAAGGTCACCCAGCAGCTG
The DNA here is from genome assembly GCA_900245905.1 of Lacerta viridis. Lineage (NCBI taxonomy): Eukaryota > Metazoa > Chordata > Lepidosauria > Squamata > Lacertidae > Lacerta > Lacerta viridis. The sequence goes on along the minus strand of OFHU01000834.1, from coordinate 15,304 downwards.
CATGTGGAGGAGCGGAGACGCGAACCCGGTTCACCAGATTACGAGTCCACCGCTCTTAACCACTACACCACACTGGCTCTCAAATCCCCGCGACGGGGTGAGCTCCCGTTGCTCGGTCCCTGCTCCTGCTCACCTAGCAGTTTGAAAGCACATCAAAGTGCTGGTGAATGATTGCAAAATAGTTACAAAGTTACTAAAGTAAATTAGAACTGAACACTGTTGAGAGGACGGGGGAAGTCCTATGAAGAAGATTTAAAATAAGATTAAGATAATAGATAATTTTTTCTTTGTATTTTTTTAAAATGTCTTTGTATTTTTCTTAATGTTTTTCTTTTTTGTATTTGTATGTTTGTATTGTAATCTTTTTCTTTGTTATTTCTTATGGAAAATTGAATAAATTTCTTTTTTAAAAAAATGAAAGCACATCAAAGTGCAAGTAGTTAAATAGGTACCGCTCTGGCGGGAGGGTAAACGGCGTTTCCGTGCACTGCTCTGGTTCGCCAGAAGCGGCTTAGTCATGCTGGCCACATGACCCGGAAGCTGTACGCCGGCTCCCTCGGCCAGTAAAGCGAGATGAGCGCCGCAACCCCAGAGTCATCCACAACTGGACCTAATGGTCAGGGGTTCCTAGATTTGTGCCCATCGTGCCCAAGGGGATCCCAAAATCAGCCCAGAAGGAACCGCGGTACTTTGCTCCTTGTCCTTCCAGTGTCTTCAAAACATCTTAGCTTGACACCGAAAATGTTCCACGAGATTTTGTACGTAGCACCTGCCTCTGATGCCAAGGGGAAGGAGGAGCAGACTGTTCCCCAGAGCCGCACCACACTTTAAATTCAATGCCTTGAGGAATATCCGCTACTCTTGGAAGCCTGGCATCAGCCAATTTCGCAAGTGTGTGTTTGATCCAAAGGCATGAAAAACTGGCTCAAAAAGGGCTTAACGAAGAAACTAACAGCAATGCCCCATGTTGGGTGCATGTCCTTGCTTTTTAAGTGAAGTTTCATCTGTTGGTTGGTAGCAGAAGCCATGGATGGAAGTCGGTTCCTTTGGGGGGGGGGAGAGAATTTGGATTGACACAAGAAAGCTCGCTGGCTCGCTGTGCAGAGAAAATCCAGGACCACAGTTCCAAGTTTTTCCATCAGTAAAATAGACACAAACAAATGTAATGTTACACACCTCCCCAATTTCCAAGCAGTGAGGGAATCCAGGGATCCCTGCGCTTACCCAGGGTTCTCTTTTCTTGGAATGAATGAAGATCAACAGAGATTGTGGTGTCTTTAGGCTATAAGGTTTTATTTACATATCTAAACAGCCTGAGCCTAAGATGAGGGAGGCTTAGCATTAATACCCAGAAAGATCTTGCTTTTCCGTTAGTCTCACCTTTGGATCCAGCCCAGAGCAAGCAGGTCTCTGTGTCTCCAGCATCCAGCCTGGTCCCAGCTCAGCTCACATCCCAAAACTCTTGTTCTCCTATCTGGCAGGTAGGTGAGGTGAGGAAAGCAGCCCCCATTAGCTTGGAGCAGCCCATCCCTTAGCTGTAGCTCTTGCAACCTGGCTCCTTCTTTTGGGATGCTGATGAGGACACGCAAGTCGTCAGCAGAGTCATGGTCTTACAAAGAATACTTCTCCTACCTGGGCAGTTATCTTTCCATTGAGGCTGAAATCCAGCATCGCCTGAGCTCTGCAAGTGCAGCTTTCCCCCGATTGAAGTGCAGTGTTTGAGGACCGGGACATTCGAAGGGAAACCCAAATGCTTGTTTGCAAAGCTATTGTACTACCTGTTAGAGATTTCAGAGTTGCCTACGTGCAGAAATGCAGCTGCCTATCTCCAAGCAATTAACTAGTTGGCAGAAAGCCCAGATCTGCTCTCTCTCAGACCCTTAGCAACGACCTGTGATTGGTCAATGAGTTCCTAAAGACTGAGCTCTGTGTGAGAGCTTTGTGGTTAGTGTGGTTAGTGTTGGTTGGTGTAGTGTGTGTTAGGTTGATGAGAGAGAGAGAGAGAGAGACAGAGAGAGAAAAGATTTTATGTTTTGTTTCTTTTATTTTGTAAAGTCTGTAAATAGTAACTTATGGATGCTAGTTGCTTCAATCAATAAATACTGTATATAGTTATCCAGTGAGTTGCTGAGTTCCTGCGTTGAGCTGTCTAGTCAATTTCACAACAGCCAGAAGCTTCCAGAAAAGTCTGCGTCTAACTCTGCAGTGTCCAGGAATACGTTATACTCCTGACACTAAATCTTAAGACTACCAACCTTACTGTATGCTTGTGAAACATGGACCACTTATAAATGCCATCTCCAACTCCTCGAAAGATTCCATCAACGGTGTCTCCATAAAATTCGACACATCACTTGGAAAGTCAAGTGAACTAATGCCAGTGTCCTGGAAGAAGCAAAGATCACCCGTGTCAAAGCAGTGATTCTTGAACATCAACTTTGTTGGACTGGTCATGATGTTTGGATGCCTGATTATCATCTTCCAAAGCAACTACTCTACTCCGAACTTAAAAATGGAAAGCGTAATGCTGGTGGTCAACAAAAGAGGTTTAAAGACTGTCTCAAGGCAAATCTTTAAAAATGTAGTATAAACACTGACAACTGGGAAACACTGGCCTGTGAGCGCTCCAGTTGGAGAACAGCCTTTACCAAAGGTGTCATGGGCTTTGAAGATGCTTGAACTCAGGACGCAAGGGAGAAACGTGCTAAGAGGAAGGCACACTTGGCAAACCCTCACCGTGATCAACTCCTGCCCGGAAACCTATGTCCCCACTGTGGAAGGATGTGTGGATCCAGAATTGGCCTCCACAGTCACTTACGGACTGACTATTAAAACCATGTTTATGGAAGACAATCTTCCTCGGCTACAAGTTATCACCAAAGAAGAAGAAGAAACTTGCAACCTCCTCTCTCCCCTGTGTGGGAATGTTTGGGGATGCAGGAGAGGATATATTGTTTAAGATACCCTACTCCAACTTGTGTTAACAAGTCCCAGAACTTAGCAGAGTCTTACATTCCCCTTTTAAACACACACAGCGGATAGCTTGCTCAGGTTCACTAGAACCTCTGTAATAAATGTCCTGGTATTTCCCCCTTTTAATCCCTCTCAAAATAAGACACTACACAGTCTTCTATAAAAGCATAAAAAGAGTTTACTTACATAGATCATCCTGTTCACAATAAGATCCCAGAAGGCAGACTTTTAGCTTAGAAAATAGTATACATGTGGAGACTATCTCCATACGGGAGAAAGCCCCTTTGTCCTCTCTTGACTGGAAGAGAGCATCTTTGCCCTAACTAGATGTTGCTCTGTTGAGGAGCCGATCCAAAAGAGGAAAGATGGTGGCCAGCCTGTGGTTTTGTTTACCTGCCCAGGTGAGGCCACACCCATCTCCAGTTACACAGAGGAAGTTTTGCCTCAGCCCAGGAGAACAGGAAGTTCCGGCTGGAGGACTGAGACCACCTTCATGTCCACTCTAGCGATGTTGTAATTGAGTGCTCTTGTGTTTCACATCCCACACCCTGGAGTAAAGGAACCTCAAGGATTGAATGGGATCACAGGGCAACATCCAGCCTGCCTCCCCCCCCCAACACACTCACAACATCCAGAGGAGTCTGCTGGATCAGGCTAGTGTGTTATCTAGTCCTGCATCCTGTTCCCACACTGGGGACCTGAACATGGCAGCTTTCTTCCCCTTCCCACTGTTGAAGGCAGCAGTGCTTCTGAATACCAGTTGCTGGAAACCACAGGATGGCAGAGGCCAGGAGTGCCAGCTTGGCCCCGCAACTGTGGGTGCCTGGGGTCGTGGGTGCCGTGTAGCATTCATGGCCCTGGCACTGAAATTTGTGGGTGCCCAGCCCCTTCATGGGGAATTTTGTGGGTCCACGGGCACCCAGAGCCCCAGGGAGAGGCAATGACTGCAAAATCTCCTTGCGGAAGGAGAATTCGAGGCACAGTCTAAGGTTTCCAGTGTGCTCCAGATTTAGAATAATAGAATCATGGAATCCTAGAGTTGGAAGAGACCCCAAGGGCCATCCAGTCCAACCCCCTGCCAAGCAGGAAACACCATCAAAGCATTCCTGACAGATGGCTGTCAAGCCTCTGCTTCAAGACCTCCAAAGAAGGAGACTCCACCACACTCCTTGGTAGCAAATTCCACTGCCAGGAAGTTCTTCCTAATGTTTAGTGTTTAAGGTGGTGTGGGTGGTTCCCCCGCACAAGGCACCCAACTGTCACAAAATAACAATAACTTTTAGAAGATCCATCTAAAAAGGAACTGTACCAAAAGGCATTATTGTTGAACTAAGACATATTTTGGGGGAGGGGGGTTGTCCTCGCTCAGGGTGCCATATTACCAAAATCTGCCCTACTTCCAACTTTTCCTTTGCACCTACAGCTTTAGCTTTATCGCCCGATTTGGAGATTTGTGAAACTGAAAAGCTTCCATATCTCTACACCAACCCACATTGGCACCTTGTTTCGCCAATATCTCCCTGTAGGAAGAAAACTGAGATTAAGCAGACTAATTTCCCACGGCACTTGCAAACTGTCACGCATGCATTGCCAAATGGCTTTGCCTTGCAAAATGGGCTCCTCTTTTTAAAAAACAAACAAACCCACCAAACTCTCCTCCTGCCTCTCTGTGTTTGTAGTGGGAGAAAGATCTTCAGTCCCTTTTTAAAAACCAGGCCTGATCCGGGTGGTCTTTTGAGGTTTGGCCTGTCGCTTTCCAGCTGAGTAGACATGTGGTCTTCATAGATAATTCAGAGTTTAACCACATTAATGAGTCTAAAAATAAACTCTCCTGGAAGTGTGGGTGTTTGTCGTCGTCCTTAGAGAGGACCACGTGGTCGTGGCAGCCATGCCAGCTGGAAGACTCGAGGCTGGGGCTCCCATTCAGAGTTCTGCTCGCCTGCAGGACGGTTTGTTAAATGAATGAAGAACTAGCTGAACTTGGGGGTGGATTGCTGTGTCTTGAAAGGCCCCGATTTGCTCAGGGCGTGGTCTTAGAAGCACAGAGTTGTAGAGTGGCAAGGGATCCCGAGGGTCATCCGGTCCAACCCCCCTGCAGTGCAGGAATAGAACCGTAACTGCTGCCCCCTTCCTGAAGATGATGAAGATGATGGAAGAAAGAATCATAGAATCCTAGAATCCTAGAGTTGGAAGAGACCCCAAGGGCCATCCAGTCCAACCCCCTGCCAAGCAGGAAACACCATCAAAGCATTCCTGACAGATGGCTGTCAAGCCTCCGCTTAAAGACCTCCAAAGAAGGAGACTCCACCACATTCCTTGGCAGTGTGGGCTCCTCTTTTTTAAAAAACAAACAAACCCACCAAACTCTCTCTTGACAAGGAAGGAAGGAAGGAAGGAAGGAAGGAAGGAAGGAAGGAAGGAAGGAGAGATGGAAGAGAGCCAGTGTGGTGTAGTGGTTAAGAGTGGTAGACTCGTAATCTGGGGAACCGGGTTCGTGTCTCCGCTCCTCCACATGCAGCTGCTGGGTGACCTTGGGCTAGTCACACTTCTTTGAAGTCTCTCAGCCCCACTCACCTCACAGAGTGTTTGTTGTGGGGGAGGAAGGGAAAGGAGAATGTTAGCCGCTTTGAGACTCCTTCGGGTAGTGATAAAGCGGGATATCAAATCCAAACTCTTCTTCTTCTTCTTCTACAGTGAGCTTAGAAGGGGGAATTGTCCCTTAGAAGTCAAATTTACTGCTTGGGGCAGTAAAGGCAAGTGATGGACAGGTAATCCTGTGGCCTTCCAGTTGTTGTTCCAGGGTTGGGGCCCGGCTCCAGTTGTTGTTGGGTTCCATGCTGTTGGGCTCCAACTCTCACCAGCCCCAGCTAGCATGACCAATGGTCACAGATTGTGAGAGCCACATCTGCTGGGCCACAGGTTTAAACTAATCCAAGTCACTGGAGGGCCAGTGTGGTGCAGTGGTTTTGGTGTCTGGCTACGACCTGGACGACCATGAGTTCAAATCCCCACTCAGCCATGAAGCCCAGAGGGTGACCTTGGGACCAGTCACTCTCAGCCTAACCTACCTGTAACTATCTCACAGAGTTGTTGTGAGAATAAAATGGGCAGGAGGAGAACTATGTACACTACCTCGCTGGAGGAAAGGTGGGATGGAAATGCAATCCATCCATCCATCAATTGAGTCCAAGTGCAGCATGCTGCTTAGAGTGTCAGCATACTGGGACCCAGAAGAGACCAAAGCTCAAATCTCTGCTCAGTCATGCAGCCCACCAGGTGACCCTGAGGCCAGTCAATGCCTCTCTCAGCCTAAGATACCTTGCAAGGTTGCTGTTGTGAGGATAACATGGAGGAGGAGATAGATGAGAGAGAGAGAGAGAGAGAGAGAGAGAGAGAGAGGGAGAGAGAGAGGTCAAGGAAATAAATAGCTATCTGACTTTTAGAAGACATCTGAAGGCAACCCTTCGTGTCTGATTTTTTACTGTGTTTTTAATATTTTGTTGGCAGCTGCCCAGAGTTGCTGGGGAAACCCAGCCAGATGGGTGGGGTATTATTATTATTATTATTATTATTAATGTTGTTGATGTTGTTCTTCTTGTTGTTGTTCTAAATATCAGGAGCAGTCCTCCTATTATGCAAGGTGAGATGACCCTGCCTGAGGCTGCAAATTTGGAGGTGCATTAACAATGAGGCATTCCTGATTCTCTGTTGTTTAATCCCTGTAGGCTTGGGATGCTCTACGTCAGGCACAGAAATGTATCTTGTTCCACCTCTGGATTTCCAGCTCTATGTGCTGCTCCCCGAAACCCATGGATTCCTCCCCCTCATCTTGCATGCATGCAACGGATGCTGCTCCTGTCAGGTGAGAGAGCTCCCCCCCCACCTGGCTGTTGCCACCCTCGCTCAGGATGCTGCAGAGGCGCCGCCACCGGAGGCTGAGCTTGCAACTTGGCTGCCTCGGTAATTGAATTAAGCTTCTTAATAAAGCTACTTGCTATTTCCCTAATTCCTCTCCAGACACTCTAATGCTATTACCCCAAACAGAGCGCCATTTAAACTGCTTAGTTTTGATTGTTTTGCGGGATGAAAGCGCCACACGCCCAACCTGAAATCCAGTAGGGCAGAAGGAGGCACAGAATTGGAGGGTGGGAAGGGGTCCGTCATCTAGTCCAACCCCCTGCAATGCAGGAGTCTCAACTGAAGCGCCCAAGACAGATGGCCATCCAACCTCCAAAGAAGGAGACTCCAATACCTTCTGAGGGTGTTCACTCCACCGTCAGAAAGTTCTTCCTGATATTTATTTGGAATCTCCTTTCTGGTAACTTGAAGCCATTGTTTCAGGTCCCACCCACCAGAGAAGGTGAAAACAAGGTTGCGCCCTCTTCCACGGGACAGCCCTTGAGATATTCGAAGATGGCTACCATATCTCCTCCCAGTCTTCTCTTCTCCAGGCTAAACATTCCCAACTGCCTCAACTGCTTGGGGGAGCTGAGCACCTCTGTAAACAGCCAGGTTCTTTGCAGGGCATGGCATGGGTCTTCTTCTTTGGCAATCCCTCGTAGCCGAGTAAGAAGAGAAGAGGAGTTTGGATTTGATATCCCGCTTTATCACTACCCGAAGGAGTCTCAAAGCGGCTCACATTCTCCTTTCCCTTCCTCCCCCACAACAAACACTCTGTGAGGTGAGTGGGGCTGAGAGACTTCAGAGAAGTGTGACTAGCCCAAGGTCACCCAGCAGCTGCATGTGGAGGAGCGGAGATGCGAACCCGGTTCACCAGATTACAAGTCTACCACTCTTAACCACTACACCACACTGGCTCTCCATGAAGGTCTTCCATGAACACGGTCTTAACAGTGAGTCTGTAAGTGACTGTGGAGGCCAATTCTGGATCCACACGTCCTTCCACAGTGGGGACATAGGTTTCCGGGCGGGAGTTGATCACGGTGAGGGTTTGCCAAGCGTGCCTTCCTCTTAGCACGTTTCTCCCTTTCGTCCTGAGTTCGAGCATCTTCAAAGCCCATGACACCTTTGGTAAAGGCTGTTCTCCAATTGGAGAGCTCGCAGGCCAGTGTTTCCCATTTGTTGGTGTTTATAATATATTTTTAAGGATTTGCCTACCATGCAGGTGACATGGAGACTGCACCATGCCAGATGCTCCTGTTTCCTGGAAGCACCGCAACTGGGAAATGGGCAAGACCTATCCCTTTGGGCAAGGGTTTGGCAATGAAGGATGAGTGAGTTGGCAGGAGAGGTGGGACTCAAGGGTAGAAGACTTTGCTCCTCTGGATCTCTAATTCACATGTGGTCCCTACCAACTCTACAATTCTATGATTCTATGTTGGGAATGACTTCCTCTGAGCCTTTGGGATGGTGGCAAGGTGGTGGGGTTAAAGGAAGCATGGGGAACCAGATGCTGTTGACCTCCATCAGGGATGATGGTCAAAGACGATGGGAGCCATGGTCCAACAATATCTGGAGGAGCACAGATTCTCCACCCCGGCCTTAAAAGAAGGCAAAGTTGTGGTGGAGGTAGCTTGGGGCAGTCGAGGCAAGTGATGGTCTAGCTCAGGGATGGGAAACCCATGGCCTTCCAGATTTTGCTGGGGACAAACTCCCATCAGCCCCAACCAGCACAGCCAACGGGGAGAAATTATGAGAGCTGCAGTCCAACAACATTGAGTTGGCCACAGATTCCCCATCCCTGGTTTAAATCAATCAATATATCTATAAGTCTTGAGGGAGGTGTGTGTGTGTGTGTGTGTACTAAATCAGTGGTTTCCAAACTTTTTCGGGCCCTATCCTATGCTATAAAAAGCATTAATTGGAATAACAGTTTACACAACCCACTAAGAATCATCGAATTATAGAGCTGGAACGGAGCCCCAGGGTCATCTAGTCCAACCTCCTGCAGGAATTATTTATGTATTTATGTATTTATTACATTTATAGACCACCTTTATCTTCCAAAGAGCTCCAGGTGGCCTACATGGTTCTCCTCCTCCCCATTTCATCCCCACAACAACCCTGGTAGGTAGGTTAGGCTGAGAGATGGCAACTGGCCCAAGGTCACCCAGTGAGCTTCATTGCCGAGTGGGGATTCGAACCCTGCTCTCCCGGGTCATAGTCCAACACTCTAACCTTTAGGCCAGACGATAACGCAATGGAGGTCAAAGCAGTGACAACTAATTGTGCATTTATTCAAAATCAAAATATTTGGTTTAATTATGTGATCAAAGCTGGTGGATTAGATCCCAGGACACCAGCCTTTCAAAGTCTGGGGGCCATTTGCAACTCCAGCGCTTGAGGCACCTGATAATGGAGCAATTTATCTCCAAGGCTCCTGCGTGCTTCTTCTTACTAGCAAGCGATGATCTCGAGGACCTTCTGAAATGTAAATGAAAGAGAATATTAGTAATGAAAGAATATTAGCAGTAATCTGTCTGGACCTGTGAAGCAAAAAGTGTAGTAATAGTCTAGCAGTGTTTTGTAAAGGCCAACGGTTAATAAACAGGAACTGTAGCCTAGACACATTGAGAATGGGGCATTGGAGCATTTGTGAACATCTTGTTACAAATCATAGGCCCCAAGAGTGATCCCTGTGGGGGACTCCACTTTCGAAAGCCATCCATTGGGAGAACCGCCCGTTTATTCCTCCTCTCTGCTTCCTGTTTCTTAACCTGCCATGGGATCCATAAAAGGACCTCTCCTCTTCTTCCTAGGGAGAGGGGAGAAATTAGTTCACTTTGCACTTCCTGAACTCAAGCACAGCTTCCTTCCAAATCCACACTTGGGTGAATGTTAAAATGAGGTTTTTCGACCCCAGGTGTACACCAGAATGCTTTATTAGTGACCGCAGTGTACAAAAATGCATCGCAGAAGAGGAGACCGAGAGGCGAGCAGATGGTCATCTTCCAATATCTCAACGGCTGTCCCATGGAAGATGGAGCGATCTTGCTTTCTGCTGCTCTGGAGGGTGGGACTCGAACCCACAGCTTCAAGTTACAAGGAAGGAGATTCCAACTAAATACCAGGAAGAACTTTCTGAGGGTGATAACAGTTTGACAGGGAATGGTCTCCCTTGGGAGGTTGTGGAATCTCCATCTTTAAAAGTTTTGGGATGGCCACCTGTTTTGGATGCTTTAGCTAAGATCCCTGCATTACAGGGGGTTGAACTAGATGACCCTTGGGGGTCCCTTCCAACTGTACAATTCTATGATTCTATTATTCAGACTGGATCTGTGACCGGCCCAGTCTCTGCTCAAGACCCAGAGTGATCAATCAGACCTCTGTTCTTAGAATCTCTAGAATTGTAGAATTGGAAGGGAGCCTGAGGGTCATCTATTCTAGCCCAACCCCTTGCAGTGCTGGCCCCTTTCCAACTCTACAATTCGATGATTCTGTGATTCTACTTGCAAAATTCACACATGGTCCCTTTCTTGCAAAAGTGCATATATCAGGAGAAATGTGCGCAAGAATGTTTGTGAATTTTCATGAACTTTTTCAGAGGGTGGTTGCAAATGGATGTGGATAATAATAATAATAATAATAATAATAATAATAATAATAATTTATTTGTACCCCGCCCATCTGGCTGAGCTTCCCCAGCCACTCTGGGCGGCTCCCAAACGAATGTTAAAACAATACAGCGTTAGATATTAAAAACGTCCCTAAACAGGGCTGCCTTCAGATGTCTCTTAAAAATAGGATAGCTGCTTATTTCCTTGACATCTGATGGAAGGGTGTTCCACAGGGTGGGCGCCACTACCGAAAAGGCCCTCTGTCTGGTTCCCTGTAACTTCACTTCTCGCAGTGAGGGAACTGCCAGAAGGCCCTCGGCGCTGGATCTCAGTGTCCGGGCTGAATGATGGGGGTGGAGACGCTCCTTCAGGTATACAGGACCGAGGCCGTTTAGGGCTTTAAAGGTCAACACCAACACTTTGAATTGTGCTCGGAAACGTACTGGAAATGGGGTGAAGTGAGTTATACAAGGGGGGGGGGTGAATGAGAAATGGAGAGAAACTGAAATTGACAGATACCCCCATGCTCAACCCATCCATCTGGACCCATGGGCTTAGCACTGCTCCATTTGCCAAAAATGTTTCCCCCCTCAAAGTCAACAGGGAACTGTCCAGCAAAAGTAGCTCCTGAAGAAGCAGAGGTTGGCACTTGTGCTGCTGATTCTTGCTGGCTTCCTCCTAGCAATGTGATTCACTTGAGCAACTGGGAGATGTGGGGAAGATCTTCCTTCCTCCTGGTGGCCAGGTCCACTGCAGGTACTGCAAACCCCACCAAATCCCATAAGAATGTCGGAAGAGCCCATCTTCAAAAGAGGGGAGAAAAGACCGAGGTAACTACTGACCGGTGAGCTTGACATCGATACCAGGAAAGCTCCTAGGACAAATAATTAAACAGTTAGCCTGTGAGCACTTAGAAACAGGTGGTGTGATTACTAAGACCCAGCATGGGTTTCTGGAAAGCAAGTCATGCCAGATGAATCTCATTTCTTTCTTTTTTTTATGGAGTTACAAGGTTGGTGGATCTGGGGAATGCTGTAGGTGTAGCATATCTTGATTTTAGTAAGGCAGTAGACAAAGTCCCCCAATATATTCTTGTGAGGAAGCTGTAAAATAATAATAATAATAATAATAATAATAATAATAATAATAATAATAATAATTTATTTATACCCCGCCCATCTGGCTGGGTTTCCCCAGCCACTCTGGGCGGCTTCCAACAGAACATTAAAATGCAATAATCTATTAAACATTAAAAGCCTCCCTAAACAGGGCTGCCTTCAGATGTCTTCTAAAAGTCTGGTAGTTGTTTTTCTCTTTGACATCTGGTGGGAGGGCGTTCCACAGGGCGGGTGCCACTACCGAGAAGGCCCTCTTGCCTGGTTCCCTGTAACTTGGCTTCTTGCAGCGAGGGAACCGCCAGAAGACCCTCGGCGCTGGACAAGGTAACTGCTAGGTGGATTTGTTGCTGGCCGAACCCAAAGAGTGCTTATTAATGGTTCCTCATCATCCTGGAAAAAAGTGACAAGTGGGGTGCCGCAGAGTTCTGTCCTGGGCCCATCCATTGTTCGACATCTTTAAAAACAACTAGGATGAGGGAAATTGAGGGGATACTCATCAAATTTGCAGGTGACACCAAACTGGGAGGAGTAGCTAGGGCCTCAGAAGACACAATCAGGATTCAAGATGAATCTAACAGATTATGGAACGGGGCCCAAATTAACAAAATTAATTTCCATAGGGACAAATGTCTGGTTCTGCACTTAGGCAGGAAGAACCAGCTGGGGGACACCTGTCACGACGTGAAAAGGATCTAAGGGTCTTGGTGGACCACAAGCTTACTATGAATCTCCCATGTGATTCAGCAGCAAAAAAAGCGAATGCTCTTCTTGGGTGCATCAACAGAAGTCTAGTGTCGCAAGGGAAGTCATAGTCCCCTTCTAATCTGCCTTGGTCACACCACACCTGGAATACTGTGTCCAGTTCTGGGAAGGGTGTTAACAAGCTGGAAGATGTGCAGAGGTGTGAAGCCAAGAGGATCAAGGGTCTGGAAGCCAAGCCTCAAGAGAAATGGTTGAGGCGGCCGGCGCCCCTTCTGAGTGCCAGCGCCGCGCCGCACCACACCACAGCGAGTTTTAAGCCTGCAGCAGGCGAACAGCATCACAGACGCGTGTTGCAGCCTTTTAAGTTGCCGTGCCGCCGGCGTCGATTGCGGGGGTGGGGCCTGCCCCCAGCGTGTCACCCCCCAGGGCGGTACCCAGGGCGCACCGCCCCCCTTTGCTCTGCCCCTGGGTTGAGGGAATTAGGTTATGTTCAGCCTGGAAATGAGGAGATTGAAAGGAGATGATAGCCATCTTCAAATACAGTGGTACCTCTGGTTACGTACTTTCTTTCTGGAGGTCCGTCCTTAACCTGAAACTGTTCTTAACCTGAAGCACCGCTTTAGCTAATGGGGCTTCCCACTGCCACATGATTTCTGTTCTTAACCTGAAGCATTATTTCTGGGTTAGCGGAGTCTGTAACCTGAAGAGTATGTAATCTGAGGTACCACTGTATCTCAAGGACTGTCCCATGGAAGATGGAGCAAGCTTGTTTTCTCCTGTTCCAGAGGGTGGAACCTGAACCAGTGGATTCATATGACAAGGAAGGAGATTCCGACTAAACATCAAGAACAGTTTTCTGATGGCGAGAGCTCTTCTAAATGCCCAGTGTGCTTGTCATCGGCTCCCAAGCCAGCCCTCCACTGACCTCCCGAGATCTCTGTTTCTCCTGATTCAGCGAGAGCTTCTCTGACGCAGATGGCATTGTGACGTGGCGCAACCGGCAGCAGCTTCTCCCCAAGCCCCAGAAACACAAATCTCCTTGAACTGAGAGAGACATCCTGGCCTGGAAGCCAGCTCAGAAGTTTGCTGAAAAACAGTTAGTGACCCGAAGCATGGCAAGTTGAACAGAGCATTAAAATAGAAGAGGCTGCCATGTAGACGGGCTGCTAATTGGGCTCAAGGAAAAGGTTTCAGGGGGAAAAATGTGCCCACATTTTCCTGGGCAGTGTGAGAATGTAGGGGCAGGAGGCTGCTGCCCCCCCCGGAAGGATCTGGGTCACAGCAGTGAGGAATCTGACCCCTGAGCAAAGTGCATCTCTGATTCTGCTGCTGCTGGTGCAACCATCACCCTTTGCAAATTGCAGGCGCCTGGGACAGAAGCATGAGTATGAACCAGCATTGAAATGGCGCCAGGTGAAAGCTAGATGAAGGTCTGGAATCTGCTCCCAATGCCAGAATTCAACTACTAGAGAACTGCTTAGAATTCAATCAAATTTAAACACATGGTAATGCATGCAAGCATTTCTTTCAAGCCGAGAAGATGCACTGCAACACTCTATTCAACTTAGCAGTGTTCACAGTGGATTCTAAAACACAGCCATCTTGCTTCACATAAAACAGAGTCTCTCCTTCGCTCTGTTTTATGTGAATAGAGTGTTGCAGTGCTTCTTCTCAGCTTGAAAGAAAGAGAGCAAAGCCGCAGGAGAAGCTGGAAGTGGAAATCTCTCCTAGGAGCTGCAAGGCACAGCCTACATAGTTGAGATACAGGAGGTCGCTGAGCTCTGGAAAGAGAGGAAAATACAGTTATTTGGAAGCTGGAAGAAGGGACTGTAGGCCCATGCTTGGACAACCAGGCCGCTGGGAGAGATCATCAGGGGGTTTGGGCTGGGTGTCCATCAGTATGCGGATGATACCCAGCTCTACCTCTCTTTCAAATCAGAACCAGTGAAGGCGGTGAAGGTCCTGTGTGAGTGCCTGGAGGCGGTTGGAGGATGGATGGCGGCTAACAGATTGAGGTTGAATCCTGACAAGACAGAAGTACTGTTTTGGGGGGACAGGGGCGGGCAGGTGTGGGGGACTCCCTGGTCCTGAATGGGGTAACTGTGCCCCTGAAGGACCAGGTGCGCAGCCTGGGAGTCATTTTGGACTCACAGCTGTCCATGGAGGCGCAGGTCAATTCTGTGTCCAGGGCAGCTGTCTACCAGCTCCATCTGGTACGCAGGATGAGACCCTCCTGCCCGTGGACTGTCTCGCCAGAGTGGTGCATGCTCTGGTTATCTCCCGCTTGGACTACTGCAATGCGCTCTACGTGGGGCTACCTTTGAAGGTGACCCGGAAACTGCAATTAATCCAGAATGCGGCAGCTAGACTGGTGACTGGGAGTGGCCACCGGGACCACATAACACCGGTCCTGATTGGCTCCCAGTACGTTTCCGAGCACAATTCAAAGTGTTGGTGCTGACCTTTAAAGCCCTAAACGGCCTCGGTCCTGTATACCTGAAGGAGCGTCTCCACCCCCATCATTCAGCCCGGACACTGAGATCCAGCGCCGAGGGCCTTCTGTGGTTCCCTCACTGCGAGAAGCAAAGCTACAGGGAACCAGGCAGAGGGCCTTCTCGGTAGTGGCACCCGCCCTGTGGAACTCCCTCCCATCAGAAATAAGCAGCTATCCTATTTTTAAAAGACACCTGAAGGCAGCCCTGTTTAGGGAAGTTTTTAAACTGTGATATTTTAAATGTATTTTAATATTTGATGGAAGCTGCCCAGAGTGGCTGGGGAGACCCAGCCAGATGGGCGGGGTACAAATGATAAGTTGTTGGTGTTGTTGTTGTTGTTGTTGTTGTTATTGTGTTTCAATTCATCTGTAACTAAGTTTCTATCGCTGCTCTTACTTCAACAGGATCAAGGGAGGTAAGAGTGAAATACAGAGCACCCCTGAGCATGTGTAGAACACGGGGTGTTCATTTATTTAATTTGGGATACTGGGGAATCAGC
>OFHU01001918.1:600000-830409 GCA_900245905.1 Lacerta viridis | reverse complement strand
ATCCTGATCAAGTTTGCAGATGACACCAAATTGGGAGGGGTGGCTAATACCCCAGAGGACAGGATCACACTTCAAAATGACCTTAACAGATTAGAGAACTGGGCCAAAGCAAACAAGATGAATTTTAACAGGGAGAAATGTAAAGTACTACACTTGGGCAAAAAAAATGAAAGGCACAAATACAGGATGGGTGACACCTGGCTTGAGAGCAGTACATGTGAAAAGGATCTAGGAGTCTTGGTAGACCATAAACTTGACATGAGTCAACAGTGTGATGCAGCAGCTAAAAAAGCCAATGCAATTCTGGGCTGCATCAATAGGAGTATAGCATCTAGATCAAGGGAAGTAATAGTACCACTATATTCTGCTCTGGTCAGACCTCACCTGGAATACTGTGTCCAGTTCTGGGCACCACAGTTCAAGAAGGATACTGACAAGCTGGAACGTGTCCAGAGGAGGGCAACCAAAATGGTCAAAGGCCTGGAAACGATGCCTTATGAGGAACGGCTTAGGGAGCTGGGTATGTTTAGCCTGGAGAAGAGAAGGTTAAGGGGTGATATGATAGCCATGTTCAAATATATAAAAGGATGTCATATAGAGGAGGGAGAAAGGTTGTTTTCTGCTGCTCCAGAGAAGCGGACACGGGGCAATGGATTCAAACTACAAGAAAGAAGATTCCACCTAAACATTAGGAAGAACTTCCTGACAGTAAGAGCTGTTCGACAGTGGAATTTGCTGCCAAGGAGTGTGGTGGAGTCTCCTTCTTTGGAGGTCTTTAAGCGGAGGCTTGACAGCCATCTGTCAGGAATGCTTTGATGGTGTTTCCTGCTTGGCAGGGGGTTGGACTGGATGGCCCTTGTGGTCTCTTCCAACTCTATGATTCTATGACTTTGTCTTGTTCTTCTCTTTGCTGTCTGATGCTAGAGAGAGAGGGAGCCATGTTGAAGTGCTCCGACTGTGTATATATGTAATAAAGTAGGTTAGCCAACATGCTGAGTTGCTGTGGTCTGTTACGCAACTGCGCAAACCTCTGCGGATGCCTAAGAGTGTGTTGATGTACTCCCACATCAATCACTATGATGTCCGGGGGCTGAAGAAGCCAAGAAGCTCCTGAACGATTGCCCAAGAAGGAGGGAACATGCCAGTCGGGCATGTGTCTCTGCCAGGGTCTTACTTGTGAGTAGATGCCATTTCCTGACACGTTTCACCAATGAAAAGAGGGCAATGGAAACTGAGCATGCTCAGCGGCCAGAGAACCCTTGTTGGAAGGGACACTGAACGGAATGGAGTTTTCTTGTGGAGGGCATGGCTGGCTTAGACCCCTAAAGAGGACCGTTTCATATTGCAACATTTTATTGGGCAGCTGATTCAGATTTTTTTTTTACTGTATTTTTTCTCTCTTTTCATTCCACATGACCTTTACTTGCAGTGCACAGAATACCAAATTTAAGCCAAATGTAAAATAAAAATAAACAGAACTGTACAGAAGGCACAATAAAACACAGCATGTTCACACGGTTCACAGATCTCCAATATGGATCACCCTTCAAGTGAAGGGCTTGTAGGAACAGCATAGTTTTAAGCTGGTGCCCAAACACATTTCAAACAGTACCAGTCTAATCTCTGTGGGGAAAAGAGTTCATTACTGTTAGGTTTTATGCAATTCAGTTTAAAATTCTCCCACCATCCATGTATGTTTCAGGCTTCATTATCACAAACAACAGACGAAGTACAAAACCTGGGCTGTACTATGTACAGTGGTACCTCTGGTTACGTACTTAATTAGTTCCGGAGGTCCATTCTTAACCTGAAACTGTTCTTAACCTGAAGCACCACTTTAGCTAATGGGACCTCCCGCTGCTGCTGCCGCCAGAGCACGATTTCTGTTCTTATCCTGAAGCGTTATTTCTGGGTTAGCGGAGTTTGTAACCTGAAGCGTATGTAACCTGAGGTACCACTGTACGTCTGACTGCAGGTGAGGGCTCACATGACTGAATGTACCTGCAGAAATCACTACACACAGAAAATAGCATGTCAGGGATAAATTTAGGCTAAAGTCATTCTCCCTTACCTTCTAGTTTTCTATGTGTGTGGTGTGAGCAATCATTTGCAGTCTGATGCATTTCAGTCCCAATGCAGGTGTGATACCTCACCTGCTGTTTGGAGAGAAGCTATTTTGCAAGAAGCCTTGTGAAAATTGTTTGAGATGACCAGCAGATATTTCTTACAGACTTTCTTACACAGTAAGGGAAAGCCACAAAGCTGTGAGCATTGGCAATTGGAGAAAATGTCCCAATTCAGGATTTAGGGGGAAACTATGATGACAAATTGCCCTGTTTTTCTGAGACTAGATGAAACAAAAAAAGCCACAACAAACTTTTCAAATGAAACATATGTCTCACCTTCAGCTTTCAGACCCCTCTCCAAAGACACTTTACATAAGGTGACAGTTAAATCCTATCGCTTCCGCTTCGCAAAAGGACTCACTTTGTTTTAGGTAGGGCTACCTGTTCAAATGGCTTTTTAAAAACACGCATGTGGTAGGAATTTTGGTGCTGAATGAGGATAAAAGAGGTGGGTGTGATTACTCAATCTTAAGTGTAACATTTAAGTGCAAAGCAGAATTTTAGGATGAGGGATGCAGCGTGATGGCTTAGGGGCCAAATTCTTATATACACACCTGGGGAAGGAGGATAAATTCTATTTACTTCACCTTTGAAGGTGAGCCTCTTTAATCTGCAGCTTGCAAAACAATATGCGGACTGAAACGCAGTCACCCATCAAAATTCACATGTCTCCAAATTTTGCAATGCAGTTTTCTGGCAAAATAATGTGTACAAAAAAAATGCACGTGCTAAAGTAAAGTGTGCCCCAAAAAGTCATATATTAGTTAAAATAGCTTACAAAAAGCATTATATTTGGGGGAATTGCTTTGCAAGAAACATGAAGCTGATGAAACTGAGAATTTAGGGCATCTTTTGGTTTCATATTTGAATCTCTACTTATGCTCAGCTTGTGTGGGGAACTAAATTTCAGATTGGAAAAACAAGAAAATGAGAGAAACTGAAATGACTAGATTTGCCCATTTAAACCTGAGTTGTTCATTTGTGCTTAATAGCAGTGCTATTTTTTCTAGGAAAAGAGGTGCTGGAACTCACCATGAACACCTGCCTTGTTCTCTTATAATGGCAATGGCACCCAACTAAGAGGTGCCAGAACTGAATTCTGGCCAATTCCGGCTGAAAAAAGCCCTGTTTAATAATATGGGCAAAGTCTGCTATAACATTATGAATTATGACATTTGGGCAGATGCAACTTGCCATGCTGAAATGAAGAAAAACCCCCGATTCCCAACGTTCAGGAACATGGTCCTTCTTTATATTTGCCTATCCTACCTGACCATGCTTCAGGTTACAAAACTGAAATTCCCTGATTGTGGATAGATGTAGTAGTAGTAAATTTATTACAGCCATTGGCCCATATCAAAACAAAACAGACAAAGCAAACAGAACATACAAAACTGACGAAGGAACAGCTGGAACTACCTAAACAAAACATCCCTGACTGTGTTCCAGATCCTGCCTCATTCCCATACCATCATGAGCTGGACCTGTGGGTTCGGAAGGTGTCTACCCCTCCCTGCCATCAGGTGGCTGCTGAGGTGAACCCACTTTCTCATAACCAGGAGTCGATAATCTCTCCACTAGTCCCAAGCTCCATACATCCCTCTGAGGCCAATAAGGCCACAACATCTGCTTGGGACAAAATGAGAGAACTTAATGATTTTGAATTGGGCTCTCCACATAAAGTGCTACGTATGGATGCACCTCCTTGCAATTATATTAATCCACTGTCTTCACATGTGAGCAAGTTGAATACATCCATAGACATTATCGAATCGCCAACAGAACCAGCTGATCCAGCCCAACTTCTGAAATAATCTTCGTCCGTATCAGGAAAAACGCTGAATAATACACCAGTGCCTATGCAGAAATCCCCCTCTAGACAACCAGCTCAGTCAACGGACTCCAGGTCAAATCATCAAATGAGGGACGATTCTGAGACATCAGTAGGCCTGAAGATGGGCTCAACAGAAGACCCTTTGGGCCTCATAAATTGTGGATAGATATTATGCTTATTCCTTTGCAATGATCATTCAACCGTTGGCATCAAATGATCCTTCCTGTGAGTTCCATGATGACAGCAGACAAAATTGTGCCTGGCATGAGACAGGATACTGTTGTCTCCAAGGCAGAACAACAGTTTTGTTTAATTTGGCTTTGGCAATAATGAAAACACTTTTCTCTTTACAACAATTTCCGACTGACTTTGATTAAAGATATTAATAAACTTCAAAAGGGTAAATCTAATTTCCCATTTGGAATGAAGAGCAGCGCTCCAATGCAATGAAGTGATTAGCTGAGAGTCGTTGGCAGGGCAACTTCATCCAAGGCTCTCAGATGCTATTTACATTGACCTGAGTGTATCTGCAAATGTTGCTGAGGTTAAGCCTGGGATGCCATGCACTGTGTTTGCTAAGTGATCTCCAGGATAAATAGTGCTTGATCTTAGTCTCTTTGAAAGGATCCAAGTGATTATTACTCGCAACATGTCCCATATCTATATGGTTGGGTTTTGCTAACTGACAGATTGCCTCATTTATTCAGCTATCGAAATTGTTAGGGTGCTTCAGCAACCGATAGAAGAAGAAGAAGAGGAGGAGGAGGAGGAGGAGGAGGAGGAGGAGGAGTTTGGATTTGATATCCCGCTTTATCACTACCCGAAGGAGTCTCAAAGCGGCTAACATTCTCCTTTCCCTTCCTCCCCCACAACAAACACTCTGTGAGGTGAGTGGGGCTGAGAGACTTCAGAGAAGTGTGACTAGCCCAAGGTCACCCAGCAGCTGCATGTGGAGAGTGGAGACGCGAACCCGGTTCACCAGATTACGAGTCTACCGCTCTTAACCACTACACCACACTGGCAATACTAAAGGTAAAGGACCCCTGGATGGTTAAGTCCAGTCAAAGGTGACTATGGGGTTGCGGCGCTCATCTCGCTTTCAGGACAAGGGAGCCAGTGTTTGTCTACGGACAGCTTTCCGGGTCATGTGGCCAGCAGGACTAAACTGCTTCTGGCGCAATGGGACACCGTGATGCAAACCAGAGCGCACGTTAAATAAATTGGAGTTTTTGTTATTAAATATACCAAGAAAAAAGTGCACTGAGAACTCTGGCCAGTAGATTTCAATGGTGGGAATAAATCCTACTCACAAGTCAAAAACCAAACAAAAGTATATATTCTGAAAAGAATTACAACCTTCAACAAAGAATACAAGCTTAAACAAAGATTATAGCTTCAAACTCACAATAATATGTGTGGCACAATAATTCGTTACAGTATCAGAATACAAAGGTTTTCAAGGAACAACAAATTCATGTAAGTCCATACTCAGAATGGCTGTTTCATGTATTGAGCTGAAATTAAGAGCCAATTCTGGGTCAAAAACCAGGACAGGGCCCTGTTTCAATGTGGATACCTTCGTCAGCAATTTTTTAGGGGTCGTATTAATTTGTAGTACTCATATAAATATATCTTGTAATTTCTATGCTGTAGTAACTAGGTGTGGATTGATCAATGTGTATCTTAAGCTTTTCTGTGTGTCCTTTACCTTTCCCTTGTATCCAAAGCGCATCCAACGAAAAGCAATTCAGTGTCAGAAAGGAAAGAAAACTGGATTCCTGTCCCAGTTGGGATGCACGTCCAAATGTGCTTCTGATTTGCGCACATGATTTCTGATCCAGCAAGTAGTATATATGTAGAAGCCTGCTTCTTTGTGCTGAACAATTTATACAGATTGGGGCGACAGTGGTTTTCACGCTTAGAATGACAAAAGGAAAGCCCTCTTAAAAAAAATTCTGCAGAATACAAGTGGCTCTAGACACATTACTGAGAAATGTGATGAGACAGCATTGTGATATTTCCCTCTCCTTTCTTACAAATGGGTAATTGTAACTGATGTCAGCATTGTAGAATAACAATAAGATCATTAGGATGCCCCATCCCTGTGTATGTTTAAAACTTGTTTGTTTACCTTGGCATTTCCTGATTGATAATATTGACTGCATGTTCTGTAATCTACTGAAGATTTAGTATTATTACTGAAATTGTTGCAGTATAAGTTTTATTGTCGTTTTTCTAACGCTGAAAACCACTTTGGATATGTTGCATATCAAGTGGTTACAAAACATTTTAAAGTAAATAAATGACAATATCTGTATACATTCAGAAGGGGAGGGGATCCAAATCTGTACAGATAAAAAACTCAAGTTGCTGCATCAGTAAATTGCTAAATAAGCAAGAGTCCCTGATTCCAAGGAGGATCACAACCAGCATATCCGATCGGGGCTACTGAGTTACCTGTTATCCCCTCAAGAAATTCTACCAGCCCTGGTAGGAACAAATGCTCTGTAGGGAGCAGTAATGGGAAAGGAATTCATTTGGTTCATGTGGACTTGCCTAATTTTCACTTCCTGGGACCAAAATGCAAACACAGGTGGTAGTGAAGCTTTCCTTCCAAAGTCACCCTTTTCTAAATTCTGTGATGCACTTCTCCAACCAAACAATGCACAGAAAAATGTGTATATTAGGGAAATTTTACATTCAAACGTGTGTGTTTTTTCCTGTGTAGTAGTAGTAGTAGTAGTAGTAGTAGTAGTAGTTTCCTCACAACCACAAACTGATGAGAAAATTGGACAAAACTGAATTTAAGACTGCAGTAATGAGAAGCTGAGTGAAATCATAACTGACAGATTCAGCCATTCCTACCTGGGAGTGCCCTCTGCTGCCTCCACTGCTTATTCCTTTGCTGGCTGCAAAGTTCAGCTATTGTCTTTTGGATGGTAGAAAAACAGTGCAGGAGTTAAAAGAGAGGTTCACATGGTCTGGCAGATGAGAGATGAAATATTTAGGAGATGGACCAGGAAGATGGTGGCAGTAGCAGCAGTGTGTGCTTGATGTGCCAAAGCTCAAACTTTGCTGGGTTGAACCATGGGATGATTGTACAGTCAAGATGGCGATGAAAGTGAGACCTCACCGTGAAATGTTGCTTCTGTGTGCCTTGACCCCACAATCTGGATTTTTCAACACTTGACTGTTTCTTGACTCGGGTCCTTTGAAGGCAGGAGCATTTGGCCCCATTTGTGCCTTCAATGTCCTTCTGCTCTGAGGTAGAAAAGTAAATTAAGATAACTGAATATGTGGTCTTCCCATAGTGAGAAAGGCTGTTCATCTTAGAGTGGATGGAGACCTTGAGGGCATGTGATCCGGGTACCAGGATGCAGAAAAAGTTTCTAAGTTTCTGCAGGAAAAGGTTAATGGACAATGGCTGATCCAATTCAAATGGTCATGTAAACATATGGATGGTGGGACAAGGTGAGAGGGGGATGTGACCCACCCCTCTCCCTTTTTCTAATTTGTTTAATTCTCTTTATGTAAGCAATGGATGTAGAAGACAAGTGGGGAGGGGGGGAAAACACTTTTTAAAGAACTGCAACACAAGGTTACTAAAAAAAAAAAAAAATTGCCCATGGCTATTAGGCTATTTCTAACTTGTTAATCATGAGTGAATAGTGATATGGTACATAATTTAGATTTATTTAACATTTATCTTCCTTAAATTATGTTCATATAGAGCAGGTGGAAATGTAATTATTCTAATTAGGGGGGGAAGTCCACTGATGGCTTGGTTCATCCTCCAACAAATCAATATTTAATTAACAATGTGTCAAAAGTGAAACACTTGTCATTGGTTGCTTTCCAGGTAGGTAGGGTAGGAATAGCATTTTTATTATTGTTGTTGTTGCATTGGAGAGGTACTGTGTTGTAGCAATCCCAGGTGAACATAACCCAAATTCCTGTGGGAGCTGACATTCAATATTGGCAAGAGTTCTTCCTGAAGGGAGTTTACAGGACTGAGACCTCAAGATCCATGCCTCCAGGTTGAAGGTCTGATTTGCGCCACCATCCCCATGGCAAATAATTTTTCCTTGGCTTGATGTCATTTTGTTGTTCAAGTTCAAGCCATAGCTTGAAACTCCAGACAAAAGGAGGGAGAATCGGGAGCACACTTTGACTACGCTCCCCATAGTTCCTTTGTTGCCAAAAATATATGCTCATTGAACTTGGCACCATTTTCTGTCACCCTCAAAGTACATTCCCCTTACATAGAATCATAGAACTGTAGAGTTGGAAGGGGCACCAAGGGTCATCTAGTCCAACCCCCTGCAGGAATCTCATCTAAAGCACCTATGACAGATGGCCATCCAACCTCTGCTTAGAAACCTCCAATAAAAGAGAGTCCACAAGATCCCAAGGGAGACCGTTCCACTGTCAAACAGCTCTTACTGTCAGAACGTTTTTCCTGATGTTTAGTTGGAATCTCCTTTCTTATAACATGAAGCCATTGGTTCAAGTCCTCCCCTCCAGAGCAGGAGAAAACAAGCTTTCTCCATCTTCCATATGACAGCCCTTGAGATATTTGAAGATGGCTATCATATCTCCTCTCAGTCTCCTCTATCACAGGCTAAAAGTACCCAGCTCCTTCAACTGTTCCTCATAAGGCTTGGTTTCCAGACCCTTGGCTATCTTGGCCAACCTCCTCTGCACCCATTTCAGCTTGTCAATATCCTTCTTAAATTGTGGTGCCCAGAATAGGACACTGTATTCCAGGTTTGGTCTGACCAAGGCAGAATCGAATGGGACTGTTACTTCCCTTGATCTGGACACTAGACTTCTGTTGACGCATTTCTTCCTTTGCACCCTTGAATTGACTGCAGACTTGCCGTTTTGCCAGAGCAAAGCCCAGTAACTGTGTGGTGAGACAAAGGCACTTACCTGACCTCCCACCAGTGGCGGCACATCCCATTTCACTGCTTCAGGTGAAACGGGAACTTGCCACCCAGCCCCACCGCTGCCCCACTGCCGGTGCCGCTCTGGCCCATTCCATCACTGTAGCCTACCTTACTTGTGTTGCAAGGCGACAGCTGCAAAGTGCCAGCAGCAGCAGCAGCAGTGTTAGGATGCTGTCAGCGGTTCCCGGCTGGTTGCCCAGGAAAGTATAAAGACATGGAAAAGTTTCTTACCGTACTTTTTTGTTTCAATATTTACAGAGAGAGGCCATAGAACCCAGCCTCTTGGATAATGGTATTGTCCCAAGTGAATCTCCAACCCCTCTCTCTCCCACTTCCTCATTTGTCCTCCTCATTATCTCCTCTACAGGTGCTGCTAAGTGCCCCCTGTCTTTGAGCTCTTTGCTCTCCTACTTTTAAGGCTCGCCGGGTTCTGGGAGATGGAGGGTCTGAGATGCTTTCTAATGTTGTTCCGGCTCTCCCATGATTTCCCAACTTTTCCCCTCATCTGCCTCTGAGCTGTGACCTCCCTCAAACCCCTGTTGTAAGTCTATACTGTCCTCCTCTTGGAAGGGTCAGGATGGGGAGGCGGTCTCCACTATTGCCCCTCTGCCCAGTCCCTGATAACAGGCTTCAGGTGAGATCTTGCTGGAATCTTGCAAGATCTCTGAGCCAGGCGGTGTACCTGAGAGGGCACAGTTTTGTGGACTTCTGCTGCTCAAGGCAGTTGCTTCATGTTGCCTCATGGATGGGCTGGCCCTGCCTCCCAGCATTTGAGTCACTGCTGTTTACCGGGGAAAGAAAAGGCTAGGTGGTGCAGAAGTCCCATGCTGTAAATTACCCAGCTGGACCACTGGATTGGCTAAACTGGTGCGTTTGTTTCCCTTCACAGAAAGCAATCTCAGTCCTACCATGTCATCAGATCAGCAGCAGAGCAAGCTGATCGGGCACCTGGGGCAGCGCATGTGCCCTGTGCCCAGGGGCGGGGCCAGCCACCCACAGGATGGGCCGAGCCAGGACAGGACACTCCGTGGGGCCTGCAAATGCCACCCCACATTTTGTCACCCCCTCGGTAGTAACACCCTGGGTGGACCGCCCCCACCACACCCCATTCCTCCTCCCCTGCATTGAATACAGGTATAAAGTCCCTGAATTGTGCACCCCTGAGTCTGTTGCTAAAATGTGTAGTTATAGCCCAGGTAATCTTGGGAAATGTTATGATCCAAAAATTGGGAGCAGGGAGTGATGACTCTCCCCTTCACGTCTTTTAAGTGGAATCATTCTCATATATATATATATATATATATATATATATATATATATATATATATATACACATACACACACACACACACACACAAACACAAACACACATGCTTCAAGTATAAAAAGGACATTTAATCTTGAACACTAGCATATTATATAGAACTCAACATTTTCAAAACATCTATTTGTTTACAGCCTGGTATAATATAAATGATCTACCTGGAGTTGTACTCTGTGATTCTTGAGAGTCTCCTCTTCCCACCGCCTTTTACGGTTTTCTATTTCTCCATTTACTATCGGAACCAGACTTTGTGGGAAACGAATTAGCCTTTAGCACTATATCCATTTCTGAAAATATAAATTTGAACTTTAAAATTCTGTCCCCTCAAAGATCATTCATTTTATTAAGCGGCTATATTTCTTTCCAAATACCTTGGGCAACAGTGTCAAGAGCCTTCTGTGTATATGCCTTTCTGCAGTAAAAAGGGGAAAAGAATCACAACAGGTTTAATTGATTACCTGGGGAAATTTATTACTGCTGAAGTGCCAAGAATATTTTTCTTCTGTGTAGCTTATTATTATTATTATTATTATTATTATTATTATTATTATTATTATTATTATTTGGTATCCAGAACTGTACGGCTTCTGGGCAGTTCTTCCAAAATTGCATGAAAAGTCTTAGGCAGTAGACATCTCAGAAGAGTGTGAACATACTCAATTTTAAGTCAGATGCGCATTCAAAGTCAGCATTGAGTGCTGTCTGCTAAGTGGTTTGAAAGAGCAGCCAAACTGAGCAGGTTTGGGTACAAGTGTGCAAAACAGGTTCCTGCAGGGAACTTGTATGTGTCACTGGACCAAGTTAGGAGCACCCTCCTTTCATATCAGGCAATATGTGGGGAAGGCAAACCTGCTTGGTGCTGAGGCTTGAAATAGCCCAAGCCCAGACCCTTCAAGTGTCCCTATTTTCCAGGGATAGTGCCCAAATTCCAGTTTCTGATTTGATCCCAGAATGTCCTGCTTTTCCTTAGGACGCCCTATTTTCTGGTCAGCAAGCCAGACAATAATTGGATGATCTCTTTCCAACAAGAACAGATCAGCACCAGGAAAACTCCTTACCACCCAGATACAACTAAATCCAGTTCCATCTAGTGATTATACCAGACAATTTCACTATACACATACATGCGTTTGGTGCCGAGACAAATAAGAAAGGTGTAATTTAGAATCAGAAAGTTCTTGGTGAAGTCAAACTCCACGGAAATTAAAGGAAAGATTTGAATAGTTTGTTGATGGTTCTACTTTCCTTACTTTTCCCCTCATTACTTTCTGAAGACTGGCTTGAAATCTTTCTTCGTCCAATACAGAGTAGAGAGCAATTTCCACTAACTACTGTAAGAGAAACACAAATGTATAATTAAACACCCGTCAATAGAATTGCAATACTACAGCTCCCTCTTATTTTCCGATTTTGTCTTTTTGCTGTAAATTTGTTAGCGCACATCTGTTTCAAAGCTGTACTGTACCATCAAGATAAAGACTGTTGTTAACTCTGTTGTATACCAACATTCTATTGTAAAACAAACCAACCCAGAAACTCATCTATGCAAAAGGCATCCCAGCTATCAAAGGAAATTTATACTAGAATACTTCAAAATGAATTAAAATTGTACACACAGAGAGAGGGGGGGGGGAGGGAGAGAAGGAGGGGGGGAGAGAGGCATAGAAGTCCACTATTATTGCACTGCACCCAAAACTCAGAGCAGTGTGAGATTCCAGGGGTACCAGGCGACTAGCCGAGGTTCATGTTTCCTTTTGGAAATAAGGCACAGTGGAGATTGTGCTGCCTTTATTATATATGGTTTATTTACACATATAGGCAACCTAAGTCTGTGATGGAGGGGTTCACAGCATCAACACCCCAAGTGGATCTTGTTCTTCCCACAGCCACAACCTTGGATTCAAACAGAAACCAAACATTGCTCTCAAACATTGCTTTGACTCTCTCCAAATTGCTGCTTTACTTCTGGGTCACATCACTGACCCTTTCCACTCTAAACTCAATAGAAATCAATCAATATATATATAAAGGACCTACCCACATGACGCTGACACAAATGCCCTGCAGAAATACGATGCAATAGGATGAAAGATCTCTCTCCCCCTTCTCTGTTTCCGCAACTGCACAATGTCTATGGTAATAGTGTCTCGTACCGAATGTAAAAAAGTTTTTTTTTTTTTTAAAGGTAAAGGACCCCTGGACGGTTAAGTCCAGTCAAAGGCGATGCTCATCTCGCTTTCAGGCCAAGGGAGCCGGCGTTTGTCCACAGGCAGCTTTCCAGGTCATGTGGTCAGCATGACTAAACCACTTCTGGCACCACGGGACACCGTGAAGGAGACAGAGCGCACAGAAACACCATTTGCGTGTCGAGGCTACCGGACAGCTCTCCATTTCCCCAATAACTCAGACATCACACAATTATTTAAGTTTAAGGTTTTTGGCATAATTTTGGCCACAACTTTATTTAAATACAGCCAATGTGAGTGGTTGCTTAGGCATTGGAACCGACTACTGTCCCCCCAGCCATGGGACAGCTGACATTCGCTTTTGAGCCAGGGCGAAGTCAGAAAAAGGGTGAACACCTAAGGCAGGAAGCGGAGTCGGGCAACGACCCAGGCTTCTCCCCCAAATGCTCCCTAGGACTCCGCTTGGCCCAAGCCTCCCACCACTGGGGTATGGACAAAAGCAGAGAAAGAGTCCCTGGATTCTTTTAACAGAATACCCTTATTTTCAGGGGTAGGCCCAACCAATTTTCCTACCCCTGCCCCCGCGCATTCAGAGGTAGGCCCAGCCTATCCATACCTCTGAAGCAGCGTTACTAGGGGCAGGCCCAGCCTATCCTGACCCCTAGTGCAAGCAAATTTATACCAATGCCTAACCGCCAACCTTACAAGTTGTGACGATTTGCTACGCAGTAGGCAAAACCAGTGACAAAAGCCAATCAGCCACCGGATAAATTCCTACCAGGCTCCTGCTCCAAAGCAGACAACCCCATGACAGGCATAGCAAGGTCAAAGCAGAAAATTCCCTAAACTTAGGGAGGGCGGGCGGGAGATCCGTTGCACACCGCAAAAGTGAAACCAAAGTTTCACAAACCATGGGTTATAAAGGCAAGAACTGTCAATCAACCAACTAGCAACATGCTAAACTCCCCAGCAACTTGCCTTAACCAATCCTAGCTGTGGCCAGCCCAAAACCCCCTCCCTCCCATCAACTTGGAGCTGCTCCTTTAACCCTTCCGCAACCCGTGCTGTCCTTGATGGGAGAACCCGCTTTACCGAATGTAAACAAACAAACTATGAAAAAGACTCTATGAATTGAAAGTGGAGACGCTATATGTACTTTTCCTTGTTTATTTGTTTGTTTTGTAACACGAGAAAATCCTCAATAATGATAATTTTAAAAACAACAAAAAAATAAACTCTGGTTTTTGAGGGAGGGCATTTGCAGTCTCTGACAGAGCCCCTTCCTTTTTTCCCCTCCTTACACCTCACCAGGTTTGGCTATTCCAAAAATGAGAAGCCTTGGTTAGAATTTTAACACTTGCTGGAACCAGGAATTAGAGGCAGCTGGCTCACCCCATGTAATAATATACATGTTGGGATCATGAAATTGTGCATATATGCACATATAGACATCAAGGGATAAGGTCAGTTAGGAGCCATTGATGGGGGGCCAGGTTGCGAGACATGACCTGCTTTCGACACTGTACATTGGATGCATGCGTGAAAAGGGTTGAGTGTAGAACTCTGCAATCTCTCTTTAAAAGCAAAACAAGAAAAATGATTCAAAAACCATGACAATACTTAATAAGAGGAATCAAGGTTTTCCCTTTTCATCAAGAAATTGCATGGGCATGTATTATTTTCTTATATCGTATTCTCAGCAAAGCATCATGGTAATATCGAAGGTTTTAGAGATTTCTCAGCAGAAGGGGATCTCTCCAAGTTATTTGCACATCACATTTTATTTATATGCCTGATTAGAAATCCTGCTGGATACCTATGCCGAATCTGGGCAGGTAGGCTGTGAGTGACCCCACTTAACTGAGCTTTCGAAGGCATGCACAACATGGGCCAATTTATTTGAGAAAAGCTGGAACATGCTGTCTCATCCATTTTTCATAATTGCTGAAAAAGTGAGGTTATGTTAAAGAACGTTCCACTCAAGTTCAGCAAGGCACAAGGGCAAGACGGAAGAAAATGTGATGCATTATTTGTAGCTAATTCCACCAGGGAAAACCTTCTGTTCACCCCCAACATCTAACCTTCACTAGCCAGCCCAAGAAAATAACACACTTTCATCTCTACTTCCAGGAGACAAAAACTTTCCACAGTGCCCATGGTTTAGGTTTGCCATATGGCAGCCACACTTCCTTCAAATACATGCCCATGCTGATTTGTGGAATTGCCAAAACAAGCTATAGAATCAGCTGGGAATACATGAGGAATTTTCCAATTCCAGTATAAGGTGACCTGCTCCATACGTCCTGGACTAATGTGCAGATTGGGACACAGTTATCCTTCACATTTTATACATCTCTGGATTTTGTACTGATAAAGTGTCCGTAGAACTTTGGGACAAACTGTATTTACAAATGCAAACTCAGAGAGAGAGAAATATGTACAACCCTCCCTATTTAGATACAACTTTACATGAAAATTTGTTTTTCTTTAAATGGAGTAAAAAATGCTGATCGGCATGGAAACAGGATGGAACGGACTTATGCATGAACAAAACTGTCACAGACTGGAAAGAAACTTGAGGCTACAATCCAATACCTGCTTACCTGGGAGTAAGCCTCATGGAAGATAATGGGACTTAACTTCTAAGTAGACAAATATAGGATTGTGCTATAATCCGTCAATCCGCCAGTATGAAGTGAAAGGGACTCAAAAACTTAATTTTAATGAGAGCTTTTATACTCTGGTGTTCTTGTTCAGTCGTTCAGTCGTGTCTGACTCTTCGTGACCCCATGGACCAGAGCACGCCAGGCACGCCTGTCTTTCACTGCCTCCCACAGTTTGGTCAGACTCATGTTGGTAGCCTCAAGAACACCATCCAACCATCTCGTCTTCTGTCATCCCCTTCTCCTTGTGCCCTCAATCTTTCCCAGGGGTCTTTTCCAGGGAGTCTTCTCTTCTCATGAGGTGGCCAAAGTATTGGAGCCTCAGCTTCAGGATCAGTCCTTCCAGTGAGCACTCAGGGCTGATTTCCTTCAGAATGGATAGGTTTGATCTTCTTGCAGTCCATGGGACTCTCAAGAGTCTCCTCCAGCACCATAATTCAAAAGCATCAATTCTTCGGCGATCAGCCTTCTTTATGGTCCAGCTCTCACTTCCATACATCACTACTGGGAAAACCATAGCTTTAACTATACGGACCTTTGTCGGCAAGGTGATGTCTCTGCTTTTTAAGATGCTGTCTAGGTTTGTCATTGCTTTTCTCCCAAGAAGCAGGCGTCTTTTAATTTCGTGACTGCTGTCACCATCTGCAGTGATCATGGAACCCAAGAAAGTAAAATCTCTCACTGCCTCCATTTCTTCCCCTTCTATTTGCCAGGAGGTGATGGGACCAGTGGCCATGATCTTAGTTTTTTTGATGTTGAGCTTCAGACCATATTTTGCACTATACTCTGGTACGAGTGCCTAACTACAGAACCAACGGTGCCAGATATGAAACATGTATTTTAATCCCCGTCCCCTCTTAAGAATACATGCGAGCAAGCTCCATTGCTGTGCACATTTATCTTCAGAAGGAATCAAGGCTAAAAGCATATATACATGTATATTTTGTACCATCTATTTGACAACTGGATATTCTCCATTGCTTCTTTGGGTAGAGACCGGGGTGCCAGTAGCCATATCTTGATGAAAATGGCGTGGGTGAGAGATCAAGATGACGAATCATTCTTTGAGGATTTGAAACCTTTTGTGGAATATCTCAGGGTGTACATATGGAGTGATATAAGTTAAAAGAATTCAGCATTAAAGGAGAAACAGAACAGCAGGGGGGCATCGATGGATAAATTAGAAGTATTGTTGATGGTAAACTTTTGAAAACTAAATACTAAATGGTGTCGGGTGCTAGCATAAAGTAAAGAAAAAAGAAAAAGAGAGATATGACAGTATTCCGTACTAACACAAACAAGTTTTAGTATTCATATGCAAAGGGGGCGGGGGGAATCTGGCAAGAAGCAGCCCAGAGGTTTTTGGAAGAGCAGCAAAAGGAACCCAGGTCCCTAGAGTCAAAATCAAACACCTTGTCCATTTCATCCACAGGCTACTATGGAAATGAATTCAGAAACTAAAGCCAATAAGATGCCTTTGGGTGCTATTCAGCAAACATCTGGATTGCCCTCAACACTTTCTCTGAATATTAGAGCAAAGTCCTGTGAGTCCATCCTTTGCCAAAGTCTTGTCTGAATGAGCCCTACCAGTGACCAGTCTCCAGGGAGATCTGTGAACAGCTGAGAAGCTACCAGAATATTGCTTTCCCCAGCTCTGGCTGACAGCCAAATGAATATATTATTCATTTTAGGCAGACATGTACAGAGCTTTTGAAGGAAAGCAAATGGCTTATGGGAATAATCCTGCATCTTAAAAAAGGAAATGTGTCAAGCATCCTTCAGTCTGCTTCTCTTTGTACTGGTGGAACAGTAGGTGGTTGAAAGGCAGGTCTGTGGTTTTCTTACCGTTTTCAAACAAGCAGATGGGAAGGAGTAATCTTACTTCCCCACCTACTCCATATGATTCATCTGGGACTTTCTTTCAAAGTACATAATCCATTTTATGTTGAATGTGTTAGTGGAGCCCTGAAATAGCTCTATTTATTCACCACTTAGATATATAGTCCATTACTGTGGGGAGCTTTTGACAAAGATGGCCTCTGACACTTTGGTGCCTTGGGCAGAAAATTCAAATGGCACCCTCCATGCTGGCAGTATATAACTATAAACTCAATAACTGACTGCTGCTTCCCCCTTTATGGTACTCCAAAATCTGCCACAAGGTGGGTCACCTGATCTTACCTAACAACAGGACGTTTATTTTTGCTGTCTTGCGATCACTGGCATCATGTCCGTGAAGCTCTCGTTGCTGTTATATTGATCGAATTGCTTGGCCATTTGCAACATATATATGGCAAAGCTCATTTTCAAATTAATATCTGGAACTGCGATGCACATTCTTGGCAAGTTTATAGGAGAGGATAGCCCTTTCCAAGAAAGCGAAGTTGGGTTTCAGTTGCAACCACAGAAACACTTCATGCTGGTTACCCTTATAAATCCCAAAACAGAAACATGGAACAGCAGGAAATAGTGTAATCAGGTTTGTTTGGATGTTAGCCCGCCCTCTTGCTTTAAAACAGTGAAGCATAAATAAGCACATATATTGTTTTGCATCTTGCCTCCAGGTAAAACAAAGAGTGTTGTACTGTTGTTCTTGAAATGATGTTGCACATGTAAGTTGGCATCTATTGACAGGCTGTGGGTTGTTGACCCTGTACTTCCATGGAAGTACATTGCTCGTGCTGCCTTCCCAAATGTGAGTAAGCCCTAAGTAGGCTTTGGGAAGGAGGAGGGAGGACTCTAGGACCTTGCCAGAGCCCTCACCAGTGGTGGAGGAACCCTCTCCGGCACCCGGGGTGGGACGCCAAGGAGCAGGGCGAACCACCCGGTGGCGCACGCGCAATGTCCGTACAGACTGCATGTGTGCGGCATCCCATACAGACTGCACATGAGTGGCGGCCTGTATGGACTCCGCACGAGCGGCTTGCTTACCAGGCTTTGAGATGGTGCCTCCTTGGCTCAGTGCCCAGTGCTTGCACACCACTTGCACAGCCCTAAATCTGACCCTGTTCTGTTGTCACTCTCACATACAACTGTTAGGCCCCACCCATGTTGCAGACTAAAACCCATCTTTATTTGTGTGTGGGACAGAGGTCTCCTAAAAACTCTCAGCATTCTTAATAAGATCCTTAGGTCTTGTGGTGAAGGGCAAACTCACCTTACCTCCACTCAACACTGGGTGGCATGCAAATGTGTTTTTGTGCTGAGTTGTCTTGTTGTGCCCTTCTAGTAGTCCTTGCAGGTATTATCCAAGATCTGCATCTCTAGACACTTACCACCCGAGGGTTAATCTGCTAGCTCTACAGAGAGAACTGATTAGACCTGTTATGTGGTCTGTGTTTGCCTGAGCTTGAGTTTGGACTAAGGATTCTGAGCTCCTGTGTTCTGATTCGATACATGATGTCCAATCACAGAACATTTCAGGATTTGGGCCTCTGCCATTGGCCCTTGAACTCTGAGTCGTGATTCGCAGCTTGGAAGTTTAGACAGCCAATCACGTTGGGAGTGGGAGTGGCCCAGGCTTTCAGAAATGTATATAAGCAGTTCCTTTGCCCCTGTTACGCTGTTATGTAGTTCAGTAAAGGTTATTGCCGTTATCACTGTGTCTTACATCCTGGGAAGACCTACACCTACACTTCAAGACCAATGGATCAAGTTGAGAGTGTTGTTTTTCCAGGCACATATTACTGAAGGTGGCATGAAGGTGGGACTAAGAAAGAGGAATGATGGCAAACAAACACAAGAGTTAAAGGGGAATAAGGGATTATGTCAAACAGGGGAGAACAAGGAGAATAGTGGGGAAGTTTCTATGTAAGAATGAGGAGCACAAAGTTACTGCAGAAGGAGGTGTGGATTCCTAATGAATAGAAAATTACTTTCATTTTTTATGCTTCTGTTACTTATTTTTGAAATGCTCCTGCTTTGGAGAGGCTAAAGAAAACCCACCGTTAGAATTATAGCAAGTATGTGGGTGCACTGATGTGTACCCTGAATTTAATTCTAAAGCTCCTGGATTGGTGAAAGAGATTCTTTGAATTTGAGCTCCTAGTTTCCTTGGCTGGATGACTGTCAAATCCATTTGTTTTAGGGGATTTGCAAATTTGACTTTCCTTGGCAGACTTTGATCCTGCATGCCAAGGCTCAGGCTACAAGGGATGTTTTGTGGTAAGCAATGGCAGAAAAATTTAGCAAGCAACTGTTTTGTTCAGAAGCTTTCAGCTGTAACATCGATCAACCTTTGTTTTGAAGAGATTTGACCCAGCTGAAGAAATTGGCTTTAGGCTGTTTGGGGGAAGGGTGGGATGGGGATCTTGTAAGACACAGGAGTGCAAAGAATAGATATACAACACGTCCCTTAATAACTGTCAAATCCCTTACTAAGAAAATTGTAAATGAGGGGGAGGTGGTTGTCGCATTTGACATGAAACTAAGTGTGGACTGTTGTTGTTGTTCAGTCGTTCAGTCGTGTCCGACTCTTCGTGACCCCATGGACCAGAGCACGCCAGGCACGCCTATCCTTCACTGCCTCCCGCAGTTTGGCCAAACTCATGTTAGTAGCTTCGAGAACACTGTCCAACCATCTCATCCTCTGTCGCCCCCTTCTCCTTGTGGACCACTCTAAGTGTGGACTATTGATGTGCATAAGCTTTCAATATTATTCCTGCCATTATTTTTGCCTCTCCAGACTTGAAATTGCATGTTTGAGACATTGATCTACGAAAGGTATATAATTTTTTGAAATGGCAGGATTTTCTGAGAGTCTTATTCCAATGTTAATTTGTTTCCCAGTTTGTGTTCATCTTTCTTCATTCAGAATGTTGACCAGGCTACCGTTGTAGTGCCCCATCTAAATGCTGACCTGGTTGCTACTGCATTTTCTTGTTCTGTGCCTAAGGATTGACTAGAAGACTATTATACGGGATTCTGGTTACTATCATCCATACAAGCAAATGCTGTTTTGATTTTTTGAAAAGCCACGGGGATAACAGTTGCATCCCTGGCAGGCAATAATGCTGTATTATTCCTTCTTTGGCGATCACTCATAGCCGAGTAAGATTGTCTTCCATAGACACGGTTTACCAGAGGCAGACTGGTTTATCCCTTGGAGCTCTGATGAAAAGGTCCTGAATAAGGCAGGTAATACATTACTGGAGATTGCCTTTAAGCATAATTTGTACAACCTGCATGGTACTTACATGGATAGGGCAGGAGGTTTCTTTTCTTTCATCGGCCCTCGTGGTGCAAGTGTGATTGACCATATCCTGGTCTCTCCAACAATTTTGGAGAGGGCACAGGGTCTCAGCACTTTTAACAGAACTGAGAGCGACCATCTTCCTATAGCAATCTCACTAACTCCCCTCGAATCGGGGGGATTACAACATCTACATTGTGCAGTCCCTCCTCAAGCACCGGCCCCACGCAGGCGTAAATGGAACAGCGAGCTGGAGCTTAAAATTAAACAACACCTGCACTCTCCAGACTTATTGATTCTGAGAGACCAGTGTCTTTTACCTAACTTTGATCCTTTTTCACTATATCAGTGGATCTCAGAGTCTCT
Source organism: Lacerta viridis (assembly GCA_900245905.1). NCBI lineage: Eukaryota > Metazoa > Chordata > Lepidosauria > Squamata > Lacertidae > Lacerta > Lacerta viridis. Next base: position 809,770 of record OFHU01001918.1, on the reverse strand, counting down.
TTTCCCATTACTTATAAACACCAGGCCTCCCAAACAACATAACAAATCGGGGGTTTGGTTTGACAAAGACTGCCGGAAGCTAAGATCCCTGCTCAGGAAACAACAAAACAAGGTAAAACAGGAGAGGACTCTGTCATCTATGGTAAATTTCCACAGGTGGCGCTCTTACTATAAAAACACCTTAAAACTCAAGAAATCCCTTTATAGGAAGGAACAATGGGAGGCACTTGATAAGGCGATTAAATTGCGAGACGATAGAAAATTTTGGGACATAATAGCACAGGGAGTCTCATCCAAAGGAAAAATTGTAAACAACAGTATTTCATCTGATGTGTGGTTTCAACACTTTTCCCAGCTATACACACCCTCAAATACTGCTAATTCGAGTCCGTCCCTCCCATTGAAGAATGATCATCTAGCTAGTTGGGATCCTGTTACGGAATCAGAGTGCCTACAGCTAATTAAAACATTAAAAAATGGCAAAGCTCCTGGTGAGGATATGATCCCCCCTGAGGTATTTAAATCAAATGCCCAATGGTGGGCCATCTTTTTGGCCAAACTTTTTACGGCAATAAACAACACATGTAAAATTCCAGCAAACTGGAAACTAAGTGTGGTAGCCCCTATCTACAAGAAGGGAGATATTCAAGATCCAGCAAACTACCGCCCTGTAAGCCTTCTGGACATCGCATACAAACTTTATACCCGGTACTTATTAAACAAGTTGGTAGACTGGGCGGACCACACTAACCTGTTCAACAAGGAACAGGCAGGATTTAGAAAGGGCCACAATACGATAGGTCACTGTATGGTACTACAGACCCTGGTAGCTAAATATTCAAAAGCGTATAAGAGCAGACTCTTTGTGGCCTTCATAGACTTGACATCTGCCTTTGATTCAATCTGTAGAGATAGACTATGGAAAAAATTATATGAAACGGACATTGACAGACGACTTTTAAAAATTCTCAGAGAGTTACACACAGATACTACAGTTAAAATCAGAACTGGGCCATCGGGAACTCTTACGGACCCACTGCCATTGGGGAAAGGGGTCAAACAGGGATGCCTGCTAGCCCCATTTCTTTTTAACTTTTATATAAACGACATTGTCCAGTACATGGCAAAGTACAAGTCATCGGCTCCAGCCCTCGAAGGTAAACGTCTGAATATATTGTTATATGCCGATGACATGGCTTTAATGGCACTCACCCGAAGAGGCTTACGCAGCATGTTGGAGGGGATCGCAGCCTACTGTTCCCATAACTCACTAAAGATAAACTATGACAAAACAAAAATTGTGGTGTTCACTAGAGCTCGCCACACTTTTAGATGGTCTTTAGACGAACATGTGATTGAACAGTGCCCTTTTTTTAAATATCTGGGTGTTACATTCCAGGCTACATCTAGTTGGCTAGCCCACTTTAAGGCTGTAACCATCCTAACACGAAGAACAATTGGTGTCCTGCTTAGTTTCTTCCATACCCGGGGAGGACAATTGGTGATCCCGGCATTAAGAGCTTTTGTTGGGAAAGCTATTCCCCAGATGTTATATGGGGTAGAACTCTGGGGGTGGAACCAGAGGCTGTTGGAACGGCTTGAAATTTTGCAAAATTATTATCTCAAGAGGATTCTAGGCCTTCCTCAAGGAACCCCGGCAGCTTTCTTGAGGGTGGAGGTTGGATTACCCTCTGTGTCTGCCAGGGCCCACTTAAGATTCCTACGATTTTACATCAACCTTGCAAACACTTCAAACACCTTATTGGCCAAACAAGCCTTTGTATCTCTTCAAAAGAACACCACTTGGCGTCAAAACCTATCTGAGATCCTGGTTAGATACACCCTACCGGAGTTTAATACTCTCAAACTGTGGAGCCCGGACAAAGTTCGGGAATGGATCCTGGAGAGAGACGCCCTGTTAGACATCACAAAAATACAGAACCCAGGGTCCTCCCACTGGTTTCCCCGACTGAAAACAGTCAAAACCTGCGCCAATTACTTGGCGAATATCACCGATCCCACCCTTCGGAGAGCTTTCACCATGGCCCGTTTTCAAACCATTCCTACGGCCTATCTGTCAGGCAGATATGCAAAAATACCAGTAGAGCAGCGTATATGTCCTTGTCATATGAGAACCAAAGAGGATCTCACACATTACATGTTGTATTGTCCCATCTATTCGGCCTTCAGGGATGCGATGTTACAAACTATTCCCAAATCAATAGTTAACTCTGAGGACCAAGTAAAGTTTTTGCTGGTGGACGCTGATCCACGGATTTCTCACGTGGTAGCGGTCTTTGTGGTGAAGGCTATGAAAACTAGGGTATGGTTCTTGGATGAAATGGTGAGGTCCCTCCCATTGCTCTCCTAACCTGTTGCTGTATCTTCTTTCCTGAATGGTGGGTTTTTTGGGTAGTTTCCTTTGCTGGGACAGCATGGCATGAATTTTAGCTTATTTTTATAATTTTATCGCTTATCTTTTTAATAATGTTTTATGGTATTTTGTGTAAAGGCATGGACCTCACAAATTTAATAAACTTGTACTTTAATAAACTTGTACTACTAAGCAAAATAAAAGTAAGAATGCCCATAAACACGGTTTTAACAATGAGTCCGTAAGTGACTGTGGAGGCCAATTCTGGATCCACACGTCCTTCCACAGTGGGGACATTGGTTTCCGGGCGGGAGTTGATCACGGTGTGGATTTGCCAAGCGTGCCTTCCTCTTAGCACATTTCTCCCTTGCGTCCTGAGTTTGAGTGTCTTCAAAGCCCATGACACCTTTGGTAAAGGCTGTTCTCCAACTGGAGCGCTCGCAGGCCAGTGTTTCCCAGTTGTCAGTGTTTATACTACATTTTTAGATTTGCCTTGAGACAGTCTTTAAACCTCTTTTGTTGACCACCAGCATTACGCTTTCCATTTTTAAGTTTGGAATAGAGTAGTTGCTTTGGAAGATGATCATCAGGCATCCGCACAACATGACCAGTCCAACGAAGTTGATGTTGAAGAATCATTGCTTCAACACTGGTGATCTTTGCTTCTTCCAGTACACTGATATTAGTTCGCCTGTCTTCCCAAGTGATGTGTAAAATTTTCAGAGACACCATTGATGGAATCTTTTGAGGAGTTGGAGATGGCGTTTATAAGTGGTCCATGTTTCACAAGCATATAGTAAGGTTGGTATCTCTCAGATGAGAACCCACCACACTTTTGTCTTGGCGCAGAGACATGCAAGGTTGAACAAACCTCCATTGCTCCTCAAATGAAAGTACACACTGTCTTTAGTTGAGCTGGAGCCATAGGATAGCAGCAAGGAGAGGAATATGCCAAAAAACATTTGGAGCGAGAATCAGTGGGGTGGAAGCCTCTCTGGCACCTGGGGTTGGCACTCCCATACGGGCAGGACAGGGTGCACAGCACCCATAGGGAAGGGTTTGCGGAGCCCATGGGGAAGGACGGGGTGCATGGCACCCTTAGGGAGGGACAGGCACCCATAGGGACAGGGCGCACTGTGGGGCCTCAGCTGCTCTACAGCTGGGGGGAGACAGCGGGCAGATAGCATGGAGTCTGCGAGCACCTGAGACATGTGGCTTGGGCACACTGCAGGCCCAGTGGTGAGTGCCACCTGCCGTTTTGTCACCCCCCTCAGTGGGGACATCCGGGGCAGCCCGCACGTACCGCAGCCACCTTGCTATGCCCCTGGCGAGAATACAGCCCTGTTTCACACCACTCTTTATAGGGAAGGTGTCCAAGGATGAGCCTCACATGTTCTCATGGAATGACACAATTATCTTGCTAAGCTAAATCACCCCACCTTTAAAATCCTAGATATTCCTTCCTGAATACAATTTAGTTTTGCCAGTAAAAGTGAAGCACCTATCCACTCTTATTCATCACCAGTGTATAACTTGGTCCATGAATTCAGCCAATGATATAATTAATCCAAAAAAGGAAACACATTAGAGCTTAAAGGTAATGACATGTTTTCACAGCATAATGACTTCTGATTTTTATTATTATTATTAAATGTCTCCAAGTTACATATTTCTGAAAATGCACACGTGGTCTCTGTCAATCACCACAGCAGGTAAGTAAATTTAACTTGCATTTTGAAAGCATATAACACACACACACACACACACACACACACACACATTAATTCATGGGTATGAAGGCCAAGAGACCCCTCACTTCTTGAGTCCCCCATTTTAGGAGAGATGTATTCCATTGCTCCCCAAACCCTGGAATGAAGACACAGGGCTATGCATGGATAATAAAGGCAATTCAGCTCGCATTTTAAGGAGAACCTATCTAATTCAGACTTACTGGAACAATTTGCAAACCAAAAGACTGTACATAGTGTGAAGGCAGAAAAATAATAAAATAATAAAAATTAATTACCGATAATCATTGGAATTAGAAATATGGGGAGGGGAAAATAAAATATCTTATGCAACATATTTTCTCCTGAAAGCTGAATTAAATACTTTTAAATATTGGTAACCATATTTGTTGTATTTTTGTTGGTGTTTGTCTTTTAGATGCTATGGCCAGTCGGCTACGCAAATAAAGTTTGATTTGATTTGACTTTTAAATATATTGTTCTAAAATTGCATCCTGGTTCTGAGCCAAAACTATTCACATAATTTCCTTTCATTGATACTGAAAAACTCGATTCAATGAAATATTTCTGTTTGAAGATGTGAGCTTTCATGAGCATTGATGGCTAAGACATGTTTTTGGGTGCCACACCAGATAGGGCACCTGAAAAAAATGTGCTTTTACGGGGCAAGCGTCCACGAGATCGTAGCACCCAAAATGGCCACCATGATCTCATGCAAAGAAAAATGGATGACCTCTTTTTCTGGGGCACTTGGCACTCTGAACTAAAGGAATGGCCTGCAATTTCACCATTATAATCTGGCCTAGATGGTTGGCCTGGAATAAATGCTTTCTTGGAGTGAGAGCACAGTGCAAGAACGTGCAAGGTCACTGCAACCAAAATGGCCACCACAATCTCAGATGAAAAAACGGGATGTCCCATTTTTTTCTGGAGCACTTGGCAGGTATGTTCCCATGAACTAAAAGTCTGGCATGGGTGCTGGTGCAATTCTACCATTACAATCTGCCTGAGTTTATCCTAATCTACTTCACAAAGTTCTAAAGGGGGCTCAGAGGTTGGTGAGGGAACTAGAGATGCTATGTTGAAGAGGAGACATGAACTATGAACAAACAAAGCCACTGAGCTTTCACTATTAATTGCTCTGCCTCCCCTTTCCTGGAAATCTACAATATACGTAGCATACTACTTATGACCTATTTAAGCAGAAAGGAATGAACCAACCAAACTGATTTCAAATCTCAATTGCTTGACTGAACTGAGTAGGTGAAAAAGGCACCCACACCTTCATCCAGTTTAGGAACAGAACCATAAAGAGATTAATCTAAGACATCAATACTTCAAAAAAACTTTGGAGCAGAGAAATTTCTCCAATGGACAGACCAGCTCTTCTAAAGCCGGATCCCTTGGTGATCTTTTCCAAAGCCCACACAATCAGAGCAATGCAGGTTTCTAGATTGCGTGTTGAGGTCCTCAAGCCACCCCCCAAAGAATTCACACTTGAGACATTAATTTTGTTTGGGTTTTTGGCAATAATTTAGGCCACAACTTTATTCAAATACAAATTCTGTGAGTGGTTGCGTAGGCATTGGTTCAGACTAGCTGTCCGCCGGGACAGAGCTGACTTTGGGTCAGCGTCGGGAGAATGCCAACTGGGGAGAGTTAAGGAGGCTGGGGGCAAAGCCTCCCTCTCCCCAGAGGTCCCAGGGGCTCTGGCCACGGCCCTATCCCCTACCGGGGGTTCGGACAAAGCATAAAGAGCCCCTGGATTCCTTTAACGGAATTCCCTGTACCATCATCACCATGATTCTGGAGGTGGGCACCACCCATCCAGAAATCAACACAATAACCAATGCCTAACCGCCAACCTTACAAGTTGTGACTAGTTGCTACTGCAGTAGGCGAAAACCAAATGGCAACAGCCAATCAGCCAAATGGAAAAATTCCTACTGGGCCCCTGCCCCAAAGGCAGACAGACCCCATGACAGGCAGTTGCAAGGTCAAAAGCAGAGGCCTATGAAAAGAGGGAGGGAGGGGGGTGATCCGAAGCATGCAGCCAAGAGGAAGCTCACCCTGCGTGCAGAGCAATATAAAGGATGCTGGGCTCCCCATCACAAGTTGCTACATTTATCTTTGCCCAGCAACACCTCCTGACCCTATTGCAGCTAAGGCCGGCTAGTGGCCCCACCCCACTGACCAGGGAGGTGTCTTGCCAGGCCCGACCGCAACACATGCTCTTACTCAAGGTAGAACCTGATATCTCAAGCATTTAGCAAGAAGTTGCCAAGTTTAGCTACAAATATTTTCTTTCCATTAGGCTCCGATCTCAAGTGTTGTGTTTATCCTAATTTTCTGTTGTAAATTTGCAATATATCTCTGTGGAGTAAAACATGCGGGGGTTTTTTTCTCGTTTGTTTGTTCTTAGCAGCGGATGTTAAAGAAATTTGAAGGTATGTGTTCTATTCTTTACATAACACACACACACACACACACCATATTTAACAGGTTTAGGTAGACAAAGAACCAGATCTGATCTATGGTTTATTGCATCAGTATCCCACAGGAAAGATTTCAGAGGCCATTATGTGTCTCTGCACACCATCTGGTCTGGCCAAATGATGCACAAGCATATTTCTTTTGCAAAATGGCTGAATACCAAAACTATAGGAGCATCCAAGCTGCTCCTGAAAATAATGGCTGGAGTTATGCATCCAACCTTTGATACTGATGCTATTAAACATCTCAGTTAAGGGAAGAGGTTCATTTACATATTCACTTTACATTTGCAGTTAATTCATGCACACAGTACTATGCTGTATTCCTTAATTCAAAACCAAAGCAAAGAGATGATCACCATTCTTGCCTTCAAACGGGAAGAATCATACAAGGTGTGCAATGGGTAATCCAAGCACAATTACGCACAGAAGCCCCTGGCCAAAGAATTAAAAATTGTTGGTGGCTGCAAGAATGTAAATTATCCAAAATTGCAGGAAGAAAACTTCCAAATTCACCTGCAAATGTGTACTTGAAAAGTGAGAGGGGAAGGAATGCCAATGATGTGTACAGTTGGAACTATGCACATATGCATGCAAATAAACAAACAAATTAGATAGGTTCGTTCTCCTTAAAACAAACAAAAGCAAATGAGGTTTCCTACCAGTGTTAATGTTTTCCATGTAGACCTGTGTCTTGCAGAGGACCCTTAATCCTAGGCATGACTTTAGCTCTAGCCCTCCACCAGGGAAGCTGAGAAGGAGATACACCCAATGCCTAAGCCAAAGTCCAACCTACATCCAGAATCAAGAAAGCTGTGGTCTAATTTTAAATCCCAGAGCATTGTCTTGCCCAGTTTGATCACCTTCATAGGTTAAGCCTTGCTCCTTTGGGAAGGGTCACTGCAGGTGGGTCCGAAAGTGTATGTCTGGTTTGGGCCCAACTGCTTTGGGTAAGCATCTCCTCAACCGCTTTTTCACGGGAGAATTGAACTCCTGAACTACACCTTTCTGCCAATGAGTTATTGAGGTTACGAGATGAATACGTTTTGCTATTCCCCAAAATGTTTTTATGATTTGCTAAAATGAAAGTCTTTTTTTTTCTGCCAAGACTTGAGGTTTTGTTGTAGAATTTAATTATGGGAAGGAATCCAGAGAACATGTGAATTTTACATCAACATATATAAATATGAATCATCGATGGAAATGATTTATTTGGTGTAGTACTGACTACTGAATAATATAAAGAGGCCATGGCACTAAAAGGGATAACATTGCAGTTTTCTGTCTCTTATTTGTACGAGGATATTTCTGAAACACTGAGTTCAAGATGCCATACTGCTCCCATATATATTTATGAACATTCAGATTATGGTGATTCTGAAATGTGAGAAGCATTTGGATATAAATAACACATTAATAGTTTCAGTGTGCTTTCCTTCCCAACTGAACTTGACTATGTGACATATAGTTTAAAAAAGTAAGGGGTAGATATTATACAAATATATTTCACTGCCATGACAACTTCACATTTTGTCCACAGTACATACACAATAAGGCTATTTAGAGAAACTATTTGTTCTTGAATCTTTGCTTGTATTGGTTCCTCCTTCATTTCAGATATCAGTGCAAAACTCCCTCCCCAGATTTTGTTTGTTTCCTGTTTTTCTGTATTGCCATGATGGCTGGCTCAAGACATTTTGTTGTCTGAGACAAAAGACAAAATGTCACCTCCCATTCCCCAGAAGCTGCTGGACCAGCTGGTTTTTAGTTCAACAGCGGATGTTGGGAATGATGCTCTCTGGGAGATGGTGAACTCCAAGTCCCCTGAGCATCTCCCAGGAGGCCCTCTCCGGCTGGCATGTCCCTTCAGTCCAGAGTGCCTATATCTGCGACCCTTCTCTTAGTACAAGAGCACACTGGTCTTCTAGCATCATGCAGCAAGAAGAAGGAAACATCCGTAGATCTAAACTACATTTATTTACAGTCTATATACAGAGAGTCCATCATTCACGTCTGTGTTCTCCAAGCTCTGGTAGAACAAGAAGCAAACTGTGACACAGCAGAAGTGAAAACAACTTACAATAACACTTAGGCGGAAGAGATAAGACAGTCTTCCATTCTCACACTCTCTCCCAGACACTCATGTGATTTCTACTAATCATAATAGTCAAGCTGAAGCAGCAGAGGCTACACAAAATCCTAACAGTGGAAATAGGGCAACATCCTGAACCAGACCAGAGGCAGACCACTTATGGGGAAACAGATCCCACCTCTGTCTCTACCTAAAGGCAAACCTCTTCTAACCACAGCCTCTACTAGCCAGCTCTGTATAAATGAAAGCTTCTTTAATTTTTATTTTGTGGTCTGTGGGACTCCATGCCACAATAACTCAGTCCCTCAAAATGACCCTTTCCCACAGCCATCATTCCCTTATGATGCCGCTGAAACCTCCTGGTATCTTGAGATAAGAGGCGTAGGTGTGAGATGGGCACCATCACTGGAAACAGGATGAAATATTAGCTGAGATTCTTTAAGCATATTATGAATAGAAGGGAATGCTTATATTTACAATGAGGACTAAAATATGCTTGACAGTTTTGAAAGACTGTAGATATAATGTTACTAATCCAACCTCTAAGGGGTTTTCACTTCTAGTGAAGTTCCCTAAAACTCCACCCCAGCCAAACTCGCCCTCAACCTGGTGCAGCTTGTACAGTTGTACTTCTAACTGCTTGGACAGTTTAGCTGATTATTTTTATTTAAAAAAAATAATCTGCTGTTGCAAGCTTTTGTTAAGACCTGGACAGCCTTTCAACCTAATACAGCCACCAGCTTCCTTACTCTGATCAACAAATAATTGTTAATGCACTGGGGATGAATAGCTTAATATTTAGGTCTGAGCTATCCTCAGGATTCCCCTCAGGTTTCTCTGGTCTTTGCTTCACACCTTCCTCATCAACCAACTTCCACCCCACCTGCTGCAGCAACTGTCCCCGCCCCCCCCAACTGCTTCCCAGCTAACAAAAAATGGTTACCGTATTTTTCTGTCTAGATTTTGTCTATAAGACGCCCCCATGTATAAGACACCCCCTATTTTGGGGGACTCCGATTTAAGAAAATGGGGAGATCTATCCATGTATAAGGCGCCCCCAAATTTTGGACATTATTTTTTAGGGGGGGAACCTAGTCTTATACATGGAAAAATACGGTACTTAATTTTCCCAATTGACCAGAACCTCCAGCCAATCAGAGCCTGTTCTTTCTCAGACGAATCAGAATGATTCTATCTGATCCAGGCTCCATTTGTACAAATATTCAGAATCTGTCACCAAGCAACTGCAGCTGAACAGGCCTGCAACAGTTACACTTGATGACGTCAACTGAAGTCAGGAAATGTTCTTTGAGGCACAACATACAAACGGACAGCCTTATACGTATCCTTTCTCTGCACACCCCATTTTGCCTAAATGGTAGGGGGCAGTGCCACCATTTATCTTGTGAAAGATCAGTACAAAACCATTAACCTGAGTGCGCCATATCTCACACAGCTATTGATTATTTCCCACAGACAACCCAATCCGGGCAAAATATTGGCAATATTCCCAAAGTGGCTGTTAATAAGATGACATCAGTCATGAAATGGGGGGATATTGGAATGCCACTTTTTTATGTGACCCTTTCCTAGTATCACAGTCCCTTTGGGGTGGGTTCTCAGATAGGTTTGGAACCTGAATTGGTTAGTCTTTAAAGTGTCAGACAAAATTGTTAACGTGGTCCCCTCCATAACCTTTCAACCCTAGAATATTAAAAAAAGAAGCTTATCCCACTACTCAAACTTATTCACTTCTATGGCTTCCTTCCAGAATGCAAAAAAATCTTAAATGGACTAGAATATGGGACACCAGGGTTAAAACCACCACTGGGTGACCTTGGGCTATGTCTCAGTGTTGTGAGGATAAAATGTGGGAAAGGAGAATCATGAACGCCACCATAAGTTCCTGGTAGGATAGAAGCGAAATGTTTTAACTGGAGGAGAAATGGCCACAAAGAATTTAGAAACAATTACAAACTTGTCACCAACACGAAAAAAGTTGTCCTACTACCAGAAAGAGGGCAGGTCCTCTGCTGGAGTTAAATCATGTAACTACAGACAAGAACAAAAAATATGCAACAGACTTTATATTGGTAGGAAGAGCACCAAATGTTCTAAATATGTCTGTGCATCCTTATACTCATCACTCATCTACATATGTGAAAGGAATCTGGATTCACTTGTTTCAATTGGATAGAATAGCTGGTCAAGTGAAGGTAGCAATAGGAACAAGCCAATTCAGTTGGGTCTTGTGACTACCTTAGGCTGCATTGTTAACCATGTCTGCTCCTAAGTAATTGCTATTGAATTCAATGGAGCTAACTGCCAGAAAACTGGGGTTAGTTTATTAACTGCATTGATCCACCCCAAACGGGTGTTCCCTGGTTGTCTCTTGAAGCAAAGTAAAACAATTAAAATCTAGGCCCTGAGAAGCACGCTCAAAGTTTTCCAGTACTTACATGGACTGCATATATTGAAACCAGAGCAGATATCAATACACCTGGTGGCAGCTTGATTGCATATTGTCCAACTTTTTCAGATAAAAACCCCAAATGTGTGCCTTCTGGGACACGATCCCGCGGGTGAGTCACATGACCCGCACCATTATCTTGCCCTGAAAGAAGTGCTTTTTTGAGGCAAGAATGCAGCACAAGGACACACAAGATTGTGGCGCCCACAATGGCTATCATAATCTTGCGCAAAAAAAACCCAGATGTCTGTAAGGATTTGATAGAAGGTAAGTATATGAAGGTAAGGGACGTGGGTGGCGCTGTGGTCTAAACCACAGAGCCTAGGGCTTGCCAATCAGAAGGTTGGCGGTTCAAATCCCCGCGATGGGGTGAGCTCCTGTTGCTCGGTCCCAGCTCCTGCCAACCTAGCAGTTCGAAAGCATGTCAAAGTGCAAGTAGATAAATAGGTACCGCTCTGGCAGGAAGGTAAACGGCATTTCTGTGCGCTGCTCTGGTTCACCAGAAGCGGCTTAGTCATGCTGGCCAAATGACTCAGAAGCTGTACGCTGGCTCCCTCGGCCAATAAAGCGAGATGAGTGCCACAACCCCAGAGTCATCCGCGACTGGACCTAACAGTCAGGGGTACCTTTATCTTTATCTTTAAGTATATGAACATATATGCACAATCTAGTTGGAGTAGATCAAAGCCCATGAATGCACAAGACATTCAGACAGTGCTATTATCTGGGGGGGATGCAGGAATACGCATACCCCTAAACATTTTTTGACTTTTGTACTTTTGTCCATTTACTGTATTTATTTATCCTGATTTGAACTATAAAATGGTGATTTTCTTGAGTCAAAATGAGAGTACCCCTAAACATTTTTAAAGAACCACTGCATCTAGATATTCATTTTCGCTATCATATCAAACAGTTGTTGAAAGCCGTGATGTTGCTAAGGCTCAAATTTTGAGGCTTCAAAACACGATTCTCCCAAATTCTTCTTCACCTTGAGTTTAAACAGAGCCTTTATTTGCAATTTTGCGAATCAATTGGACTGAAATCCTAGACTCTCTTATGTTGGAGTAGGCCCCATTGATTATGCTGCACATGTTTTTATTAATCACTGTTTGTTGGCTTAAATCATATTTCTTCCTTCAGTGTTCAATTACTTGCTAATGTTGCTCAGGCTCGATCTTAGCACTTTGTTATATTACTGAATAAATTTAATTGCTCCAGGTTGGTTGAAAAGAGCAAGTGTTAAATCTGTTTAACTTGGCTTTCTGTTTTAGGTACTTCCTCTATAAATCTAAGCTTCTGTACAACTGTAGGCCACATGTGCAGACACAAATGTGCAATTGCTAAACTATTAAGTAAAATATGTGCTTCATCATTAAAATCGGCCTTCTTTCCACACAATTATCTCGACCCTGTTTGCAGTCACAGTGGGAGAGATGCTGAAGCTAGGGCTGAAGCTACAGGCGAGTCTACAGAAGGGATAGGAGCTTCCCAACAGCACAGTCCTATGTCTACCCAGAAGTAAGTCCTATTGAATTTTATGAGGCTTACTCCCAGATAGAGCTGGGACCATACTCCCAGGTGAGAGCTGGATCATAAAGAAGGCTGATCGCAGAAGAATTGATGCTTTTGAATTATGGTGCTGGAGGAGACTCTTGAGAGTCCCATGGACTGCAAGAAGATCAAACCTATCCATTCTGAAGGAAATCAGCCCTGAGTGCTCACTGGAAGGACAGATCCTGAAGTTGAGGCTCCAGTACTTTGGCCACCTCATGAGAAGAGAAGACTCCCTGGAAAAGACCCTGATGTTGGGAAAGATGGAGGGCACAAGGAGAAGGGGATGACAGAGGACGAGATGGTTGGACAGTGTTCTTGAAGCTACCAACATGAGTTTGACCAAACTGTGGGAGGCAGTGGAAGACAGGAGTGCCTGGTGTGCTCTGGTCCATGGGGTCACGAAGAGTTGGACATGACTAAATGACTAAACAACAACTCTCAGGTAAGTGAGTCATGAATGCAGCCTTAGTGCCTAATACCAAATGTCCTCTCAGGCCAGTCCCCAAAGGTATCTGTTAATTCTCCTTGTAACAGCATGTCTGGCAGCTGGGTCTGAGAAGAAATCCCCATTCCAAACCTGGATGGACCTCAGACACCTTTTTATAATTTGCAGGATCCACACTTATCTTTTTGGGGAATGACACCTTCTCAGTGGCTGCTCTCAGACTTTGAAACACCTGCCTTAGAGAAGCTAGACTTGGGAGGCGGGTGACGCTGTGGTCTAAACCACTGAGCCTCTTGGGCTTGACGATCAGAAGGTCAGTGGTTTGAATCCCTGCGACAGGGTGAGTTTCCGTTGCTCTGTCCCAGCTCCTGCCAACCTAACAGTTCGAAAGCCCTCCAGTGCAAGTAGATAAATAGGTACTGCTGTGGTGGGAAGGTAAACAGTGTTTCAGTGTGCTCTAGTTTCCATCACAGTGTTTCCGTTGTGCCAGAAGTGGTTTAGTCCTGCTGGCCACATGGCCCTGAAAGCTGTCTGTGGACAAATGCTGGCTCCCTCGGCCTGAAAGTGAGATGAGCACCACAACCCCATAGTCGCCTTTGACTGGACTTAACCTTCAGGGGTCCTTTACCTACCCAGAAGTAAGTCCTATTGAATTCAATGGTGCTTACTCCCAGGTAAGTGGGTCAGGACTGCAGCCTTAGTGCTTACTGCCAAATATCCTCTCAGGCCAGTGCCCAAAGGAATTTGCTAGATCTCCTTGAAATAGCATGAACTACACCATCTGGCATCTGGGGCTGAAAAGGAATCCCCATTGGCAGGCGAAGACTTTCTTCTTCGCCTTCCAACAGTCTTTAGGGAGCGGAGTGCTCTTAATGAAAGGGCTGGTGCTATGCTGTTTCTATTGCAACTATTTGTATGTTTTAATAATCATATATATAGATATAATTTTAATTTTATTAATGTTTAATTGTTTTTTAAATTATTTTTTAGGTTTTTAGCTGTTCCGGTTTTATATGTAAGTCTCTGATGGGGTTACGGGAACAGCTTCATTATTTTTAGAGCATTTTCTGCCATTTTTAGAACTAATTATAATTTAACCTTCCAATATCACCCAATTGTATGCAAGCATATTCGTTATGGTCCTTGTTTCATCACCTTACAAATATGAAAACTGTTATCTCAAAGTGAACAGAGGTCCTGTTTTTTTTTAAAATATCCATAAGCCGCGCAGTCAGAATTTCACCAAAAATCTGACGTTCTCCAATTGACTCAAAAATGTTGCCAAACTTTTGCAAAAACTCCCCTGGAAGATTTGGCGATGGGAAACAAAGGGCTTTTTATCATAGGAACAGAAATCAGGCCTCTGTTTCCAACGGCCAAAATTTCCAAGGGAATTTTTGCAAAAGTTTTGCACCAGTTTTAGGTCAATTGGAGTACGTCAGATTTTTGGTGAAATTCTGACCGCACGGCTTACGGATTTTTTCAAAAAATGTTTTTCTGCAGATTAAGTTGTCGAGGCCTGATTTCTGCTCCTATGATGAAAAGTCCCTGTTTCCCACTGCCAAAACTTCCAGGGGAGTTTTTCTAAATGTTTGGCACCATTTTTTAGTCAATTGGAGAACGTCAGATTTTTGATGAAATTCTGACCGCGCGGCTTACGGATTTTTTCAAAAAATATTTTTTTGGGTGGTCAAGTTTTCGATGCCTGATTTCTGTTCCTATGATAAAAAGCCTTCTGTTTCCCATCGCCAAATCTTGCATGGGAGTTTTTCTAAATGTTTGGCACCATTTTTTAGAAAATTGGAGAACGTCAGATTTTTGATGAAATTCTGACCGCGCGGCTTACGGATTTTTTCAAAAAATGTTTTTTTGCAAGTTAAGATGTCGAGGCCTGATTTCTGTTCCTATCATAAAAAGCTTTCTGTTTCCCACGGCCAAAACTTCGAGGGGAGTTTTTGCAAAAGTTTGGTACCATTTTTGAGTCAATTGGAGAACGTCAGATTTTGGGTGAAATTCTGACCGCGGGGCTTAGGATTTTTTCAAAAAATTTTGGAAGTTAAGTTGTCGAGGCCTGATTTCTGTTCCTATGATAAAAAGTCTTCTGTTTCCCACCGCCAAAAAATCCAACGGAGTTTTTGCAAAAGTTTGGTATCATTTTTGAGTCAATTGGCGAATGTCAGATTTTTGGTGAAATTCTGACCACGCGGCTTACGATTTTTTCAAAAAATGTTTTTTTTTGCAGGTTCAGTTTTCGAGGCCTGATTTCTGTTCCTATGATAAAAAGCCTTCTGTTTCCGCCGCCAAATCTAAAAGGGGAGTTTTTGCAAAGGTTTGGCAACATTTTTGAGTCAATTGGGGAACGTCACATGTTTGGTGAAATTCTGAATGCGCGGCTTATGGATTTTTTCAAAAAATGTTTTTTTTGCAGGTTAAGTTGTCGAGGCCTGATTTCTGTTCCCATGATAAAAAGCCTTCTGTTTCCCACCGCTAAATCTTCCATGGGAGTTTTTGAAAAGTTTGGCACCATTTTTGAGTCAATTGGAGAACGTCAGATTTTTGGTGAAATTCTGACTGCGCGGCTTACAGATTATTATTTTTTTAAAAAAAAAATTTGCAGGATAAGTTGTCGAGGCCTGATTTCTTTACCTATGATAAAAATGCTCCTGTTTCCCACCGCCGAAACTTCGAGGGGAGTTTTTGCAAAAGTTTGGCACGATTTGTGAGTCAATTGGGGAACATCAGATTTTTAGTGAAATTCTGACCGGGCGGCTTATGGATTTTTTCAAAAAATGTTTTTCTGCAGATTAAGTTGTCGAGGCCTGATTTCTGCTCCTATGATGAAAAGTCCCTGTTTCCCACTGCCAAAACTTCCAGGGGAGTTTTTCTAAATGTTTGGCACCATTTTTTAGTCAATTGGAGAACGTCAGATTTTTGATGAAATTCTGACCGCGCGGCTTACGGATTTTTTCAAAAAATATTTTTTTGGGTGGTTCAAGTTTTCGATGCCTGATTTCTGTTCCTATGATAAAAAGCCTTCTGTTTCCCATCGCCAAATCTTGCATGGGAGTTTTTGCAAAAGTTTGGCACCATTTTTGAGTCAATTGGAGAATGTCAGGTTTTTGATTAAATTCTGACCACACGGCTTACGGATTTTTCCAAAAAATGTTTTTTTGCAGATTAAGTTGTCGAGGCGTGATTTTTGTTCCTATGATAAAAAGCCTTCTGTTTCCCACCAACAAAAACTCCAGGGGAGTTTTTGAAAAGTTTGGTACCATTTTTGAGTCAATTGGAGAACGTCAGATTTTTGGAGAAATTCTGACCGCGCGGCTTACGGATTTTTTCAAAAAATGTTTTTTTGCAGGTTAAGTTGTCGAGGCCTGATTTCTGTTCCTATGATAAAAATGCCCCTGTTTCCCACCGCCAAAACCTCCAAGGGAGTTTTTGCAAAAGTTTAGTACTATTTTTGAGTCAAGATTTTTGGTGAAATTCTGGTGAACCTCAGATTTTTTCCTATCATAAAAAGGTGAAATTCTGGGAGTTTTTGCACCGCGCGGATTTTGGGTGAAATTCTTACGGATTTTTTCAAAAAATGTTTTTTTGGGAGTTTTTGAAAAGTTTGGCAGTTAGGTTGTCGAGGCCTGATTTCTGTTCCTATAATAAAAAGCCTTCTCTTTCTAAATGTTTGGCCATTTTTTAGCAATTGGAGAACAAATCTTGGATTTTTTCAAAAAAACATTTTTTGCAGGAATTTTTGCATTCCTATTCCTATGCTAAAAAGTTTGTTTCCCATCGCACCGCTGGGATTTTTGAGTCAATTGAGTCAGAAACGTCAGATTTTTGGTGAAATTCTGACCGCGCGGCTTACGGATTTTTTCAAAAAATGTTTTTTTGCAGGTTAAGTTGTCGAGGCCTGATTTCTGTTCCTATGATAAAAAGCCTTCTGTTTCCCACCGCCAAATCTTTGAGGGGCGTTTTTGCAAAGGTTTGGCACCATTTTTGAGTCAATTGGCGAACGTCAGATTTTTGGTGAAATTCTGACCGCGCGGCTTACGGTTTTTTTCAAAAAATGTTTTTTTTGCAGGTTAAGATGTCGAGGCCTGATTTCTGTTCCTATGATAAAAAGCTTTCTGTTTCCCACGACCAAAACTTCGATGGGAATTTTTGCAAAAGTTTGGCACCATTTTTGAGTCAATTGGAGAACGTCAGATTTTGGGTGAAGTTCTGACCGCGCGGCTTACGGATTTTTTCAAATATATTTTTTGGGGAGGTTAAGTTGTCGAGGCCTGATTTCTGTTCCTATGATAAAAAGCCTTCTGTTTCCCACCGCCAAATCTCCCAGGGGAGTTTTTGCAAACGTTTGGCACCATTTTTCAGTCAATTGGAGAACGTCAGATTTTGGGTGAAATTCTGACCGCGCGGCTTACGGATTTTTTCAAAAAATGTTTTTTTGCAGGTTAAGTTGTCGAGGCCTGATTTCTGTTCCTATGATAAAAAGCCTTCTGTTTCCCACCGCCAAATCTTCCAGGGGAGTTTGTGCAAAAGTTTGGCACTATTTTTGAGTCCATTGGAGATCGTCAGATTTTTTGTGAAATTCTGATCGCGTGGCTTACGGATCTTTTCAAAAAAATGTTTTTCTGCAGGTTAAGTTGTCGAGGCCTGATTTCTGTTCCTATGATAAAAAGCCCCCTGTTTCCCACCGCCAAAACTTCCAAGGGAGTTTTTGCAAAAGTTTGGCACCATTTTTGAGTCAATTGGCGAACGTCAGATTTTTGGTGAAATTCTGACCGCGCGGCTTACGGTTTTTTTCAAAAAATGTTTTTTTTGCAGGTTAAGATGTCGAGGCCTGATTTCTGTTCCTATGATAAAAAGCTTTCTGTTTCCCACGACCAAAACTTCGATGGGAATTTTTGCAAAAGTTTGGCACCATTTTTGAGTCAATTGGAGAACGTCAGATTTTGGGTGAAGTTCTGACCGCGCGGCTTACGGATTTTTTCAAATATATTTTTTGGGGAGGTTAAGTTGTCGAGGCCTGATTTCTGTTCCTATGATAAAAAGCTTTCTGTTTCCCACGCCAAAACTTCGCTGGCAGTTTTTGCAAAAGTTTGGCACAATTTGTGAGTCAATTGGAGAACGACAGATTTTTGGTGAAATTCTGACTGCGCGGCTTACGGAATTTTTTTTTTAAATTTTTTTTGCAGATTAAGTTGTCGAGGCGTGATTTTTGTTCCTATGATAAAAAGCCTTCTGTTTCCCACCAACAAAAACTCCAGGGGAGTCTTTGAAAAGTTTGGTACCATTTTTGAGTCAATTGGAGACCGTGAGATTTTGGGTGAAATTCTGACCGCACGGCTTACGGATTTTTTCAAAAAATGTTTTTTTGCAGGTTAAGTTGTCGAGGCCTGATTTCTGTTCCTATGATAAAAAGCCTTCTGTTTCCCACCGCCAAATCTTTGAGGGGCGTTTTTGCAAAGGTTTGGCACCATTTTTGAGTCAATTGGAGAACGTCAGATTTTGGGTGAAGTTCTGACCGCGCGGCTTACGGATTTTTTAAAAAATGTTTTTTTTGCAGGTTAAGAAGTCGAGGCCTGATTTCTGTTCCTATGATAAAAAGCTTTCTGTTTCCCACGGCCAAAACTTCGCTGGCAGTTTTTGCAAAAGTTTGGCACCATTTTTGAGTCAATTGGAGAACGTCAGATTTTGGGTGAAATTCTGACAGCGCGACTTACGGATTTTTCCAAAAAATGTTTTTTTGCAGGTTAAGTTGTCGAGGCCTGATTTCTGTTCGCATGATAAAAAGCCTTCTGTTTCCCACCGCCAAAAACTCCAGGGGAGTTTTTGAAAAGTTTGGTACCATTTTTGAGTCAATTGGAGAACGTCAGATTTTTGGAGAAATTCTGACCGCGCGGCTTACAGCTTTTTTCAAAAAATGTTTTTTTGCAGATTAAGTTGTCAAGGCCTGATTTCTGTTCCTATGATAAAAATGCCCCTGTTTCCCACCGCCAAAACCTCCAAGGGAGTTTTTGCAAAAGTTTATTACTATTTTTGAGTCAATTGGCGAATGTAAGATTTTTGGTGAAATTCTGACCGCGCGGCTAACGGATTTTTTCAAAAAATGTTTTTTTGCAGGTTACGTTGTTGAGGCCAGATTTCTGTTCCTATGATAAAAAGCTTTCTGTTTTGACCCCCAAATCTTCCATGGGAGTTTTTGCAAAAGTTTGTCACCATTTTTGAGTCAATTGGAGAACGTCAGATTTTTCGTCAAATTCTGACAGCGCGGCTTATGGATTTTTTCAAAAAATAAAATATTTTTTGCAGGTTAAGTTGTTGAGGCTTGATTTCTTTTCCTATGATAAAAAGCCTTCTGTTTTGAAAGCCAAATATTCCAGGA
Organism: Lacerta viridis; assembly: GCA_900245905.1. Classification (NCBI taxonomy): domain Eukaryota; kingdom Metazoa; phylum Chordata; class Lepidosauria; order Squamata; family Lacertidae; genus Lacerta; species Lacerta viridis. Next base: position 790,204 of record OFHU01001918.1, on the reverse strand, counting down.
GAGTTTTTGCCAGAGTTTGGCCCCATTTTTGAAACATTGGAGAACGTTAGATTTTTGGTGAAATTATGACCGCGCGGCTTACGGATTTTTTCAAAAAAATGTTTTTTGCAGGTTAAGTTGTCGAGGCCTGATTTCTGTTCCTGTGATAAAAAGTCCCCTGTTTCCCACCGCCAAATTGTCCAGGGGAGTTTTTTCAAAAGTTTGGTACCATTTTTGAGTCAATTGGAGAATGTCAGATTTTTGTTGAAATTATGACCGCGCGGCTTACGGATTTTTTTCAAAAAAATGTGTTTTTTTTTTTTGCAGTTTAAGTTGTCGAGGCCTGATTTCTGTTCCCTTGAAAAAAGCCTTCTGTTTCCCAATGCCAAATCTTCCAGGGGAGTTTTTGCAAAGGTTTGGCACCATTTTTGAGTCAATTGGAAAACGTCAGATTTTGGGTGAAATTCTGTCCGCACGGCTTACAGATTTTTTCAAAAAATGTTTTTATGCACGTTAAGTTTTCAAGGCCTGATTTCTGTTCCTATGATAAAAAGTCCCCTGTTTCCCACCGCCAAATAGTCCCGGGGAGTGTTTGCAAACGATTGGCACCATTTTTGAGTCCATTAGAGAACGTCAGTTTTTTGGTCAAATTGTGACCGCGTGGCTTATGGATTTTTTCAAAATTGTTTTTTTTTTTTTTTTTTTGCAGGTTAAGTTGTCGAGGTCTGATTTCTGTTCCAATGAAAAAAGCCTTCTGTTTCCCACGGCCAAATCTCCCATGGGAGTTTTTGCAAACGTTTGGCACCATTTTTCAGTCAATTGGAGAACGTCAAATTTTGGGTGAAATTCTGACCGTGCGGCTTACGGATTTTTTCAAAAAAATGTTTTTTTGCAGGTTAAGTTGTCGAGGCCTGATTTCTGTTCCTATGATAAAAAGCCTTCTGTTTCCCACCGCCAAATCTTCCAGGGGAGTTTGTGCAAAAGTTTGGCACTAATTTTGAGTCCATTGGAGATCGTCAGATTTTTTGTGAAATTCTGATCGCGTGGCTTACGGATCTTTTCAAAAAAATGTTTTTCTGCAGGTTAAGTTGTCGAGGCCTGATTTCTGTTCCTGTGATAAAAAGTCCCCTGTTTCCCACCGCCAAATTGTCCAGGGGAGTTTTTTCAAAAGTTTGGTACCATTTTTGAGTCAATTGGAGAATGTCAGATTTTTGTTGAAATTATGACCGCGCGGCTTACGGATTTTTTTCAAAAAAATGTGTTTGTTTTTTTTTGCAGTTTAAGTTGTCGAGGCCTGATTTCTGTTCCCTTGAAAAAAGCCTTCTGTTTCCCAATGCCAAATCTTCCAGGGGAGTTTTTGCAAAGGTTTGGCACCATTTTTGAGTCAATTGGAAAACGTCAGATTTTGGGTGAAATTCTGTCCGCACGGCTTACAGATTTTTTCAAAAAATGTTTTTATGCACGTTAAGTTTTCAAGGCCTGATTTCTGTTCCTATGATAAAAAGTCCCCTGTTTCCCACCGCCAAATAGTCCCGGGGAGTGTTTGCAAACGATTGGCACCATTTTTGAGTCCATTAGAGAACGTCAGTTTTTTGGTCAAATTGTGACCGCGTGGCTTATGGATTTTTTCAAAATTGTTTTTTTTTTTTTTTTGCTTTTTTGCAGGTTAAGTTGTCGAGGTCTGATTTCTGTTCCAATGAAAAAAGCCTTCTGTTTCCCACGGCCAAATCTCCCATGGGAGTTTTTGCAAACGTTTGGCACCATTTTTCAGTCAATTGGAGAACGTCAAATTTTGGGTGAAATTCTGACCGTGCGGCTTACGGATTTTTTCAAAAAAATGTTTTTTTGCAGGTTAAGTTGTCGAGGCCTGATTTCTGTTCCTATGATAAAAAGCCTTCTGTTTCCCACCGCCAAATCTTCCAGGGGAGTTTGTGCAAAAGTTTGGCACTAATTTTGAGTCCATTGGAGATCGTCAGATTTTTTGTGAAATTCTGATCGCGTGGCTTACGGATCTTTTCAAAAAAATGTTTTTCTGCAGGTTAAGTTGTCGAGGCCTGATTTCTGTTCCTATGATAAAAAGCCCCCTGTTTCCCACCGCCAAAACTTCCAAGGGAGTTTTTGCAAAAGTTTGGCACCATTTTTGTAACATTGGAGAACATCAGATTTTTGGTGAAATTCTGACCACGCGGCTTATGGATTTTTTCAAAAAAAATGTTTTTTTGCAGGTTAAGTTGTCAAGGCTTGATTCATTTTCCTATGATAAAAAGCCTTTTGTTTCCCACCGCCAAATCTTCCAGGGGAGTTTTTGCAAAAGTTTGGCACCATTTTTTAGTCAATTGGAGAACGTCAGATTTTTGGTGAAATTCTGACCTCGCGGCTTACGGATTTTTTCAAAAAATGATAAAAAGCGCTCTGTTTCCCACCGCCAAATCTTCCAGGGGAGTTTTTGCAAAATTTGGCACCATTCATGAGTCAATCGGAGAACGTCAGATTTTTGGTGGAATTCTGACCACGCGGCTTACGGAGTTTTTCAAAAAATGTTTTTTTGCAGGTTAAGTTGTCGAGGCTTGATTTTCCATGGGAGTTTTTGCCAGAGTTTCGCACCATTTTTGAGTCAATTGGCGAGCGTCAGATTTTTGGTGAAATTACCACCTCTCAATTGTTCTGAGAGTTTTCACACTTTTGTCTGCCTGCCATTTAGAATCTTATTACCCTTCCTCCCCATCTATATTGCACTCCTTGGTTATTTTCTTTATGGTTACTCATAACTGCAAGCAGCCTGATGTTTACCTTGAAAAGATTTCAACCTCTGCATGCATTCTCTATGAATGCTCAAAATCCTTCCCAGATTTCCCTCTTGGCTGCCAGCTATCCTGTCCCATCCCCAAGGTGAGGTAGCAGCTGGCAGTGACTCCTTTTCTCCAGTGACTTCTTGAACAGTTTACAAACTGCCATAGCCCTTATGACAAGCAAAATGTGAAAAAATACCTGGGTATTTCATTCTGTTGGGCTGGCTTTTTGTCCTTGTTCTATATTTTTTATGTTGAATTCGTCTTCTATTTTTAAAAAAATTATCTGAAGTATTTGAAGAAGTGTGCATGCAGGAAAAAATTTCAGCAGGGGGCCGGTCCACTGTCCCTCAGACCTTGTCGGGGGCTGGACTATATTTTGAAAAAATAATAAAATGAACTAATTCCTATGCCCTACAAATAACCCAGATAAAATATACTCGGAGTCACTCAGTACATAACACCAGAGATGCATTTTAAATAAAAGGACACATTCTACTCATGTAAAAACACGCTGATTCCTGGACTGTCCATGGGCCGAATTTAGAAGGCGATTGGACCAGATCTGGCCCCCGGGCCTTAGTTTGCCTACCCATGCCCTGGACAGTTAAGTCCCATCAAAGGCAACTATGGGGTGTGGCGCTCAGCTCGCTTCAGGCTGAAGGTAGCCGGCATTTGTCCAAAAACAGCTTTCTCGGTGATGTGGCCAGCATGACTAAACTGATTCTGGAGCAAAGCGGGTTCTCCTTCATGGATAGCACGTGTTGCGGTGGGGGCTAACAAGACTCCCCTCTGTTGCTGGGCAGGATCTGATAGATGGCAAAAGCTTGTGATTGGGTTCTGTGGGTTGTTGGGCAAAGTTATATGTTGCAATGTTTGATGGACAGCCCAAGGCTATATATTCACCGTGCACCCAGCGTGAGCTCTCTTCGCTGTGTGCATCAGATCACCTGCCCTCCCTCCCTATAATTTAGGCTTCTGCGTTGACCTTGCTATGCCTGTCATGGGGTCGTCTGCTTTTGGGGCAGGGGCCTGGTAGGAATTTTTCCATCTGGCTGATTGGCTGGTGCCATTTGGTTTTCGCCTACTGCGTAGCAATTAGTCACAACTTGTTAGGCATTGGTTATTAAATTGGTTGGTGGAGGGGTAAGGATTGGCTGTGGCTGCCCCTTCAATGCTGCTGTTGCGCGGGGAATTCTGTTAAAGGAATCCAGGGGCTCACCATGCTTTTGTCCATTCCCCTGGTCAGGGGCTAGGGCCACGCAAGAGCCCTTGGGAACATTAGGGGAGAGGGAGGGCGAGACCCCCTGCCCCCATTCTCTCCCCAAAGTGTTTTCCCTTTACTGACTTCCGCAAGGCAGGTGGATTTCAGTCTGTCCCAATGCCTATGCAACCATTCACATTTTGTATTTTAATAAAGTTGTGGCCAAAAAATTATGCCAAAAACCTAAAATTTAATTCCTGTGTGTTATTTGAGGGGTGGCTTGGGGACCTCGAGATGTGCGATCATCCCCACTCCTTGTGACGTAGCTCCTGTTCTTATCTACCCCATTTAAAATGTAGTCTTCTCAGAGCAGCTTACATGGTGACTAATATATGCCCTGGGGGGGGGAAAATTGTTCCCATAATTATCTTCTATGATTTTTTTTATATCAGGTGTTCTCTCTGTGTAATCTTTGAATACTCCACATATTCTAGATATCTGTTGACTGTTTGATGCTTGCATTTTACATCCTTTGGTATTTGATACCATTTGATAGTTGGCATGTAATGGTATTTATTTATTACTTTGCAGTATTTAACAACTGGCATGCCTTCTTTGGTATTTGCAGCCAGATCCAATTCATTTTGAACCCGCTCACCTTGGAAGTGCGTGGCTATGTATTTAACGCAAACACCCACCATACATAGCAGACCACCTCCCCCCTCCCCTTTCTTCTCTGACCCATATGACATGCCGTTTTAGCCGATTGAGTTCCACTTGAACAGTCCTGTTCAATTACACTGGATAAAGCAGAATAAATTTGTCATGCAAGATTTCACCTTTTTTTTTCAAGGAAAAAAAGAGGACAGAATGCTTTCCCTCAATTTTGATGAATTTCTTTGCCCTTTCACAAGTCACCTCTGAGGCCTTTATGTGCAGAATTTCTTTTAGACTGCTGTTATCTCAAGGGGCAAGGAAAGTGTGCCCACACTTTAGGGATGGGACTTTGACATTTTCATGCAAGTTGAGCTGACTTTCAAATAAATTGTGCTCTACTGATATTGCGAATGAGCAGCTAAAATATAGTGATCCTGTATTAACATTTCCCCCCCACAAGGAGAACAGAGTCACATTAACTCTCTGTATGTGTGTGTGTGTGTGTGTGTGTGCGCGCGCGCATTTGTTTTCTTTCTGTTTGTGTCGCTGGACCTGTTTTCCTGCAGCATTTGTGAAATCCGCTCCACTTCCCAGTGGGGAGGAGTTGCGGTAGACCACGTGGCCACCCACTCCCCTCCAGGGGCGGGGGACAAAGTCCCACATCCCCCGTAGATTCCCAGCCACGTCATTTGCCTGCCAACCAATTCACTGGCTGAGGGGTATTGGGAGATTCATTCCCCGTGTGCAGTCATGGGTTTATTGTTTATCACATGACTAGGTATGTGTTTTCATTCCACAGAGTGGGGAGTGGGAAGTGATGGAAGACAGGATGTTTGTTGCTAAAGAGAGAGGGATTGAAGAGCTCCGTGTGTATTATCTGTAATAAAGTAGATTAGCCTGCATGCTGAGTTGCTGTGGTCTGTTACCCAACTGCGCAAATCTCTGCGGATCCTAAGAGCTGGCTGATGTCCTCCCACATCAGTCGCAGTGATGTCCAGGGGCTGAGGAAGACTGAAAAGCTCCCGAATGATCGTCCAGGAAGGAAGGAACATGCCAGTTGGGCATGTGTCTCTGCCAGAGTCCTACTTGTGAGTAGGCCATTTCGCAACAGGGGGCGTGGTCAGGCCCCATTTAAACTGTGGCACGAGCCAGAAAGCTTCCTCTTGGCTCACTTCCTCAATCTCTTGCCCTCCCTCCCTATTTTTAGGTTTCAAATTTGGCCTTGCTATGGACCTCGGTTGGTTGCCATTGAGGGGCCTGGTAGGAATCTTTCCACTTGGCAAATTGGCATGGGCCATTTGGTTTTCACCTACCTTGTAGCAATCATCACAATTTTGTAAGGTTTGGCGGTTAGGCATTGGTTGATCTTATGATGGGGGCGGTGAGGTGTGGCCATCACCTGCCCCTCCAAGCTTAAGGGTATTCTGTTAAAGAATCTGGGGGTGTGGATCATGTCCGAAGTCCGGGGCTTGGCTAGGGCCATGCCACGACCCCGTCGGGAACCCAGGGGGAGCTTCGAGTTGGTTTGCATTGACGGGGCTCCCCCTACCGGTGGTTGACCCTTACTGGACTCCCTGCATGACGGGCAGGAGTCAGATATAGTTGGGTCAATTCCAATGCCTAAGCCAATACTGCTCACATTCTGTAACCAATAAAGTTGTGGCCTAAATTTGCCCAATAACATTAACCTAATATTTTTGTCCTTGTGTCTTATTCATCAATGAGGGCATGGTCTCGGGGTCTCGACACGCAACGTTTCCCCAGTGCTGGATTTGGAGACTGGGAATATCTATTCAAAGTCCCCTTTAGTCAGTTTGATTTCTGATGCTTGGCAATTCTTATAGATATGAGCTTGCAGGTTGAAGGCTGCAATGAGGGGCTAAAATGGAGATACTGTTTTTGTAATCAGAGAGGATTTAGAAGGCTGGACTTAGGTTCCCAATCTGCAAACCTGCAGCAAACCTGCAAATGAGGATGTGAGATGTCACATCCAGGAGTTCAACTTCTTTTATGCTGGTTACTTGATCAGAAACCGCAGCTTTCTGAATTCATTATAACTCACTAGGATTATAACCACAATTTTAATTGCTTTTTTCTGTAAAGGGAGGGCAAGCAGATGTGCATGATCTAAGGATGGAAAGAGAAGGCACAAAGAGAAGAGAGGCTTAGGATTGAGAAAGAAACTAGGAGGGGGGAGGCACGGCTTGGTTGCCACCACTTCCTACTCAAAAGTAAGCACAAGATTTTGGAGGAAGCCACGTCCCCAACAAATGGCACATGTTGAGGCAACAAGCGAAAAGCAAAGCTCTCTCAAGTTAAAGGAGGACCAGAAACTGCTAGCAGCCATGCCCTCCAGCATTCCAACATTAATCAGATGAAAATAGGGACATTTCTCACTTCCCCACAACTGACCCAACCTTGACCCCCCCTCCCATTTTGTCTTCACCCTACTGCAGAGCATTTGCCCCATCACTACACCAATGGAACGCACACACTCCACCATCCCCAGAAAAACCCTTAATCTTGTTTTTATTCAATTTTATTACCACATTGGCCTGAATATAAGCCTCACCTATTTCCCAAATTCCTACCGTGAAAAGTTAAAGTGCGGCTTATATTTGCTACAATACAGTATGCAACCAGGAATGTGGGGCAAACAGTGCCAGGAGTGCAGCAAAGCGGCACCCGCCCCCTGCATAGTCCCCCGTCCTCTCCCCCAAGGCTGGAAAGGGAGAAAGCGAGGAAGGGGAAAGGCCACAGGCAACGCAGCGTACCCCCCCATATGCAGCCAGGAGCAGCGAGGAATGGAGCGGCTTATATTTGGGTATGCATATACGTTGCCCCCTCCCCAATGGGGAGCAGTGTACATAAGCTGGTCCACAGAGCCCCTTCCAAAGGTTTAACTGCTAGTGTGTGGCTCTTTCTTCCCTACTACTGAATATTAGAATTTTAAGTTTTTGAAATGGCTCTGTATTTCTTCTTTGACGATCACTCATAGCCGAGTAAGATTGTCTTCTATGAACAGGGTCTTAACAGTGAGTCCGTTAAGTGACTGTGGAGGCCAATTCTGGATCCACACATCCTTCCACAGTGGGGACATAGGTTTCCGGGTGGGCAGGAGTTGATCATGGTAAGGGTTTGCCAAGCATGCCTTCCTCTTAGCTTTCTCCCTTTCGTCCTGAGTTCGAGCATTTTCAAAGCCCATGACACCTTTGGTAAAGGCTGTTCTCCAATTGGAGCACTTGCAGACCAGTGTTTCCCAGTTGTCGGTGTTTATACTACATTTTTATATATATTTGCCCTGAGAGAGACTTTAAATCTATTTGTCAACCACCAGCATTACGCTTTCCATTATTAAGTTCGGAATACAGTAGTTGCTTTGGAAGACGATAATCAGGCATCCACAAAACATGAGCAATCACCGTTTTGACACTGGTGGTCTTTGCTTCTACCAGTACATAGGCATTATGAAGCCCTGATGGCTCTAGATATTCCACTTTGGATCAGGGTGCTGTTATGTTAGTATTTATTTTGTGGGTTTTTTGTAATCCTAAAAGACAGTTTGAGTCTGAAGACAGTTAGTCACTTAAAACTTTTGGTTGTCATGATGTGTAAGCTCCTGTCTGCAATTCTGACTTAAAGACGAAAATGAGATACCACCGGATTCTGTCAAACCACAAAAAAGGGAAGATCGTCTCTCACCTTGTCACTCACACCTCTGGTAACACCAAGGGTCATGATAATCATGGGATACCTGTAATTGCAACTTGTTCACAAGTCTCTTGCTACCTTGTCACATAGACAGCACAATAAGTTTTGCAAGTATTTGAGTTTCCTTCTGTGCGAGACAATGTTTCGTTTATATATATATATATATATATATATATATATATATATATATATATATATATATAATGCCAAATCATGTACCCTGAAAGTCAGAATTTCTCGTTGACTGAGTACAAGATTAGACCTTAAATGCATAAAGAAATGTGAGCTGATACAGAATCAAAAGGTTAAAATTGCCTGCCCTTGGTATTATTTCAAGCACATGCACTGAATTCTCTGCTGTGACTGTGTAAGGTTACCTATTTCTAAAAAGAAATGTGGAGTGTGTGGGGGGGGGATGCATTCAAGCAGAATTTAAGCTTTTCAAAACTGTGGGCCCCTGTATCAAATTTGTGCCTCATCCAGGGGCCAGTCTAGGGTACCCACCGAGGCTCTGTAGGTACTCCTATGCGGGTGGCGTTGTGGTCTAAACCACTGAGCTTGGGCTTGCCGATCAGAAGGTTGGTGGTTCGAATCCCCGTGACAGGGTGAGCTCCTGTTGCTCTTTCCCAGCTCCTGCCAACCTAGCAGTTCGAAAGCATACCTGTGCAAGTAGATAAATAGGTACTGCTGTGGCAGGAAGGTAAATGGCGTTTCTGTGTGCTCTGGTTTCAGACACGGTGTTCTGTTGCACCAAAAGCGGTTTAGTCATGCTGTCCACATGACCTGGAAAGCTGTCTGTGGACAAACGCTGGCTCCCTCAACCTGAAAGCGAGGTGAGTGCCGCAACCCCATAGTCACCTTTGACTGGACTTAACCGTCCAGGGGTCCTTTACCTTTACCTTACCTTAGGTACTCCTAAACCAGCTGCAATGGTGGGGAGGCACTTTTCAGCCACCCCTTTCTCCAGTGATTCCAGTCAACAAGGACAGGAAACAGGTTTACCTGAATGTGCACCTTTACAGTTTCTCATAGCAGTTAAGAGCAGGGCATTCATGTCTATAAGGAAAAGTGAAGAACTTGGTGACAAAATTGGAGTGGGATAAAAAAAATTCCCATCACTCTTGACAATGGGTTGGATTGACGTGTGGACTTCTGCACATGGGAGAAAATCTTCTGTAAGCAGAAGGACACTATCCATGACTGGAAAGACACTTCTGGTCCAACCATCTCCTTTGGATCCAATCCCATGAGCAAACCTCACCCAATACAACATGGGGTTCAATGTGCAAGCTGGATGCTTCATAGACAGTTTCTGTGCTTGTGCATATAATTTTACCTATGTTATATTTATCATAAAAAGTTAACTTTTGTTTTTATTAATGAAGAGACAGTGACTGGGATGGAAAGAGCTACAATGAGCATATCAATGAAGCTATCAATATATATATATTTTTCTTAGAAAAAAAAATACTTCCTCCTTCATCCATTACATGTCAGACAGACGGCCTTCTTGGTAGTGGCACCCGCCCTGTGGGATGCCCTCCATCAGATGTCAAGGAAATAAACAACTCTCTGACTTTTTAGAAGACACCTGAAGGCAGCCCTGTTTAGGGAAGTTTATAATGTTTGATGTTTTATCCTGTTTTTAATATTCTGTTGGGAGCCGTCCAAAGTGGCTGAGGAATAAATATATTATTATGATGTCACCAGCTGCTTTGGAAACTCCTCTCAAATTGAAAAGTGGGTTATGTGGGGCAAGGGGGGGGCTACCATCTGAAAGCAACCCCCACCCCACCCTGAAAAACAAAACAAAAACCCACACGTTGCGAGAATGAAATTAATAGCACACATTTGTTTTTGGGATTCTCGACTTTTTCAGGAATTGCTGTATTGGTTCCCCGTTCATATTCAGTCCACAAACTCAGAATTTCAGCCGAAATCATTATGATATTGGAATCACAATATCACCTCTCCTTGTAGCAAGGCTGCAAGTGTTCTGGGTGAGGCAACGAACTGAATCTGGACCCTGCACCCTTACACTCACGCTCAAATCCCTCATTGCAAGCTGCCCCACTACTCTTCACAGGATACAAAAATATAATGGGCATCAAGATAATGTTTGCTAGCATACTGTCTCGGCAATGCATTGCAGGGCATTTTTTTTTATTAAAAAAAAATGAAATTCCCTCCCTCCCTCCCTCCCTCCCCAACCCTTATATATATTGAGGCATTTTTCTTCAGTACCTGACTTGCCAGGTTACAAAAGACAATTCTCTCATTATTAAGGACTAGGCTTGCTGCTTGAGCAAAAGAAATATCACCATGGCCCACACAGTACACCCGGGGGATTTGTTACTGTTGACTTTTGATTTAGCAGCAAAGTCAACAGGTAAAAATATCTACTGCTTTGCAGTTCATGTTTTCTTTGCCTTTTTCTAATAAAAAGCTCCCATATTGCTCTCACCTTGCTTATATTTCTTAGCCAACTATAATTATGTCTTTAAATAGTTGTTCATATGTTTTTTGTATTTTTTTTAATCCAGTGAATTTCTACTATAACAATGAAATGAAATAAAAGATATACATTCAATTTTTCCTCCAAAACCTGCTTAAAGGGAAGTAACTGAATTGAAGATGCTGTCTTAGGCTAAGTTCTCGCTCAGTGTGCTCTGGGTTATATTCCAAGTGGTAAAATAGTCTCCCATGGAAACTGAATTCCTCCATAGAAATTGACTATATTAAGGACAGCTAGGCTGCAACTCTTCTACTTGAGATCCAGTTTTGTAAGTGGATATAAGCTCTATCGTTCATGTGTTCCAGCAATTAGGGAGCAGGGAGTGAGGCTGCCCCCACCAGCAGTGCCCATTGGCATCTGTATGCGCTGTGCAAAATTGGCCTTGTTGTGGGTAGTCCCTTTCTAAACATGCGTAGTCTGCATAATCTAGCAATTCTAAAATGTTGTTGTTTAGTTCGTGTCCGACTCTTTGTGACCCCATGGACCAGTGGTCTATATTCCCAAATATAGATGTGCTTTTACACTCGCAAGATTGAATGTATTGCCCTTGGCTGTACTTGAGGGACGATTCCAACAGATTCCACATGAAAAACGCTTGTGTCCCCGTGGAGATGGCAGCACCGAATCGGTGGTGCATGCTCTTCTGGCTTGCACTCTTTATAAAGACTGGAAGAATGAGGTTATCACCCCTCTTTTATTCAAAACAAAATTAAAAATTAAAAAAAACCTTCCAGTAACACCTTAGAGACCAACTAAGAACAAACTTAGTTGGTCTCTAAGGTACTACTGGAAGGATTGTTTTATTTTTTATTTTGTTTTGATTATGGCAGACCAACACAGCTACCTACCTGTAACCCTCTTTTATTGTCCATCCCGGGTTGCCCAGCCACTGCCACAGTGTCCTTTCTCTTGGCAGATCAAGATGAGCAGGTGACAGCAAAGGTTGCAAGGTTTTTAGCTGGGGCAATCAGAATAAGATCCACTATTTGACTATTGATTCAAAACCCTAAAATGTATTTTATATAATTGACTTTTTATTTCTATTCTTTGTATATCGTATTGTTGTTTTATTGCTATGGCCGATGGCTGACGCAAATAAAGATTCATTCATTCAAGTGTAGTGGATGTCCCATAATATGCTATAAGGAAAATGCTTCTTTGAAACATATGTTTATGCAATGTCCAACACTTCCAAATTTCTGGAGAAAATTACTAGGATGCATAACTACTATTTTGGGGGGATATCTAAAACTGTCAGTGTTGTGATATTATGACATGCCGAGCTGCGAACGCTGCAGCAAGGTCACAAGACTCAAGAGTCATGTTTCCACTCTGTGTGAAATACACTGGCCATACCAGCATCCCACACATGTGATGTCATTGTATTTTACTATTGTACTCTTTACTTTCAGTTCTGCATCAGGAGATGCAGACGCTTTAATAGACAGCTCTGAATTATGAGCTGCTACGCAGATGCATATATTCTGCTCTTTATCTACAATAAAGTAGATCTTAGCCAAAAGGCTTGTGTCTGTGTTGTTTTCAAGCTGGGAACAACCGCATATTACATTGTGCCCCTGGACTCCAGAAGCCAGAGGGCACGGAAGCTTCGTCCGCCTTTGGGGTCAGTCTCTCAGCCTGCCCCCGCGGGAAGTTTTCATAACATTGGTAGCAGAGGATGGTTTCCGAAGACATCGGACCTCTGATGACTTCTGCCTGATGTTTATCTGCCGGCAAAGAAAGCAGCTTTAATCTGCATACTTCGTTCCGGGGGAGTTTTCGTGCTGAAGACGGCCGTTTCCCACTGTGAGAAGACGCGTTAATTGACTGTGAGTAGCCGGACTGATTTACGACGCAATAAACCTCAGAAGGCTAGGTTTGTTTGCTTAAATTGCTTTCTGAAGTCAGAGAGTAAAAAGCCTGCTTTTTCGCCACTATGGCAAAGGATAGCAAGCAGAGCAGCAGCTCCCTTTGTCCAATGCTCACTGATGAAAATTTTCAGACATGGCGTATTAAAATGGAAGCTGTGCTTACCAGGCAGAATTTGCTTGATATTGTCACTAATGCCCCTCCACTGCTCCCTGGTGGTCGATGGCTGAACAGGGACAATCAGGCGAAGGCTACAATTGTTTTGCATCTTGATCAATCTCAGTTAATACACGTCAGAGATTTGATTCACGCTAATGATTATTGGATTGTTTTGCAAAATGAACATTTAAGGATTGCGGCAGGAAGTTCCATGCTCCATTTCCAACGTCTCACCAACCTTAGGCTAAAGGAGGGAGACAATTTGCGTTCGCATCTTAACCATATGAAAGAATTAAACGAGGATGTGTTTTGTTTCATGGTTTTGAATAGCCTCCATGCCGGTTATAGTGCTATTGCATCACAGCTAGGTGCCCTGGATGCTCAAAACTTAACCGTTGCCAGAGTCTTCTCAACTTTGCTAAATGAGCAAGATCGTTGTGCTGCTCAAGATGAGGCTAATGGAAGGGGGAGTGAAGCGTCCTCTACCCCTCCTAGTGGTCCAATAGAGCATGTGCAAGCTCTTAAAGTCATACGCTGCACAAACTGTGGAATGAGAGGACACAGTTTCCAGACCTGCAGAAAACCCAAGAAGGGATCTATCCAGAGCCAAAACGCAGCTGGATCTACAGGCAAGGCGCAAGCCAAAGGCTCCAAAGGGCGCACAGTTGCATTGCTTACACAAGGCGTGCAGGACCAGGATGACATTGACATTGGCCTAGCGTGGGTTATAGACTCAGCTTGTTCGCACCACATGACCGCCAACAAACGTTTGTTTAAGACTTTTGAGAAGCAAGAATCCACCGTGTCGCAGGTGAGTGGAACACACCTGAAATCGACTGGAGTTGGAACTGTTTATCTTCAGAGTCTCCAGCTGTCTATCAGCAACGTGCTATATGTTCCAGAAATTGCCTACAACCTGCTAAGTGCACCGCAGCTTACCGAGAAGGGATGCGAGCTCAGGCTGCGCAAAGGACTGTGCACAATTTATAAGGATGGAGAAGCTATCCTTACAGCTCAGAAGAACAAAGATGGACTGTTTTTACTATCTTTTGAATCTACTGACTGTTGTTTTGATGTTGTTGATTCTTATTCTTTTGCAGGTGCTGCTAAGTCCAAGGAGACTACCAAACAGCCACGCAGAGAAAAGATCACAAGATGTTTCCAGCAGGTTTCTGCTGATGTAATAGGACTTTTGCCACAATCTAGAGGCGGAGCTACCTGTTATTTATTGCTGTCTGACCATTTCTCTAAATTCTCTTGGATTTACACTATGAAAAGTCCGCAGCAAGTCTTGGCCAAGTTCACTGAATTTTGTGCTAAGATAGATTTCATGCATGATGGCAAAATTGAATGTTTGTATACTAATCAATTACCAGTGTTTGATTCACAGGAGTTCAAGGAGTTCCTAAGTCAACATTGCATTCGGCACAAAGTTGCCGTCAGCCAATCATCGTGGGATAAAGATTTGTGTGTTAAAATTAACACAATACTACGTGAGGGTATGCAGGCGCAATTGCTAAGTGCAAAGCTGTCTGAACAGAATTGGGCTGAAAGCCTATCTGCCTTCACATATGCTTGGGTCAGGAGTATTCCAAAAGGAATGGAATGCTCTCCTTATGAGATACTGTTTCACAGAAAACCTTCTGTTAAGCATCTTAAGGTTTTTGGTTCTCAAATGTGGGTGGAATCACTTGAAGGTGCAACCATCCAAGGCATCTTTATGGGCTATGAGAAAGGTCAATACAGAATTCTATTGCCTTCCTCAAACACAGTAATTCTTACTCAGGAGGTAGAACCTACTGTAAAGCCGGAGACACAGATTCTCCAAAGCTTTCCCATTGATGTCAATACATATGAGGATACTGACACCAGCAGTAGCAGTGCAAGCTCAACCACGGCTAGTTCCGACACAGGTGAAACTGTCATTGAGAGAGGAGCTCATGATAGTACCAGGCCATCTACAGAAGATGATGTGCTAGGATCTTTAGAGCCACTGTTTACGATTGGTAAAGTTTCTCCAAAAAGTCCTGTTCAGGAGAAACTCAGCAAAGAAGATCTACATCTTATGCGTAGATCTGAGAGAGTAACAAAGGGTCAGGCGCCCAAACGCTACTCCAAAGAGTTTGCAATCTCAGCAGTTGCAAATGTAGCTGTAGTTTGCACTCAAGACAGAGACACTCAGGCTCACTTCACAGATGTGAAAAAGCCACAGCAACAGGTTGCAAAGTTCAACACTGTTCCTGTCAACACACACAGAGCAAATGCTCTGGTCCCCTGGAGAGTTGGTTATCAAAGGCTTCCAACTGGTAGAACCAGTCTCAGAGAGTTCCAAGGATGGAACAAAGACAACAGATTCATACTGTGTATATGATAACTGTTTGTTTACTTCTCTTAATGATGCCTTACTTTTCGCCGCTCTCACATTGTCTAATATCGGGGGAGGATGTTGTGATATTATGACATGCCGAGCTGCGAACGCTGCAGCAAGGTCACAAGACTCAAGAGTCATGTTTCCACTCTGTGTGAAATACACTGGCCATACCAGCATCCCACACATGTGATGTCATTGTATTTTACTATTGTACTCTTTACTTTCAGTTCTGCATCAGGAGATGCAGACGCCTTAATAGACAGCTCTGAATTATGAGCTGCTACGCAGATGTATATATTCTGCTCTTTATCTACAATAAAGTAGATCTTAGCCAAAAGGCTTGTGTCTGTGTTGTTTTCAAGCTGGGAACAACCGCATATTACATTGTGCCCCTGGACTCCAGAAGCCAGAGGGCACGGAAGCTTCGTCCGCCTTTGGGGTCAGTCTCTCAGCCTGCCCCCGCGGGAAGTTTTCATAACAGTCAGATGATAATGTTATTTTAAACTATATATCAGCTATACGGGGGTTGACAAAGGGTCAGCGTAAATGGACTCTCCGTGCCCTTACTTCTGCTAAAACACTGATATTAATTCACTTGAAAGGTAATGCCATGACTCCCTCTGATCAATGGATAGAAGATATGACAGCTCTAGAAACATATGAATGGATTGCTTTTAGACATAGATTACATATGGATAAATACAATGATATTTTGAAACCATTTATAGAAAGTATGATGTCTGGTTGATAATTTTAGAGCTACAGTACATGTAGAGAAACCCTCTTGGGACATTGGTGGCACTGTGGTCTAAACCACTGAGCCTCTTGGGCTTGCTGATCAGAAGGTTGGCGGTTCGAATCCCCCGAGGTGAGCTCCCTTTGCTCTGTCCCAGCTCCAGTCAACCTAGCAGTTCGAAAGCACGCCAGTGCAAGTAGATAAATAGGTACCACTGTGGTGGGAAGGTAAACGTGTTTCCGTGTGCTCTGGTTTCCATCAAGGTGTCCAGTTGTGCCAGAAGCAGTTTATTCATGCTGGCCACATGACCTGGAAAGCTGTCTGTGAACTAATGCTGGCTCCCTCGGCCTAAAAGTGAGATGAGTGCCACAACTTCATAGTCTCCTTGGATTGGACTTAACCATCCAGGGGACCTTTACATAGTAAAGGTAAAGGGACCCCTGACAGTTAAGTCCAGCTGTGAACAACTCTGGGGTTGTGGCGTTCATCTTGCTTTACTGTCTGAGGGAGCCGGCATTTGTCTGCAGAGAGCTTCCAGGTCATGTGGCCAGAATGACTAAGCCACTTCTTGTAAACCAGAGCAGCGCATGGAAATCCCGTTTACCTTCCCACCACAGCGGTACCTATTTATCTATTTGCACTAGCGTGCTTTCAAACTGCTAGGTTGGCAGGAGCTGGGACTGAGCAACGGGAGCTCACCCCGTCGCGGGGATTCAAACCGCCGACCTTCCGATCAGCAAGCCCTAGGCTCAGTGGCTTAGACCACAGCGCCACCCATGTCCCTCCTTTACATAGAGAAACCCTCAATTATTATTAGTGTGAAGATCATATTTATTTTGGGGAAAGAGTATGTTTGTATGTGTTCATCTTGATTTTCACTTTTTGAAATTCGGCAACCCTAGTACGGTACTATCAAGTGATGTCCTGCATCCACGAAACATCACAAACACTCATGGGACATAATATTCAGATGACAGATTGGGAAAGGCTGTGGAAGAATGATATAAAATTTACGGCCTGTACCTTACTTAAGGAGAACTATGAGAAAATGATGTATGGGTGGTATTTAACGCCGTTTAAATTGGTAAAAATGTATAAAACAAGGGAAAATAAGTGTTGGAAATGTAAAGAAGTAGAAGGTACATTTTACCATATGTGGTAAGGTTATTTTTTAAAAAATGGGAAATGATATATAATGAATTGAAAAAAAATATGTTTCAAATAACCTTTTTTTAAAAACAAAAAACAAAAAACAGAAGCTTTAGGTATTAGGTATTACAGGAATGGATCTACCTAAAGAATACAAGAATTTGTTCATATGTGCAACAATGGCCACTAGGATATTGCTAGCCCAACACTGAAACAAAGAAGAAGTCCCCACTGAGGAAGACTGGCAAATTAAGTTAATGAAGCTTGCAGAAATGGCGAAATTAACTGGGGAAATAAGAAATCAAGAAATAAGAAATCAAGATGACAACAAATATGAAAAAGAATGGGATATGTTTATTGCATATTTACTTGTATGCAAGTTAATACATTAACAGGATTTTTTTAAACAATTTGTAATGTGACAAAGTTTAAATTTAGAGGTAATTAGAGATAAAGACATTAATGACAAGCATGAATGAAGATAATACAATGGAAGCAAGGGAAGGAGTAGAGTGAAGTTTACTCAATTCAAGTAAACCCATAAGGTGGATTTCATATGGACTGTGTATACCGTTGTTATAAACGTTTTATTTTATGTCCCCCCTTTTAATGTAATGATTTTGTGTTCTTTGTGTGGAAATTAATAAAAAATATTATACAAAAAAGATAGAAACATCACAAACACTGCAAGAGCAAGCTTGCCAGCACATTGATGAGGCAATATGAACCCTTGGCCACTTTGGTAGCTGGCTTGAGGTTCCACCAGCTACTGCAGTTCAAACTGGCCAATGAGTGGCCTCCTTGGGGTGGGGGTGCCTCACTGGTTGAAAAGGCATTGGGTGCGTGCCTGCCTGGGCAGCTGGCAGGACATAAAAGCCAATTGTGTCTTCCTATGGTGCTGGAGGAGACTCTTGAGAGTCCCATGGACTGCAAAAAGATCAAACCTATCCATCCTTAAAGAAATCAGCCCTGAGTGCTCACTGGAAGGGCAGATCCTGAAGTTGAGGCTCCAGTACTTTGGCCACCTCATGAGAAGAGAAGACTCCCTGGAAAAGACCCTGATGTTGGGAAAGATGGAGGGCACAAGGAGAAGGGGACGACAGAGGATGAGATGGTTGGACAGTGTTCTCGAAGCTACAACTGGCGCGGGAGGCAGTGAAGGATAGGGGTGCCTGGCCTGCTCTGGTCCATGGGGTCACAAAGAGTCAGACATGACTGAACGACTGAACAACAACAACACCTTGCATATAGGCCTTGACCCGGGGGGTTGGTAACACTGCAACTGGGCCCACAACATAAGCAACAGGGTGGCTTCACCTGCAGTACTGAGCTAGTTTTGGAATTGAAAACGAGGCAGTTATTGTAGGATGTGTACTAACCAGCAAAAAAATACCCAAAAAAATAAAAATGGAAATGCCTCTCTATGCTCTCAGTTGTGCCCCACCCTGCATAATTGATCACATGTGGCACATGCACACCATCTCAATGGCAATGCCTATCGAGTTTTTTTTGGGGGGCCTTGGCTCCCTTGAATGTTTTAGGGGGGCGAAGACCTCATAGTTCCTAAGAGCTGGCTCCTATGAATTGGTTCCTAAGAGTTGTCTCCCTTCCCCAGTTGTGCAATCCCCCTCTACGTTGGCAGAAAAGGATAGGCTATGCACCCACCTCAGCTGGTGTCACATGAAGCTGCTATCCCCAAGCTGTCATCTGGTCCAGCCAGATTCTGTGGCATATGGCAGTGGCAGAGCAAGCCAATTGGGCGCCTGGGGCAGCACGCATGCCCTGCGCCCAGGGGCGGAGCCAGCCGTCCCTGGGGTGGGTTGAGCTGGGGCAGGATGCTCTGTGGGGCCTCTGAGGAATCTGCCTGCCTCCTCCCACTCAGCCGCCCTACAGCATCCCGCCCCCACCGCACCCCCCCTTCCTCTGCCCCTGGCACATGGACACTGGCACAAGTCGCTTCCTCCTCTTCACAATTAGTGGTGGTGTTTGTGTTTTGATAGTTCCTTTTTTCTTTCCATCTGTAAATGTCTCCTTTCCCCCCTATACAGCTGTACCTCTAGTTACGAACTTAATTCGTTCCGGAGGTCTGTTCTTAACCTGAAACTGTTCTTAACTAGAGGCGTGCTTTCGCTAATGGGGCCTCTTGCTGCCACTGCGCCACCGGCACACGATTTCCATTCTCATCCTGGGGCGAAGTTCTCAACTCGAGGTAACTCTTCCAGGTTAGTGGAGTTTGTAACCCGAAGCGTTTGTAACCTGAGGCGTTTGCAACTCGAGGTACCACTGTGTTGACAAAAAGAGCAGATGCAATCAGCAGAGAATTGTGAGGATGAATGAGACAGGGACCACGAAGCATGCCAAACGCACTTCTGAATGATAAAAATAATAATAATCACAGCCTCTTTCCTGTGTTGTTCTCAGCTAGGAGCCAATTAAGGAGACACTCCGTATTTATTCAGAAAGTGCTTTTGCACGGCATGTCATTATTGCTTGTAAGCGCCGTTTGCCGAGAAGTTGGTTAAAACCAGCGCTGTGCTGAGGCCCCTATCCTAATTTCATGAAACTCTTTGCCCCGCTGCAAATGTGAGGAGCGTTTTTCTCTGGTTTTTGTGAAAAGGAAAACACTTTCTGTAAAAAGCTCTGCGGCGGTTTTCTACCCAACTTTCAGAAAGCATTATAAGGATGCCCAAATGATGTGCTCCTTCTTTAAACTTTCATTTGCTTCTTTACAACTTCATACCAATCCTATATTTTTCTTTTCTTTGAATCCAGACCTCCCCCAGGAAATATTCATGGAAAATCTCCTCATCATACTGACACACTTTTCCCACCCACAAATATAGTGGTGAATTATGAGCGGCCATTTTTACTCAGCCTAATTTCAGTGTGTGCGGGTCCTTATCTCATGATTAGTGGATTTTATGAGTCCAATAGACTATGCAAAATCAGCCTGTGCACATTTTAATTTATATTCTTAGACTAAGGCTGTATTTGAACATTTTAGACTTCTTTGGATATCCAGGGAATCCAGAGGCAAGCATACTGGATGAGTTGCCGGGGGGGGAGGGGCAGCTTCATCTACCCCCTGCCCAAGCATGGGCCAGATGCAACAGAAGTATCATTTGATCCAGCCCATCATAAATAGATGCTTATAGAACCAGAGGCAAGACTTTAAAAATGTCACCAAAACAGCAAAATGGCTTTGCCTCGGTTTCACTTCCGGGGAATGAGAGCTATGTTTTTTCTTAAAGTGTTGAGATTGGAGTTGTGGGAATTTAATGGGTATCGAGGGGAAGGTTTGCTATTACCTTCTTCTAAACTAGAGTGGTTATTGTGCCTGCACAAGGCTAATAAATTCCAAAGGGGAGGATTACAAATGCCTTCATCTAGAATTCAGTAACTGCAGATGGTTGCTTCCCACTATTTTACAATGATTACTGCTCATGCTTAAACTGCATTCCTTTGGTGAGTGTGCCTTGTAATTAATACAAATGTGCACTGCAATAGGCTGATTTCTATCTTCGCTGATATTGGCTGCGAGGAAACAGGGAATACCCTCTGTTTAGGTCACTATATTGGATTTACTTCAGTGAGTTACTAATAGCACAAACATACCACTGATTTTAGCTGGAAGATTTTCAGTGTGTGTGCCTGTGGGCATTTCTTACCGAATCCACAGAACAACGTGCTTAATTTCAGTACGATCAGGCTCCGAGCTTGCAAGCAACTGAAGCTATGAGACAGTTGCATGGTATTCTTCTTGCCTAAGAGTTGCACCCTTCGTTAATAAAAGTTTCCTGCTGAGTTTCTCCATCACTTTAAAAATGAATGTGGTATATTTAATTTCTCTCCCTCCGTTTGGTAGATTAGTATTGTGCACATTGTATATGGAGTAGGTTGCTAATAACAAGCAAAAAGTGTAAGTGAGGGGAGACGAAAGTGTCAGAAACAGATGCACTATTTCATTGGTGTTTTGCAAGCAGCATATTTTAATTATTTTCTCATTTTTTTGGAATAATTAATTGCTTTGAAACCCCATCAGGATCTGTCTAATCACTTTCTGTCTTTTGTCCTCATTAATTCTCCAACGCTTCTAAATATAAGAAAGTCTGCCTCGATACCCGTAGCGGGAAGAGACAGCTGGTGTTATTATTCAGAAGTCTATTAAAAAGGTCTCGGAAAATAATCTGAACTGAACGCTCAAGTACAAACACCCTTTGTGTGAGTTTAAAGGAATTATTGCTCATTAACATCTTTATAAGAAATCTAGCAGTCACCAATAAAACTGGGAGGGGCAATGGCTGACCTCCTCCATTCGCCTTTGGGCGAGGGCACCCAGTCATGTTTTCTTTTTCATTCCATCCCAGCAACCTTTCACCCCTTCCCAAAGTGACCAACCATGGCAGATAACTAATCCAGATTTAATATCACCGATGTGTTTCCCCACATACAGAATCAGTTGAATTTCCAGAAGTCCACTCACCTTTTATCTGGTGGGCAGCATTGTAGCCAGCCAGCCGAGCCTCAACAGTTTTCCAGCGTAGGGTTGGAGGTACGCTGCCTCACACACACACACCCCCCACGTCACAGTCGGCCACATCATCTGTGCTGGGGACCAGCGGTGGAGCAAGTGGATTGGATGCCTGAGGTGGTGTGCATGCCCTGAGCCCAGGGGCGGGTCCAGCCGCCCGTGGGGTGGGGCTAGCTGGAGCAGGATGCTTTGCGGGGCCTCCAAGGAGTCTGTTTACCTTCTCCCACTCAGCCACCCTACAGCTGAGGAGGAGGAGGAGAGGAGGAGGAGGAGGAGGAGGAGGAGGAGGAGGAGTTTGGATTTGATATCCCGCTTTATCACTACCCGAAGGAGTCTCAAAGCGGCTAACATTCTCCTTTCCCTTCCTCCCCCACAACAAATACTCTGTAGCAATCATCACAACTTTTGTGAGGTTAGGCATTGGGTAAGCCTTCGTTTGGTTGGAGGGGAGGTTGCTGCCTTCACCTGCCTCTCCTCAGTAAGGGTATCCTGTTAACGGGATCCAGGATGTGAATCCTGTCCGAAGCCTGGACATTGCCTAGGGCCTAGTCACAGCCCCTACGGGGACCCCTCGGGGTGCCACTATCTGATGGAAGTTATAGGGCACACACACCCCTTACAGGAGCCAACGTATAGCCTGGCTTCTTCCCAATGCCTAAGCCAAACCGCTCACCTCTGTAACCAATAAAGTTGTGGCCTATTTGAACCCATAAACCGAAATACTCTGTGCCAGTGTGTTTTATTGTTGTCCTGGGAACTTTGTGGCTGGGTGCCTTGGCATGCAACATGCCTCATTATTAATTCCATCATTTTGGTTGTCTGGATTTCAGGGATGAATATGCTGGAATTTTCCGGGCCCCACAGTTGTAGACATGTCAGCCTCAATGCACACAGATTTACTACATGACCAGGGCCTATGCTATCATTGGACCAACCAGGCAGCCATCTAAGGTACTGACCACAGAGGGGTGCAGAACTGACCTTTATGGGGCACGTTTTTATACAAATTAGGTTTTGGTATATCATATAAATTTCTGGTAATGTTTTACTTTTACTTTCTATTGAGAGAAATATTATCCTTTTTGAAGTAATTCATACCAAGCGTCTGAGATGGGTATATTGTGCTATTTCTGCCTGAGGAAAATTACGCATCTAGTTAAGAACGAAAGTTCATTATTGCACACACAAAATGAGCATTCGCTGCAATCAGAAACAGTTCTTCTAAACTAATCTTCACTTCTTGCTGGGGGGCGGGGGGGAGGCGGGACCAAAACCAAGCCAACTGATTTCAATAGAGATTAAACATAGTTGTTTTAGCAGCAAGCTCAACCAGGATAATGAACTGTGATGGAGGGCAAAATGATGGAAAACATCTATATGCTGGTAACCTTAAAACACAGTAATTCTAGCATGGGTATATAGGGGAGGGGGTGTAAATTATAGGGCTCATCCATGCTTTTGCACTGCACTTTCCAGGCAAGGTCTCTGCTTAGAAGCTCCACGTCTGAGAGGGTTTTGTTTTGTTTTTGTCCCTGTGCTTTCCCTTGGAAAACCCATGATTTACAGCTGCATTGGAACAAATGGCTATCTGAGAAACCCCATTGCCGTTTGCTCTGATTCAGCAGTAAAATGTGGGTTTTCTGGGACAAGCACTGGGACGGAAAAAAAAATGGATGTGAACCTCAAAACCCCAGAACTGTTCCTCAAAACACAGCACTAAAGGAAGTCTGGATGAACACAAATTATTGTCTGTATGCAAAAGGCCCCAGGTTTTTTTGGGATGGGTGGCACAGAGGGACAGACTCCTGGCTAAAATACTGAAGAGAAACTGCTCATCAATGTAGACAATACTGACAAGACCAAACCAGATAAGCTTGGATATAGGTACAGGGGTACCTCGGTTTTCAAACGTAATCCGTTCCGGAAGACCGTTTGAGTTCCAAAACATTCAAAAACTGAAAACTCAATACAGAGGCTTCAAAACGGAAATCTCAAAACAGAAAACTCAAAACGGAAGCCGCACAGCATGTTAGACTTCTGAAAAGTGTTCAAAAAGCAAAGCGTTTACTTCCGGGTTTTCGGCATTCGAAAACCGAAACGTTTGTCAATGGAGAGGTTTGACAACCAAGTTACCACTGTAGTTTCCTGTTGTTGTTGTTGTTCAGTTGTTCAGTCGTGTCCGACACTTCGTGACCCCATGGACCAGAGCACGCCAGGCACCCCTATCCTCCACTGCCTCCCGCAGTCATGGCTAGTCGCTTTGAGAACACTGTCCAACCATCTCATCCTCTGTCGTCCCCTTCTCCTTGTGCCCTCCATCTTTCCCAACATCAGGGTCTTTTCCAGGGAGTCTTCTCTTCTCATGAGGTGGCCAAAGTACTGGAGCCTCAACTTCAGGATCTGTCCTTCCAGTGAGCACTCAGGGCTGATTTCTTTAAGGATGGATAAGTTTGATCTTTTTGCAGTCCATGGGACTCTCAAGAGTCTCCTCCAGCACCATAATTCAAAAGCATCAATTCTTCGGCGATCAGTCTTCTTTATGGTCCAGCTCTCACTTCCATACATTACTACTGGGAAAACCATAGCTTTAACTATACAGACCTTTGTCGGCAAGGTGATGTCTCTGCTTTTTAAGATGCTGTCTAGGTTTGTCATTGCTTTCCTCCCAAGAAGCAGGCGTCTTTTAATTTCGTGACTGCTGTCACCATCTGCAGTGATCATGGAGCCCAAGAAAGTAAAATCTCTCACTGCCTCCATTTCTTCCCCTTCTATTTGCCAGGAGGTGATGGGACCAGTGGCCATGATCTTAGTTTTTTTGATGTTGAGCTTCAGACCATTGGTCGCAGCTCAACAATTTTATCTTGAAATAAATGCAAGTAAGGCCGTGTTGCCTTCTGTCGGGTCACCATTCACAGCAGTTTACACAACTTGGCAGAGGAATGGCGGTGCTCACAAAAGGTGTTTCCATTCATCTCTTTCTCAGTGATGATCTGCAGGCCACTTTTTGATGGATCTGGCTATTGCCCTTATTTTTATTGGCATCTGGCTGTACCCTGAGATATTGGCATATCCCAAATGTTCATGCAGGTTGCCAGAAACAGAGAACAAAGGGGACTTCCAGGTTTTTCCCTTCTTCCTAATCTCAGCCGTGGTACAGTAAGGCCTTTTGAGAAGCTTTGATATGAAGCCAGCACCTTGTTAATGGAAACAATATGCCACCATCTCTTTAGAAAATAAAGCTTATGATTACTGAATGAGAACTTGCTAAAAAAAAAAAAACATTCCATTTGTTCATGCAACATTAAACAATTTAGCTCTGCAAAAAGTCAGGCACAAACCTGCTCATTCTTCTTTCTAATGACATCCAAAGCAATGTGCTAATTTCTTGAGCTTTAATTGCATTGCAATAATGTGGCTTCAGGGATCTTTTGGAGGGAGGTTGTGCTGCATTCATAAAACACATTTGTAGAACATTAAAACTTGTCTGTAATTATGAAGCAACCACACAATTGTAGAATTAAACAAAGAAACATGTGCCGTCTTTAGTATGAATGTGCTCAATGAAAGTGTCTGCATGGATTGCTTCTCCACTATTCAAAATTTCATTATAGTAATACTCTGGGAAGGCAGAATCCAACCGGAGTTTCCCACTGTCTTCAATGAAGGAAATTGCAAGGGATGCCAAAAATGCATCTCGGGAAATTATCAGGACCTTGAAGTTCTATTATCTTCCCTCATAATATCTCAGATGTTCCCTCTCCCCTTCAAATACTTCTTAGATCAGGCGAAATCTGTTAACAACCTAGAAATCTTTGAAGCCTACTTGAAAAATGTTGCTATTCTTGTTGAAACTCCTTTGGTATCCTCCAGTACTTCTGTTTCATCTGAGGAGGCTTGCCCAAAGCCACTTTGCACTTGTCTTCAAGTGAAATGCCTCAACATATCTCAGATGTCCTACCTGACAAGGAGCCTCTAAAATTATGTTCAAATTCTTCATCAAGTCGAATTTCAGGGGCAATGCTGGAAAGTACTCCATGTGAGTACTTTCCTGTTGCACCCACAAAGTGTTTTTCACCTGTACATTTGAAACACATTGAACTGAAGCACTAATATTCAACAGACGTACATTTCAACATGATTATTGCCCTTCTTCCTGGTCTCAGCCATGGTACAGTAAGGCCTTTTGAGAAGCTTTGATATGAAGCTAGCACCCTGTTAATGGAAACACTATACCACCATCTCTTTAGAAAAGACGTACATTTCAACATGATTATTGTCATACGGTAACAGAGATGGACCTCATCGCTGTTAGCACCAGTGCTATTTTTTCTGGAAAAAGAGTTGCCAGAACCTCATTCTCTTAGAATGACAACTATGGCGCCCACCTGAGAGGTGATGGAATGGAATTCCAACAAGTTCTGGCTGAAAAAAAAGTCCTAGTTAGCTCCAGTGTGGAATGCCCTCCCTGCCGAACTACGAGATGTCTCATCATGATTTAATGTTGTATTTTAAATTGTTGTAACCTGCCCTGGGATCTTAGAGTGAAGGGTGGGTAATATATAAATAAAAATAATGTTTTTTAATAAAATAAATAATAATAATAATAATAAATAATATAATAATAATAATAAACATTCCATCAGCTCTTGAATATACATTTGTCTAGGCAAACAGTATCATGAACCTGAACTTCCTGATTTAATTGTTGTTGTTTTTAAAACTTTTAATTGTTATCCTTTTAAATGGCTTTCTTTTATTGTATATTTTTATTATGGTTGTTTTTAATGCTTTGGCAGGATTGAGGATTTAATAATGTTTGGATTTCATAATTGTTTCCTATTTTTTTTTTTACACTTGTGAACTTATTAGCAGCCTGTTATTGTTGGTTGTTGTTGTTGTATGCCTTTTTTTTTTGTTTGGTGTAATTTTTCATCTATCTACTGCTGTCTCCTGAATTCACAATTCTCTTTCTTTGTCAAGGTTACCTCTGAATTTGTTTCTCATTTCCTAACTGAATATTCAAAGCAGAGCTTGTGCATAATAACTATTGGAATTGCATGATTCTGGACTTTAAAAACCTCTGATATTCAGAACACTCTCCTCGACTGTCATTATGAAGAAGAATTTAGGAAACCCAGGTGAGGCTGGTTCAGAGAAAATATCTTTCTTCAAAGATTGTTAGGTCATTACAAACTGAGCCAAGCTTCTTCCTCCGAACCAGATCTTTCACAAGCTTACAGCTGTGAGAGGAAGGGGGGAAGGCAAAATTGCAGCAAGGGCTAAATAACTTATTCTACTCTGTTTCCCCATTTCCAAAGTAAACTTTGGGGTACTTAGGGTTTTATATATAAATACTTCTTTTTGCCTATTGGCCTAGAGGCATTAAAAACACGCCCTATCATTCCCAGAATTAAGCCAAAGTGTTCTAAGCAGCTCTTCACCCAGCTGTCTCAAAACATCTGAGCATGCTTGGATCTTCTATTGCTAACTTGGAGAAGTGTGGTGGGTTATTTATTTACATATTACTAATTTATCAGGAAAATAAATAAACCAGCAAACATTTCCCAGAGCTTCTGCAGGCAATAGAGGGTCTGATCATACTTGCAAGCCTCATTACAAGGAGCAGGGAACATAGGAAGAGCTTTAATCAGAGTTCTCAGCTGCCACCTTGCATGTGATAAGTCTGGGAAAAGGGGCCAGCGCTGAAAATGGAAACTGGCAGCCAAATGGAAACTGGCGATGGTGGAGGAGCTACCATTGGTTTGGATCTTTTCAAGCTTTGAAGAATTCATGTGAAAAGACTGAGCTTTTACTGAGAATTCTCCAAAAAGGTTCATAAAGACTTGTCCTATTCCAAATCAAGGCAGGGTGGCTCACTCGCTCTGATCCACTAGCAAATTGAACCGGACCACTTGCATGAATTACTTGCAAGTAGAGATGGTGCTTTTTAACTTGCCCTACACTTGTGACTTTTGCAGCTGCATAACCCAAAAAACTCTAGTGGGTAGAAATAGTTTCTGGCAAAAAAAACTGCAGCAGAATGAAGCTATACACATTTTAGAAGCACCCCTAGTGGCAGCTAGGGTGCGAACTTCAATACATTAACAGTGTGACTGACCTTTGTTCCAACAGTTGTGCTGCTTACTATGAAATACAGAATGACTCAAGGGTGTGGTTCCAGTTTTCATGTTCCCACATAGATTTAGGAAGAGGGAAAAAAAAGGAATGTAATCCTTAACTTATTTTTAGTATATACACACCATACCACAGAAGAGATGAAGAACATATACACTCTCATCAGATTGCCTCCAACTTCTCAAATGTCTGTCATCATTAGTTTGGGGTGGATTGCAATTATTGCATTGATGCGTCACAAACCATTCAATTACTCGCTCACAGGAAGGAGCTCAGGAAAGGGCTTCAGCTTAGAAGGTCCCAAGTCAACCCCTGCACCTCTACGTAGGGCTAAGAATGTTTCCTGTCAGAAATAGGTCCCTGGCAGTCTAGGTAGACAATACTAGGCAAGCTGAAACAACAGTCTGACTGGATATAAGGATTTCTGTGTTCCTATACGCTGTGATATCATGTTGGAAGAATGGACATTCTCTCACACCCCTTACTGTGTGTATTGTCCAACTTCTGAAGACCATTGTGATTTCAAGGAACTTTAGTTATTAGCCTACGTGTTGCATCTATATTTCGAAAGCACACCAGTGTGATTGGTTCTCATTGCAACACAGGGGTTTGTGCAGCCTGGCATGCAGAAAACGGATATTGCCGAAGAATTTTTTTGCTGCCAAAGGATGGTGTTGTTGGAAAAAGCCTCGCCTGCTTCATTCCAGCCATAAATGGTAGCAATCCTACATGTCAGCATCACAGACAGATTGCCGATTACAAAAACCCAGCATTAGGCTGGTTAAAAATCTGGTCCTACAGCATAATTAGTGTGTAGATCAGGCTGGCTGAATTTTAACTGACTACAGTGGCTGGGTCAGTGGGAGACT
This sequence comes from Lacerta viridis, assembly GCA_900245905.1. Lineage (NCBI taxonomy): Eukaryota > Metazoa > Chordata > Lepidosauria > Squamata > Lacertidae > Lacerta > Lacerta viridis. The sequence continues at coordinate 761,530 of OFHU01001918.1, read as the reverse complement.
TAATGATTGGCAAAGCCAGAAAATGCTGACCAAGCACCTGTCAGTTAGCTGCCAGTGGGGTCCAAGCTCCCAAGTCACTGAAATGCAGGTAATTTGCTTCTGGGCACACTTACTTTCTCGCTAAGAATTGTTTTTTGAACTTTTACAACTTTCCAGCTCTTGAGAGATCAAATAGCACTACAGTAAATGCAACAACAACATATTTTACTTTTCGGTTGACATATGTGAAGGGCCTGTGGTTCTATTTGTGCGGCCAGGCGGAGTCCCCTGAACCCCGGGCAGCCCCTGAGGGAAATAACGACACGTGACAACGTTCTATGGGATTAAATTGGCCACAACTTTATTAATATTCAGATGTAGGGAGACCTTGGCTCAGGCATTGGGCGTTTATCCTTCCCAGCCCCCCAGCTGGGGTTCTGGGTAATTTCAGGGTTATCCAGCATGAGTGGGGAGTGGGCTAGCTCTGGAGAACATATGTTCAAGCAGATAGCCCCCCCCCGTTCGCTGCCGCTGGAGGGGGAGGGCAGTGACGACCCTGGGTGTATGGTCAATGCCTCCCCCTGAGACCCCTTTAACGGGAACCCTGTTATCGACGCCGCAATGGGGGCGGGGGTCACCGCCCCACCCCCCCAATTTTGTAGATGACTAAAGGATTCCGCCCAAGGCCTGCAACCGCCAAAGTTGTGACGAATTGCTACGGGAAAGGCGAAACCTGCCAATGCAGGGAAAGTCCTTTCCGGCCCTTCAACAGCGACCTTGTCATAGCAGCGCCTGCGTGCCTGTGTGGCTGTGGAAAAAGAATGTAGTTAACCTGCAACATAAACGTCAATTGAGGGAGTGGAGGGTGGGGAAGCTCTGAATCCAACGGCCGCTTCCCAGGTATGACTCAAGCTCTATTGTGTGTACTGAATAATCCCTCCTTCTACCTGGCCAATCCCCCTGGCAACACCTCCCCAGCCAGGATTGGGCGGCTGCTAAGTAGGTGGAGTTCACAGGTATCCAACCTGGGAAGGTGGTGCCAGACCCCAACTGCCAGGAGCTGCACCGTGATCCAAGGGGGTTACTCGCGACCACGCAAAAGGCGCACCCCATTTGATGTGGGGAGCGCTCATTCTCTCTTACTTTCTTTTTCATGACTTCTTATGTTGTACTAACTTGTGTCTTTATGGCTAAAGTCATTGTAAGCAACGGATCAGTGCCTACCACCATCGCAAGCTAATCAACGGTTCTGAAGTGCTACTTGATTTCGTTGGTTCAAGGGTTCCACTTGTCTTTTCACAATTCAGTGCCTCCCTGCCATTGCATGCACAAGACCTCTCAACTAAGAATTCATTATCACTCATCTGATCAGTTCATTTGTCACCGATCTGGTTCTCCCCCCGCTGCTTGGCTTCACTTTATTGGCCATCCAGACAGAGAAAGAGATTGTTGGTGCCAATACAACTGAGCCTTCTGATTTACTCCATCACTGAAGCAATCAGCTGAGGTTGATAGCAAATCATTTCCCTCTCTGAAAACAGAAAGAAAGAAAATCAAAGCTGATTTTCCCAATTGCTCTCTTATTTAAGCAATGATAAACACAGCCATTTGCTTGGGAGTAAACAGAGAGAGCCTCAGGGGGTAAAATCCTTTCTTACTGCTGCAGTACAATGAGACGTTCCAATAAAGTTAAATTCGGAAGGGCTCTTTATGAGAGCTGAAAGGAGGAGTTTTGTTTTGCTTTGCTTTTTTAAAAGTTGAAGAGTATTTGCTAATGCCTGTGTTGCTGTATTTCTCCTTAAGACATTGCTTCCATGATCTGCCGAGTTCCTCTTTTGCTGCTTTTACTAATTTGTAGGCTACTGTGCTGTTCCCCATTTTTAGTTCTCCAGCTTTTCACAGATTTCTTCTGCCTCAGAGGCTCAGGGTAACTTTAACTATACAATTAGGGGACTTTTAAACAAAAAAGATTATGTTTCTGAGCATCAAAAACCAATTGTGCCAAATTCCTTAGCCGGGAGCAGTGGGGAATAGCAGTTTGCTTTCAGAATTCTGAGAAAGATATAAACAAGGAATAAAACCCAAATGCTAAAAATTGCTAATGATTTTGCTTCCTATTGAAGGTGGGCATGTGGTTGTTGAGCATGAATAGAAATGCCCAGTTTTCTGCAAATGCATGACCAGTGGACTATATTTTTTACTGATGTGCATGTATAACATCCATTAAATGTAATGGGATTAGATTCTCCAGCATGAAGGAGCTCTTATATCCATCAATCTTATGAACTCATAGTTCTTCTTTCATGCAAAGTCATGATTATGCATTGCTTGAAACTCTTAAATCAGAAAGTTACTTTTTCATCATTTTGTCATTTCCAATTATTCTGGGGGGGGAGGAGGGGCGAGGAAACCAACCAAACCTTTGTGATACAATGGAAACGGATAAAGAATGGGTGCCAACCCCACTTTTGAAAATAAAGCAATGCCCAGTTATTTTTGTCTTAAATTGTCATTAATCCACATAATGATTTGTGCGGCAGGAAAAGGACGGCAAATGAATCCATCTGTTTGACATGCTTCTCTCTTTTCTTCTCTGCACAGTCGTGTTCTCTGCTAATTAAATGGGTGAGTTCAAAGAAGTTGGAGGGCTATAATGAACCTTGTCATATAATAGGATGCAGTGACAGGGCCACCTGCTCTGGGCACAAACCAGATAAGGACACAAAATGGGCAACAAATGGCAATTATGAAAATAGCTTTTTTAAAGATCTGACCTTTCTTTTCAGTTTGGAGTTGTCATACAGATTTATTTTCAAGAGGGTGGATGAAAAGCCAGGTAACAGCTTGTTCACAGGCCAAACATAGAGGGATATATTTTTTTTTTTCTAGTGTAGCTTTCTAATTGTTCTGTGCCTGATACATATAAAGCACATTTGTCCACCGGATTTGGATGGTATGTGAGGAGAAAATTAGATATATGTGACTCTGTTGGGGTGATGCTGATGGGACAGAAACAACCAGCAGTTTGGTGGGAAGGTGAGTAATAGGTTCTAAATGTTCTGGTTGTTTTATATTGTTATTGCGTGACCACGGGCGACCGCCTCAGCCCTTAGGGACCACCAGAAAGGAATAATGACTCTGACAATGTGTTAAGGAATTAAAATTTGGCCACAACTTTATTAGACTTCAAATATAGGAAGACATTGGCTTAGGCATTGGCCGCGTATCCCTCCCAGCCCCCCAGCTGGGGGTAGAATCATAGAATCATAGAATCATAGAGTTGGAAGAGACCACGAGGGCCATCCAGTCCAACCCCCTGCCAAGCAGGAAACACCATCAAAGCATTCCTGACAGATGGCTGTCAAGCCTCCGCTTAAAGACCTCCAAAGAAGGAGACTCCACCACACTCCTTGGCAGCAAATTCCACTGTCGAACAGCTCTTACTGTCAGGAAGTTCTTCCTAATGTTTAGGTGGAATCTTCTTTCTTGTAGTTTGAATCCATTGCCCCGTGTCCGCTTCTCTGGAGCAGCAGAAAACAACCTTTCACCCTCCTCTATATGACATCCTTTTATATATTTGAACATGGCTATCATATCACCCCTTAACCTTCTCTTCTCCAGTACTGGGTACTGGGGCTCTTCAGGGTAAATAGGATATGGGGGTACTCTGCAAGATGCATGTGTACACAGCCCACCCCATATCCCCGCACACAGAGTAGTTCACTGACAACCTTTCAGTATATGGCCAGTGACACCCATATTACAACCCCTTTAAGAGGGGACACAGGAATTGCTGCTGCGGGGGGCTGGGTGAATCACCACTTCATGCCCCCCTCCCATTTTAGGGAAGAAAAGACTAAAGGATTCCACCCAAGGCCTTAAACCGCCAAAGTTGTGATGAATTTCTATGGGGAATGCAGGAACGTTTCTTCTCGGCTCTTCAACAGCAACCAGTCAAAAGACCGTAGCAGCGCCCGCTAACAGGAAGAAAAAAGGTTAACCTGCAAACAAGAAGCATTAAACAAAGGGAGGGTTGAGTGGGTGAAGCTCCTGAGGCGACTGCCTGGCTGCTGCCAGCTCCACCCCCTATTTATGTGACTGGCCCCACCTCCCAGCAGTGTAAACTGACTAACTGAGGCTGGGCATGAACCAGCCCACACAAACAGGGGCGTAGCAAGGAAAATTGGTACCCGGGGGCAAAAAAAAATTGTCAACCCCCCCCCCAGGCATGGGAAGGTCAGGTGGTACCTGGTGCGGAAAATTTCTTGTCAACCCCCCCATTGATTCCCCCCCCCCCCCAAAAATGGTTTTACGTTATTTCATATTTTCTTACAAAGGAATAATAACAAGTAATAATAATAAAAAAACTTTTATTTATATCCCACCCTCCCCAGCCAAAGTCGGGCTCAGGGTGGCTAACATCAGATACATAACATTGGTATAAAATCAAACAATAATTAAATTACCTCCTAAAAACATCTCAAAATCAAATTAAAGTCTAATTAGATGGCTTTCCACAGGGTTAGGGTTGGGAACAGTAAGTGTTCTCTGAACTGAAATTTCAGCCTTCATGACATAGGAAAACAGCCAAGTGAACAGCTATTTTGGTGGAGGAGGGTCAAGATATTAACCGATATGCATGAAATTTCATATATAGCTATATAATCCCTAGTATAGTAAGATAAGACCTTCGGAGCAGGCATTTTCAAAAAAAAAAAAAAAAAACCTTCCATAATTTGTCACCCCCCTCCATTATGGAAACCGGGGCGGCCTGCCCCCCACCCCCTTTTGCTATGCCCCTGCATACAAACCAGTAAGTTCCCTGGAGTCTGAAGCACTGTGCGCGATCCCACAAAGGGCACCCACAGTGTAAAGTGTGACCGCTCATTACACAAAAATATGTATCTGTATGATCTATAAAAATGGAGGTGGAGCAAACAACTGGGGGTCTGTCATGGGGCAGGAATGGCCATGTTCTATGAGAGTTACCATAAAAGTGTCCTTGAAACGCAATATCAAAATTCCTCTGAGAAACTCAGCACTGAGGAAGCTGCTGGATGAAGACAATGGAACAACAAACCTGCCTTATTATCCATCTGGTCCATCTAGCCTTGTACTGTCTATATTGACTAGGAGTGGATTTCCAAGGTCTCAGACAGAGAACCACATCATCTGCTACCTGATCCTAGGTAGGACGCCTAGGACCTTCTGCATGCATATCATCTGCTCTGTATCATCACATTGACTTTGGACTCCTCCTCTGAACACTGAAGATGTTGGACTGTAGCATGGACTGATATTGTAAGAGCTACACCGATTGGTGGATGGGTGGGAGGGTAAATAAATATACCTGAAAATTATCACTGTTTTTTCAAGGAATGCCATGGTCATGTGCCTCAACCCTTTCAGCTACAGCCAATATTTCCAATGGATTTAAATCAAATCAGCCACAGTTGGGCTCTGTATTATATCATAAACAAAGTACCAGAAATATCATTTGTACATAGGTACATTGGACTTTGAAATCTCTTATAATCTTCACAGTTCCTAAATGCAAATGAATTACTAGTAGGTTCAGTTCCAAATTGGCAGTTCCATCTAGGCTGGAGGGAAAGAGACACAGGTAACTAAAATCCAAATGTTGTTAGCCTTTGAAAAGCTGAAAGCTTTATTCTTGCCTTTTGTTCACTAGCATCCTGGGACAATGCAGTTGAGAATAATTTTGTTTTGAAGTGAGCAGAGCACTCAGTGAGCATGCACGAGGCAGGATTAGGCCACATATTTTCCAATTAGAAAAATGACAAGTCACACAAGAGATTGAGTTGTCACTCTGAGGCCTGATCTGAGAAATGAAAATTGAGCAGCAAAATATTTTTAAAAAATGCCTAAAATTTAGACATTGGCATCGTCCCCCAGTTATAATGTCCTTCATTCAGTGTGACAGGAGCAATTGTTATAGTTTCGCAGAGCTGAGGACAGAACTTCACAGGATTAAAATAACTTTTATTTGGGTGTAAATTCCATTGGCAACAGTATTCCCCGATTGTTATTCAAAAATTCAAGGAGATTCCAATTAGCTATTATTTGAGGGTAAATCTGAAAGCTTTAATCCTATCCAACTTTCGACAGCATCATACCTGACCAAACAGAGATGCCAACTGCAAAATGCCAACTGTGAAGCTCTGTCCACAGTGGTTAAAAAATGGCATGTTCGGTTCTGAACTAACTTGCCTTCAATCAGATTCAAGAATATATGAGGAATTACTGGAGGCACTTAAAAATCAGAGGAAAATGATTTGTGTGCATACAACAGAATAATGAGAGAAGGCGCAACAATAGTTGGGTAAACTAGGGCTACAATCTTATTAACAGGCTGTGTACACAAACATTTTATTATAGAATCAATCAATGGTGACTAAGTACTTGGGTTTTGTCTATTTTTTACATAGTCCCAGTGCTTTTTTTCTGGGGGGGCGGGGTGCAGGGGGACACATACCCCTAAACATTTTGTGGATCTTTGTACTTTTGTCCATTTACTGTATTTATTTTCCCCAATTTGAACTATAAAATGGTGATTTTCTTGAGTCAAAATGAGAGTACTCCCAAACAGTTTTTTTTATATAGAAAAAAGCATTGCACAATCCATACACAATCTAGATCTACTGCATATTTTTGCATATTTTTTGCCCCTGAAAAACACTTTTTGAGAAATGGATTATTATGTCATGAACAAGAAACTGGAGAAGACACCAACATCTGATTCTTTTTGGTCTTCTGCAGTAGAAAATCCAATATTTACAGGTGTGTCTAATGAAGTCTTAGAACAAGCATTAGATTTGTAATTGTATTCTAATTTGGCATCGTTATAATGAGGCTATTATTGGATTGTTGTAATTAAAAACTAATAAAAATTATTATCAGATAAAAAAGAACAAGCATTAGATTTTTCAGCTGTTACAGGGAACCCAGTGGTGCTTTATTCATGATACTGTGTAAAGCAACTGTGTTGTACAAAAGAGGGAATATCAAATCGTGTCCTCCCTCAAAGAGGGCATGTGTTGCGGTGCAACCTGGCAACCAGACCCTGTGTTGTGGGTGGAGTCATTTGGATAGCCACAACACCCTATTGGTGGGTCCCTCAATGCTGGGAGCAATCTGACCAATGGGACACAGGTGAAGGACATTGAGGGAACCTACTTAAGCCCATGCACGTGTCCCTGAGCTTCATCTTTGGGCCAGTGCATCGAAACACGCGCCCACCTCTCCCTATATTTAGGGCTTGTGCTTGACCTTGCTATGCCGTTGTGTGTCGTCTGTCATTGGGACAGGGGCACGGCAGGAACTTTCCCCACTTGGCTGATTGGCTGTTGCCACTTGGGTTTCACCTGCTGCATAGCAAATTGTCACAACTTGCAAGGTTGTGGATAGGCTCTGGTTCAGGTGATAGGGGTGGCAGAAGGGTCTCACCATCCCTATGCGAAGGGTATTCTGGTAAAGGAATCCAGGGACTGAATGGTTTGGTCAACCCTGAGAGGGGTTGTGCCCGTGCCCGAGTCCAGGGGACATCAGGGTGGCTGTCTGGTGGGGTTCCCGCTGTCTGCTGTCCCTGGTGTTCACCCTTGGCTGACCTACGATAGAACTCTGGGTCAGCGCTGCCTGCAAGGGTGCAGGGAGCTAGCCGAAACAGAGCCTATGCAACTATCACTTGATTGTAATCAATAAAGTTGTGGCCTAAATTCTGCCAAAAAGCAAACCAAAATTTGAGTCTTGACTGAATTTATTTCTAGGGGATGGTTAAAAGGTCTAAACACGCAATTAGAATTAGGGGTGATATGCGTCTCCCTCTTCCCTAATTTCTGTTTTCAAACACTGACTTTTTTTTTAATGAAAGAGAAACATGAATGCTCATGTATGTACTGTAAGCACAATGTGTTTTATTTATTTTTTAAGAGTGCACAATCCCCAATTTCTGAAATAATAGCAATGCATAGTTAAACAAAATCTGTTTTTATGGGGGAACATTGTGTAACATTGCTGGGATGCAGAAGAACATTTGCAGCAAGAATCCAAAACAATCCTTCAGAATGGTCAGGTATTTTTGGTGGGAGTGAGGTGGAGTAGAGAAGACTATCTGCTGTTATGGAGCATGCATCTCTTAAGAGTTAAAAGTTGAAAAAGGAAAATGAAACTACCGGTAGCACAACACAAAGGAAAGCAAAACAGTAGGTTGTGATTATGCAGACAGTGAGATAAGTGACAAAACAATATGCATCATCCACACAGAAACATGGAAGCAGATTTGATTTGAATAGTATTAGTCTGAATAAAAAACACACCTTCTGAATATGCTCACTAAATTTGAAAGCAATGGAATATGTCCCAAGATTAATGCAATCTGTCACCATTTCATTCTGGCCTATTCAATAAGAAGAAAGTAAGGAGGATGATAATGATCTGTGTCTTTTGCTGAAAAGGATTTGCTCCCCACAGATTCCTTGCAGGGTTTTTTTTTTGGAGGTGGTGGTGGTGGGGGAGAGGAGGGATGTGCAAAGGAATAATACAGAAGAAACGTTTCCTAGATTGAATACGAACAGCCTAATAATGAATAAGCAATATGATTACAAATGAGAAAATGCATTGTGCCTTAAACAATGTTATCGCCATGTAAGCTTACCAAAATACAGCACTTTTCTCCCCTCTTTCCTCCCCCCCAGGAAATCGGAAAACTAAAATAAGTGCTAACTCACAATGGCTCAGGTTTATCTCTCTGCATGCAGGGTGCTTGTTCGAGCCTAGACCCACTACTGTCTAAGCAGCTCCTGATTGTCGCACTTAGAAAAGAATAAGAAATAGCTCGTTGAATCTTTTTCATGGCTCACGCTATAACAGGATGTGTAAAGCCCAGGGTGTATTAAGCTCCTGGACTTTCATCCTCAGACATATCCCTATGATGTGAATGAGAAAATCTGGACATTTATGGTCATTTCTCGTGCAAAGCTACAATATCCATTTTCTCGTGCAAAGCTACAGTATCAATTTTCCAGTAGCATTGAAGGACAACAGAGCAGTTGAGGATGCAGAGAACACAGAAGGGAAGTAGGGAGGTGAATTGGCATCCAAAACATTTTAGGTTCTTCTCAAAGGTTGTCACATGCCCATGGTCCTTTGCTCTATGTCAGTGGTGGCCAAACTCGCCCCTCCAGATGTTTTGGGACTACAATTCCCATCACCCCTGACCACTGGTCCTGTTAGCTTAGTGATGATGGGAGTTTTAGTCCCAAAACAGCTGGAGGGCCGAGTTTGGCCACCACTGCTCTGTGTGAAAACCATGTCTTGTCCTAAAAGCAGGGAGCACATTCTAGGGAGGCACTTGTCCACACATGTAGGCAATCTCCACTTCATGTCTTCAGATGAGGTGCCATGACATGCAGAGATCAGATGCTTTGCCACCATGCCTTAGCCATGGTGAATGGACCACTGTTATCGAATGACTATGAAAAAGAAGAAACCTAGTGTTTGGTTGCCTCATTGACTTGTCTGGTATATACTGGATTTAGGGTGGTGGAGGCAGTTCCCCTGCACAGGGTGCTGAACCGAGGGTGTGTGTGCAAAATGGACAAGATCAATAACTGAGAAGATCCATTTGGGGGCACCAAATTTTGGCCTCGCACAAGTTGCTATATTATGAAAGATAACCCAAGTCCGACCTTGCATCTCCCCATTTGTCAAGCAAGATTTGTTAACTCCCCAAATGACTATTTGTCTTTTTGGAATGGCAAGCAAGCAGGTGAGGCACATTACAGTTTAATCAACTTTTTGTAGAAAGACAGTTGAGGAAACCTGTGGCACTGGTCATTCTGAGAACACGTCTCATAAGACACGGAACTGGATGGAGAGTGACTGCACCCTAAGAGGTATGGGGGAAGTCTGGACTCTCTCCCATTACTGTCATCGACTGAATAGTGTCGTTTTCTAGGTGGTGATATAATAGTCTCTTGTTGGAGAGAAAGGGAGGAGAGACAGCTGTAATGGAAGGGTAGCACATTTTTTTGCAGGACTAAAAGTAACTCTTTAAAAAGTGGTCTCATTGTGTTTGTTATTAATTACAGAGGAGCCTCTTTTTTCACTCTCCATAAGATGTGAACATTAAGGGTTTTGAAATTATAATTATACCATCTTAGGTAAGTGTATGTTGCAGTGATATGCCTACTTCAAATGGGTTCCTCAAGGTATAATAATGGATTATCATGGGAAACACCAAAGAAACCAATAATTATTTGCCTCTCAGTGGAAAAGAGCTGACAAAATAATTAGTATCCAGTATATCCTGTATAGTATAAGCACAGATGGAGATGGAGTTGAGAGCCAACATTCCTGACAATTGCACATCATAAACAGGATCACGGAAGCCACATTTAGCACATAACAGGAAGACATTTTTTTTGTATGTAAGTAGACACCCATCCCATTGAGATGCTAGGCATAGAGGGTGCAAAAATACTGTGCTCTATTAATAGCAAAGGTGCCAAAGAGCTTAGGGTGAGGCTGCACATCAACTCAGCAAACAGGTGGGCTACATTTTGAAGGGAGAAGAAGCAGTTAGGATAGGTGGTGTTTGTTTTTTTAGACTGGTAGGTTTGGAGCTTTCAGGGTTAAAGAAGCTCAACAGTATGCCCCTCCCACAGGGAAGAGGATGTGTCATACATCCGGGTATCTGCTGTATGCGAATGCCTATGTGATTTATGTGACACACTATTTCCTGGTCAGTCTTACTTTCACTTTTGACTGAACCGGAGCGGAGATGTCGTCTGAATCTCCAGGAGAAGCTATCTGATTTATATGCTTGTAAATAAAGCATACTTGCTTTGAAACAACCCAGACATTGTGGGAGTTTAATTGCTGGCACGAAAGGCACACATACCATTGCGCAAGACGAAGTAAGAAGTTTGAAAAAATTCTGCAAAAGCAGGAAGCAGGAAAACACAGAGGAAAACACAGGGGAAAACACAGAGGAAAACACAGAAGAAGCATAGCTGGACACCTTTCCAAGTGCTAAACTGGTTTTGAGGCTTTTCCAGTTAAAATCAAAAGCCCAACATAGACATTCCCCCTTCAGCTGCCTCTCACCAAAACTTTATATTCCGCTGGCATTTTAGTCTACTTCATTTCATTTCACTTTTAATTTGCATACCGCCTTTTCACATTGCTATACGCAAGGTAGGTTTATAAGCTGAAGAAACAACAAAATGTATACAAGATCACAAATCTTATAACAATCCGATCCAATGCAGATAAGGCATAATAATAATAAAAAAGTGACTTAAGCAACTTATATCAAATAAAGTAATATTCAATAGCCCATTAGACTATAATAGTATGGAATAAAATTAACTCTCAAAATATCAACGAATAATAATTAAACAGAAATTCACTCTCAACAATTACAATAAACCACTATTAAATCAATAAAAAATAACCTCAAAGTTACACTTCATAAAAAAAAAACCATGTAAAAGATCAAATTGAGCAACAGTCACATAACTTATAAAATTATTAAAAGTCCCCCTCCCCGAATACCTCTTCTCTCTTCCCAATCACCCTGCTGTACTTAAAAACATGGCTTGAGAGGCTGTTGGACTTGACCATGAGTGGGAGAGGAGAGACTTTTTGACTCTTCTTCGCACTTCCCAACCTAGATTGTTGGCAGGACACAGAGGCATAAACACTTTAAACTGAAGATCAAATTGATAAGACCCTAGTTTAAGAGTTGAGTGAGTGAATTCAGAAAGGTCCCCATTCAGGAGAAATGCCCATGGAAGTTCAAGAGAAGCAAATTTCTTAGGTGACTTCAACATATACTTAGCTAAATAAAATTTTAAAAGGTAATTTGGAAGAGAAAGGTGCATTAATTTTTTATTCCATGTTTCTGAGGAAAGGAGGTGTTTCTTCCCACAAGTTCTGTTAGGCTGGAACCAGGTGAAACTCGAAAAATCAGAATATCGTGGAAAAGTTCTTTTATGTAAGCAATTGTTTTCATTAGCTACTGGAGTTTAATATACGAGATAGACCCATGACATGCAAAGCGAGATATGTCAAAACCTTTATTTGTTATAATTGTGATGATTTTGGCATTCAGCTGATGAAAACCCCAAAGTTGAAATTGTTAATTTGGGGTTCTCATCAGCTGTATGCCATAATCATCACAATTATAACAAATAAAGGCTTGACATATCTGCTTTGCATGTCATGAGTCTATCTCATATATTAGTTTCACCTTTTAAGTTGAATTATTGAAAGAAATGAACCTTTCCATGATATTCTAATTTATCGAGTTTCACCTGAAATTGATTTTCACTAAGAAATGGGAGTTGTGGTAGTGTACCAGCGAGAGCTGACATTACAGAGGTTCTGCAAAACATTCTTATGCAGTCAAGGTGTGTAGTGTGTATTGTTTAGATTGTATTTGAAAAAAGCCCTCCTTGCCAGTAGAAAACTATACTAACTCTTGTGAAAACTCCCCACTGGAGTAGAAATCATATATCGAACAGATGGAAAGCTCTTCAATCTGAGCAGGCTGAAAGCAAAGAGTAAGGTTACCATAACTTCCGTCATAGAGCTTCAGTATGCTGATGACAATGTAGTGTGCACACTCAGAGGATGACCTCCAAACCATCCTAAATATCTTTGCAGAAGCTTACAAAAAGCTTGGCCTATCACTCAACATCCAAAAAACCAAAGTGCTGCACCAACAAGTACAAAATAACCCCTCTGCAGCACCACAAATCCAACTCAATGGTGTAACATTGGAAAATGTCAATCACTTCTCCTACCTAGGCAGTTATCTTTCCACAAGGGCCAACACTGATGCTGAAATCCAGCATCGCCTGAGCTCTGCAAGTGCAGCTTTCTCCCAATTGATTGAAGTGCAGAGTGTTTGAGGACCAGGACATTCGCAGGGAAACCAAAATGCTTGTTTACAAAGCTATTGTACTGCCAACCTTACTATATGCTTGTGAAACATGGACCACTTATATCTCCAACTTCTCAAAACAATCCATCTCCAGCTCCTCAAAATATTCCATCAATGGTGTCTCCGAAAGCAACTCCTCTATTCCAAACTTAAAAATGGAAAACGTAATGCTGATGTTCAACAAAAGACGTTTAAAGACTGTCTCAAGGCAAATCTAAAAAAAAAAAAATGTAGTATAAACACTGACAACTGGGAAACACTGGCCTGCAAGCGCTCCAGTTGGAGAACAGCCTTTACCAAAGGTGTCATGGGCTTTGAAGACACTCGAACTCAGGATGCAAGGGAGAAACGTGCTAAGAGGAAGGCACGCTTGGCAAATCCACACCGTGATCAACTCCTGCCCGGAAACCAATGTCCCCACTGTGGAAGGACATGTGGATCCAGAATTGGCCTCCACAGTCACTTACGGACTCATTGTTAAAACCATGTTTATGGAAGACAATCTTACTCGGCTACGAGTGATCGCCAAAGAAGAAAGAAGATACTAAGTGTGTGAAAAGTTATAACAAAAGTTCATCCCCAAAACATGATTCCCCCATTGGATTGGTATGACTATGGGCTCTATCGTTTCATTGTGGTGCATGCATCAATCCCATTTTAGTCTTGCAAGCTGTTTCACTACATACTTTCCTTGTCCTGTCTGCTGCAATGGTGAGAAATCTGAGCCAACCACATTCCTGTGGGGATCTGGCAGAGAGTCAGATTCTTTCGGCTGAAGCACAATTTTAGGATTGAAGAACCAGACATTAAATATTCCTAAATGTACAGTGTGCATCGACTCACTGTCATTCTTCAGAGCTGGTCTCTCTCTTTCTCTCCCCCCACCCCTCCTCAAAAGAAAAAGAAAAAGACCTCTGATCCTGACTTCTGAAATAAAAACAGCAACAGATGTTTAAGAATACCTTGGGATACATTATGGATTAATTTGTATTCCATCCATCTTGTTAATAATGTTGAAAGACTCTTGAGCCTCTAAATGCCGGATATTGGAGTTATCTTCAGCCTCTGCCCAAGGAGGATTTGTTGTACTGAATTAAAAACTGTGATGACCCTTCTTTTGCATTAGAAAAAAAAAATTCCAAATATTTCAATAGCTATCCATGCTGTGTGGCTGTGTGTGTTTGTGTGTGTGTGTGTGTGTGTGTGTGTGTGTGTGTACGCGTGCTTGCTTTAGTGTGTATCGGGGTCTACAGATATAAATATCTAAATTATCCCTGCTTATATTACCCTTCGACCTCTTTGCAGTGTATGCAAATTTATACGTTTTCCAAAAAGGGTCCGTAAGTGATTTTTACCTCCACAAAGGTGATGACATATGGTTCTGGATTCCTCACAAAGGTGCTGGAAAGGATATCAAGATAAAGGAACATATCTGCATATATGGAGGCAATGTCCTTGAGTCAAATTATTTAGGAATGCTGTGTTATGTGAGATTGGCCTTATTTTAAAAGGTACAGTAATACCATCCTTGCATTTAGCCCTTTTAGACCTCTTTACAGAGAAACGGTTTGTTCCATATACCGGTAGCAGGGAACTGGTTGATCATTGACTTACTGCCACTACAGTAACCATTTCAAGATTCTGAAGAGACACTGTTGCAAGCAAAGAAAGACTTGGTAGACAGTCAAACCTCAGCTGTCGAACATAATCCGTTCCAGAAGCCTGTTCAGCTTCCGTTCAGCTTCCGATGTTCGACAATGGAGGCGCGGCTTCCAATTGGCTGCAGGAACTTTCTGCACTCAAGTGGAAGCTGCGTCGGATGTTCGGCTTCCGAAAAACGTTTGAAAACCGAAACACCTACTTCCGGGTTTTCAGCGTTCGGCAGCCAAAACGTTCCAAAACGGAGGCGTTTGGGAACCGAGGTTTGACTGTATAAAGGTGTGAGATATTGCATTAATAGGCAAATTGGCACACAAATTGAGAACACTTAGTGGCCCATGTAAAAGAGACACATTTATTTATGTACCTCCATAACATTCTAAACAGATGTGGTTGATCGGAATAATTTTTTATTTTTTTATACTTTTCTTCCTGTTGATTTGTCTTCTTTTTATTGGACCATTCCACTCTGTAATTAAAAGGAAAATGGGTGGTGGTGGGGGGGAGGTTCCTTATTGGAAACAGGAACCTTGATTGGCCAGGGAGGGTTCTTGCTCCTATATAGGAGCTCCACATGCATATACATCTGGGCACATAAGCATTTCCTTTCGCATTAGTGCCAAATGTATCACAGGGCATGCCCAGCTGATACATCGGTATTGGGGATGCAGGTCTAGAAGTGTGATCATTCTCCTTCGACCATGTGCACAGCAGACACATGGAAAGTGTGGACTTACTTAGGCCAGAGGTTCCCAAACATATTTGGCTACCACCCAGGGGAGGAGGAAGGGGTTGCTGGGGACGGACCACCCGGTGTGTCTTCACTAAGGGGGGTGACATTTGGCGCGCTGCCCACCCGTATACATCTGGGCACACCAAGCATTTCCTTTCGCTATCAGGGGCCAAGGGGGATGTGTCACAGGGCATGCAGCTGATACATCGGTATTGGGGATGCAGGTCTAGAAGTGTGATCATTCTCCTTCGACCATGTGCACAGCAGACACATGGAAAGTTCCTGGACTTACCTTAGGCCAGAGGTTCCCAAACATATTTGGCTTACCACCCAGGGGAGGAGGAAGGGGTGTGTGGTGGGGACGGACCACCCGGTGTGTCTTCACTAAGGGGGGTGACATTTGGCGCCCACCCGCCCGCAACTCCCAAGCCTACCCCGAGCTATCAGGGGGAGGGGGAGCTGTGCCACTTTGCCGGCAGCATTCCCCCCTTCCCCCTTTATTCTGACAGCTGGGGAAGGCTTGGTAATCGTGGGTGGGCAGGGTGCAGAATGCCCGCCATCAGCGGCTCACTCTGCCCCCATGGACGGCTCGCTCTGCCCCTGGCTGCAGGGCACACGTGCCGTTCCGTGCACTCAAGGGGCTATCCTGTGCCTGGAAGGGCGCCCTCCATGCCCCGCCCCCCTCAGGAGCACACCCGCCCTGGACAACATGGGGCAGTGGCAAAATTGTGTTCTTTTATGTATCTATATTTCTGCCAACAACTTCTTGAAGAATAAGTTAGCATGCAGAGCAATCCTATGCGTGTTTACTCAAAGTAGTAGTCCAATCTGTCCCAGGGGCAGCCCGCCAGCCATTGGCCAAATAGGCAAACAAACTGTGATCTACTTCCTGAGCCTGGGTGTAGCTAAGAAGCCTGGGGAAACCTGTCACCTCCAACACAACCACCAGATCCACACGAAGTGTTGCCGCTGTCCTGCAACGGCATCTAACCTGGCAGGAAGCATCGTTACAACACAGATAAAACATGTACGAATGGTTTTTCAAAATTATCTTTTCTTCTTTCTTGATGCTTTCACCACCCCTTTATTTTTATTCAATGCCCCCCCCCAATTGTAGCCGAGGTTACTACCAGCCCCCCTGATCGTTCCAGCATCCTCCAGGGGGTAGCATTGCCCCACTTTGGGAAACATTTTTGCATGAAGAATTCAGGGTATGGAGTTTTGCTTATAATACAGTGGTACCTCTGGTTATGTACTTAATTCTTTCCTGAGGTCTGTTCTTAACCTGAAACTGTTCTTAACCTGAAGCACCACTTTAGCTAATGGGGCCTCCCGCTGCGCTGCGCCGCCAGAGCACGATTTCTGTTCTTATCCTGAAGCAAAGTTCTTAACTTGAAGCATTATTTCTGGGTTAGAGGTACCACTGAACGTGACAACAAACAGGCTGGAAAATGTGTCTGTGTGACTTCCATTGGCTCAGCCACACACGTGATTTGGCCTTGGAGGGTTTTTCAGTAGCAGCCTGGAAGATAGATCTGTGGTTGCAGAATGAAATGTGGCTTCACTAACACAGAATAAACATAAAGAAATGCACACACACTTAACTCTCTGTGACTCTGGTGCCTATGGCTTCTCTTTGCCTTTCAAATGCTTTTCCTTATGCAAAATGGTATTGTCTCGGAGGGAGGGGGGAGAAATCAATACCTCTCTTTGTTGTAATCACTGAAGTAGATAAGTCAATGGAATATTTTTAATATATTTTCCCCCTGTCATGGGAGAAGTGGAGGAAAGTAAATTTTCAAGTGTTTTAGCGCAGCCCATTCATTTTATGGTGCCATCCTAGCTTGTCAAAAACAAATGCATTTGATGTATTCCATGAATATGTATGTGCTCTTGAACAAACATAGACTAGACAAATACGACTGACATACAAATGTTTCAGATGCACTCTGTCCTTTTTCTATCCTCCTTAAGTGTGCTTGATGTAGATTAATTCAAAGACAAAAAAAAGGTCTTTTCTCCCCAGGAACCAGGCTGGCTCTTATTCCCAGCCTAAAGTGAACTGTTGTTTAAACTGGCCCTTCAATTGTTCCATTTCAAGGTTGTTATAATGTGAAAAGATTGGGGCTAGGAATGAAAATACATATGTGGCGATTGGGCGGGGGGCAGTTTTGTGTTGAAAGAAAAGGTAAGACATATGCTAAAACAGGATAAAAATCACTTGTGCTACATAAGAAAGGGGGTGAACAAAACACCTTCAAATTAAGCATGCTAGCATTCGGTAACCCAGCAGGAAGAGAAGAGAAATCTGCCAACAAAGATGTAATTAACTCATTCTGTCACATTGTTTCTTTGAATAACAAGGACAATGTTTGAAAGCTACCTACACGAACATGGCAAAGTGATGAAATGCATGCCATACCTTTCTTGCTCAAGTCTACAGTGGAGCATTTATAATAAAAATGGCTGTCATCAGAACCGGTGCTAGGGCTCCTTGCACCCTAAACGGGCCACCTTCTGGCACCCCCCCCCCAAAGCCTGCTTTAGCGGGAGCCGGGGGTGGTGTAGGGGGCAAGCATCACCTCTCCGCTACAGCTAACCTGATCCACAACACCCACCAACCCCACTCACACAGAAAAACAAAGATCACCGCAGCCAACCACAAATGAACAATCACACCCTACGCCAATCCCGACCTCTCTCATCGCCAAAGAAACACAAGCGAACAACAGAGAACCTACACAATCAACGCTGACACCAAACCCTACACATATTAAGGAAAATAGAAACATCGTCACCCCACCTCACCCCCCCCCATCCCACCCACCTCCTTTCCCCTTTCTCTCCCTAATGTCTCAACAACCAAATCTGATTTGTAAAAATGTTACATGTGGAGGGGGGGAATATGAGAGAGACATTGCACTCAGTTTTGTAAATCAAGAAAATCTTTAATAAAAATGGCTGTCATTATCAGGGCAGGGAGGCTATGTATGTTCATGTATGTGGGGGAGAGCCTTGTAAACTGCAGCAACCCCAGGGGGTTGAAAGACATCTATGTGTCCTATGCAACTACAGAATCATTGGGCAATGGCAGTCCATGGCATTTTGCTGTCTGAAGTGGGAAATGTCCCTCCCACCCCATGCTGGGCCAGTGTTTTAAAAAGTATTGCTTTTTAAATTATCGGTCTCACTCCTGTTGCCATGCCAACTGAAGCATGGGGGGGCGGATCCAACTTGGTTGAGTGATGGCCACTAGTGGAAAACACACGACGAGACATACAGGTTTTGCACCCATAATGCAAACTGTTTGTTTCATCTCGGTTAAATGGGAGCTGTTGAGAACCAAGTAAAATCAAGGACCTTATTCCAGGCACTGGATCCACTCAACACATACCCACTTAAAGAAGAAGAAGAAGAAGAAGAAGAAGAAGAAGAAGAAGAAGAAGAGAGAGGAGGAGGAGTTTGGATTTGATATCCCGCTTTTCACTACCCGAAGGAGTCTCAAAGCGGCTAACATTCTCCTTTCCCTTCCTCCCCCACAACAAACACTCTGTGAGGTGAGTGGGGCTGAGAGACTTCAGAGAAGTGTGACTAGCCCAAGGTCACCCAGCAGCTGCATGTGGAGGAGCGGAGACACGAACCCGGTTCCCCAGATTACGAGTCTACCACTCTTCACAACTACACCACACTGGTAAAGGTACCCCTCACCATTAGGTCCAGTCACGGATGACTCTGGGGTTCTGCGCTCATCTCGCTCTATAGTCCGAAGGTGCCGGTGTTTGTCCACAGACAGCTTCCAGGTCATGTGGCCAGCATGACTAAGCCGCTTCTGACAAACAAGAGCAGCGCACGGAAACACCATTTACCTTCCCGCCGGAGCGGTACATATTTATCTACCTGACATGTTTTTTGAACTGCTAGGTGGGAAGGAGCAGGGACCGAACAACGGGAAGAAATGGAGGCAGTGAGAGATTTTGTGCAGTCAGGCGAAGCCCCCCCCCCCGTACCCGGGGCAGCCCCTGAGGGAAATAAGACATGACAACGTTCTATGGGATTAAATTGGCCACAACTTTATTAATATTCAGATGTAGGAAGACCTTGGCTCAGGCATTGGGCGTTTATCCTTCCCAGCCCCCCAGCCGGGGTTCTGGGTAACTTCAGGGTTATCCAGCATGATTGGGAAGTGGGCTAGTCTGGAGAACATATGTTCAAGCAGATAGCCCACCCCCCTATGTTCGCTGCCGCTGGAAGGGGAGGGCAGTGACGACCCTGGGCGTTTGGTCAATGCCTCCCCCTGAGACCCCTTTAACGGGAACCCTGTTATCGCCGCCACAATGGGGGCGGGGGTCACCGCCCCACGCCCCCCAATCCTGTAAATGACTAAAGGATTCCGCCCAAGGCCTGCAACCGCCAAAGTTGTGACGAATTGCTACGGGAAAGGCGAAACCTGCCAATGCAGGGAAATTCCTTTCCGGCCCTTCAACAGCGACCTTGTCATAGCAGCGCCTGCGTGGCTGTGTGGCTGTGGAAAAAGGGTGGTTAAACCTGCAAAGTAAGCGTCAATTGAGGGAGTGGAGGGTGGGGAAGCTCTGAATCCAACGGCCGCTTCCCAGGTATGACTCGAGTTCTATTGTGTGTACTGTATAATCCCTCCCTCTACCTGGCCAATCCCCCCTGGCAACACCTCCCCAGCCGGGATTGGGCGGCTGCTAGTGTAGGTGGAGTCCACAGGTATCCCAACCTGGGAAGGTGAAGCCAGACCAACTGCCAGGAGCTGCACCGTGATCCAAGGGGGTTACTCGCAACCACGCAAAAGGCGCACCCCGTTTGATGTGGGGAACGCTCATTACTTTCTTGGGCTCCATGATCACTGCAGATGGTGACAGCAGTCATGAAATTAGAAGACGCCTGCTTCTTGGGAGAAAAGCAATGACAAACCTAGACAGCATCTTAAAAAGCAGAGACATCACCTTGCCGAACAAAGGTCCGTATAGTTAAAGCTATGGTTTTCCCAGTAGTAATGTATGGAAGTGAGAGCTGGACCATAAAGAAGGCTGATCGCCAAAGAATTGATGCTTTTGAATTATGGTGCTGGAGGAGACTCTTGAGAGTCCCATGGACTGCAAGAAGATCAAACCTATCCATTCTGAAGGAAATCAGCCCTGAGTGCTCACTGGAAGGACAGATCCTGAAGCTGAGGCTCCAATACTTTGGCCACCTCATGAGAAGAGAAGACTCCCTGGAAAAGACCCTGATGTTGGGAAAGATGGAGGGCACAAGGAGAAGGGGACGACAGAGGATGAGATGGTTGGACAGTGTTCTTGAAGCTACCAACATGAGTCTGACCAAACTGTGGGAGGCAGTGGACAGGAGTGCCTGGAGTGCTCTGGTCCATGGGGTCATGAAGAGTCGGACACGACTAAATAACTAAACAACAACAACAACAACAGCAACAACAACCTGAAGTGGACTCAATCACAAGATGACGTCAAGTCAAAAGCTCTCCCAATTTCAAATGTCCCATTAAAAATTTCGAATTACGAATGTTTTAAAATTGAGAGGCATCTTTAGGGATTTCGGTACATTTCAAAGGTTCACAGATGTTGGTTTCAGGTCTAGCTAAAATTATTTTGACGCACTTACTGATTACACATAGGCAGCACTAGCAGACTAAAAGTGCTGCTGTTTTTACTGATGTTCCGCAAGACCTCTGAATATTCTTCTCGTTTTGGAAAAGGCACACTGCTGAAATCCTCCCAAAATTTATGCTATCATAGATCAGGAGTTTAAGATTCTAGAGATGCCAATTGACTTTATGTTTCCTGTGCAACTGCCAGAAACAGATCCTCTGTCTCTTGCATATACTTCGGAGACACTAAACCAGATGGGTCTTTGAAACATTTCAACCCAGAGTTGGATGAAAGTCTGCTCCAGATGGTGGTGTGTTGCTAAATGCTGCTTTCAAGGTATTTAAGTAAAGCATGTCAGAAAGCTCCTGTAAACAGTGTTGGGGATAAATTTAATGTAAATGTTACTTAAGGGGAGGCTGTTCTTCCCAGGTGCAAGAAGTTA
Organism: Lacerta viridis; assembly: GCA_900245905.1. Classification (NCBI taxonomy): domain Eukaryota; kingdom Metazoa; phylum Chordata; class Lepidosauria; order Squamata; family Lacertidae; genus Lacerta; species Lacerta viridis. The sequence continues at coordinate 740,117 of OFHU01001918.1, read as the reverse complement.
CCCGAGCAGTGTTGTAAACCGGATTGAGAACATGCCTGCATTAATTTTTCCCTTTTTCAAAATGCCGGCCTTCTCACTACACCACATGTTTAGTGTATGTAAACTGTAGACACAGCTATGCTGTTTTCACCAGGAGATCTGAATAATTTTATCAGTAGGGCATAGTTGTCTTTAAACAAAATCAGTTAAAGGGCTTTGTCGTGTTATTTTGAAGTCTGTATTACATGCCTAAAATCTTTTTTTTGGTTAAGCAGAGAGCCAGTGTGGTGTAGTGGTTAAGAGCAGTGGATTTGTAATCTGGTGAACTGGGTTCGATTCCCTGCTCTTCCACATGCAGCTGCTGGGTGACCTTGGGCTAGTCACACTTCTTTGAAGTCTCTCAGCCCCACTCACCTCACAGAGTGTTTGTTGTCAGAGTGTTTGTTGTGGGGGAAGGAAGGCAAAGGAGAATGTTAGCCGCTTTGAGAGTCCTCCGGGTAGTGGTAAAGCGGGATATCAAATCCAAACTCTTCTTCAGTAAGACAATGCTGATATGGAAGAATTGTTTGCTTCCACTTCACATACAAAGCTGGCTTGCTTGCCATTTATGGTCCCCACTCAAGACTGCAGTTTAGAGCCATGTTGATGGGTATATCATTGCATCAGGTGTGCAGTTGACATTATCAGCACCACACTCTAACCAGATGAGCTACTTGACATCACTTTATTTTCCCAAGCAATAATGATTTGTCCTTTATAATTTTTCTGTTCTCCCACCCCTCCTATACACTTACAGTTGTAAATAAAAATTAAACCAACCCTAAAATATTAATGTTGCCTGCTATAATTTTTTAGTGGGCAAAATCCAGCATGGAACAAAGCATGGTTTGTCACCTAAACTTAGAGAGATCAAGCACATCTTACCCTCTGTTGAATTGTGGCCAGTGCATTTTAGAATTTTTCCTAACGCAAATTGGCTCCAAGCTGTTTGACAAACAGTAGCATATGTTCAGGCAGCTAAGCTAAAAAATCTAGATGATAGAAACAGGCATGCTAGTTAATATTCACATCATGGATCCGAGCAATCAGGATTCCAAGTCTTTTTACTGTTCCTGAAATCATCATCACCACAAATCATAATCAACTTGTGTTGTCTGTCTCCATCAAAAAGCTCTGAAACATCTCGACCAATTTGCACCAACAAAGTACTTTAAAAAGAGAAGGAGAGGTGTCATCTAGGCATGTTTGTTGTTTGTTTGTTTGTTTAAAATGCTCACAGACCTCGTGCTTTAAATCTGTTGATGAAGAGGCCAGCATTTGGAGTTGATAGTTTATGGGAGAACAAAAATGAAACCCGAGGCGTGGGCAGATCCAAATGTTTCTGCTCGATGTCCCTTTTGCAAGGTGTACATGAAAGGCAAGATTCAGCTCAACAAAGACTTTGTTGGGCACAACTTGCTTGGTTCTTGGGTTTGAAGCCAATACTTGGGGAAATCAGAGGTTTCTTTCGTATTATAATTTATGTGGGGAACCGAACAAAAGTCATATACAGGTGAAACTCAAAAAATTAGAATATCGTGGAAAAGTCCATTTATGTAAGCAATTGTTTTCATTAGCTACTGGAGTTTAATATATGAGATAGACTCATGACATGCAAAGCGAGATATGTCAAGCCTTTATTTGTTATAATTGTGATGATTATGGCATACAGCTGATGAAAACCCCAAAGTTGAAATTGTTAATTTGGGGTTCTCATCAGCTGTACGCCATAATCATCACAATTATAACAAATAAAGGCTTGACATATCTCGACTTTGCATGTCATGAGTCTATCTCATATATTAGTTTCATGATTATGGCATACAGCTTTTAAGTTGTTGAATTACTGAAAGAAATGAACTTATAACTTAAAGGCTTGACATATCTCACTTTGCATGTCATGAGTCTATCTCATATATTAGTTTCATTTTTAAGTTGAATTACTGAAAGAAATGAACCTTTCCACGATATTCTAATTTTTCGAGTTTGACATAATTTGATGTCTTTTATAGGCACTGTAGCCCTTAGTGAAATAAAACTAATGTTCAGATCGCTAGGTGCAGCCATTTTGTTGAAATGAAATGCTTGCCAAATAATGTATGCAAAAAAATGTTATATATTGGTGAAAATAACGTAGCAAAATATATTATGTTAGGGGAAATTGCCTGCAAAAAATGTATATATTGGACAAAATAATATTAATATGTTGAGAGAGATGTGCTGATGAGTTTCCATGAGGGCTTTTGAAGGATTTTCAGACTGATGCAAAGATGTGAACAGCTGGACTTAAGTCTGGAAAAAATGAAAAACAGAGAGAAACATAAACAGACACCTTCGCCCATCCCTAGAGGGGTCCTAAGAAAAGTAAACTTTAAGATTTCAGAAAAATAGGTGGAAGTGCTAGGGACTTATGAGTGAATGAAAAACAGTTTGAGGCTTTATTTTTGTTTTCTTCTCAGCTGACACCAAGTGAAATGTTCTATCTTCTGCATCATTCCCAAAGGCACCATGATTTGAAGTACAAGGAAGAGGCCCAGTAAAGTTATTCCCCGGTTGGAAATGAAACTATTTTTAACCAACAGTGAGATTCTCTGTTTCCTCTGAGGCAACACAGAGGCTTCCCAAAGCAGCCTGATTTGCTTCAAGAGTCTTTGGGGAAGTTCTGTTCCACCTTGGTCAAAGCCTGATTCACTTCAAAGCAATCCGCTTTGATTCTGGATTCTGGATTTGTTCCAGCACACTCTGAATGCTGAACTGAAAGACTTTGGGTAAACACAAATGGTTCTACTCAATGCTAGTCCTATCGAGTAGACCCATTGAGCAGACATGGCTAAAGTTCATGAATTGCGACAGGTCTACTCTGATACAACCCTACTGTGGTTTATTTTTCTAAGGTCCTCTCAAAATATTTAAACATTTGTTCTAATATTCATGTAAATGTGTGCTTTCAGTTAAAATACTTCTTAAATGCATATTCCAAAACACTTAAACTGTCAAGAACTGTGTGCAACATCTGGAGAAGTGCAAAATATGGTGGATTGCTCTGCCACCCTGTGCATTAGTTTTGGAAGTCCAGATCAGCTCACTTTGTATAGGAATTTGTAAAGATACAATTTGCCAGATATCTCTGTTCAGCCCAGGATATTATTCAGCCCTGTGCTAGCCTTGTACTGTATACTAAAAAAAAAAACAGTCTAATGGCTTAGTTAACTGCTAAAAGCCAGAAGTACCAAAACAAAAGATGGAAACTTTACTCTTAATTATACCAGCAGGGAATACACATATCTCTGAACCTGGCACTTTTCAAATGAGGTTAATGTTGCTACTTCTAAATTAGTTGTTCACTTTAAACATATCGATCGATAATGTCAAGTTGTATGATGGATCATTATGTGAAGTTGCCTCTTAATTAATGGACATGAAAGATCTCTTTGTATGTGATACAAACAAGATATTGGGGGGGGGTATTTTGAATCTCACACCCTTGGAATGTAAATATATTTCTTACAACTTGGGAAATTGATCACTATCAATTAACAACCTGACTGCTGTAAAGAAATTAGATTAAAAACTCAGCTGTGCCGCTCGAGAAAATATGCTCTTATTCATTCTTGAAAGAAGTAATCCTCTTATTTGCTTGGTTATGGGTACTTTGAGAGGTGAATAAAGGAATACATATCTAAGGGTAGATGCTGGGGTTCTTGCCAATTATCCATCCTGGGTGACTGGTATGAAAGACTAAGCTCATAGCCTGAGGTTTCAATGTCACTGACTGGCTTACCTGGTATTATTGCTAGGAGAGAGCACATAAGGATTTGCAATACCAGTCCTTGCAATTGGCAGTCACTATAAAGCCTTTGGATTGGCCAGGACTGGTAAAAATACAAAGCAGTGGGAAGAAACCAGCAGCGCCTCCTATTTGCTCAGAGGCCACTGCGGTAGCGCGATAGGGGCTACCAAGGAGGTGGCATAATCCAGAATGCAGCAGCTAGACTGGTGACTGGGAGCAGCCTCTGAGACCACATAAGACCGGTCCTGAAAGACCTACATTGGCTCCCAGTACGTTTCCAAGCACAATTCAAAGTGTTGGTGCTGACCTTTAAAGCCCTAAATGGCCTCGGCCCAGTATACCTGAAGGAGTGTCTCCACCACCATCATTCAGCCCGGACACTGAAGTCCAGCTCTGAGGACCTTCTGGCGGTTCCCTCAGTGCGAGAAGTGAGGTTACAGGGAACCATTCAGAGGGCCTTCTCGCTAGTGGCGCCCGCCCTGTGGAACTCCTTCCCATCGGATGTCAAGGAAATAAACAACGATCTGACTTTTAGAACACATCTGAAGGCAGCCCTGTTTAGGGAAGTTTTTAATGTTTGATGTTTTATCATGTTTTTAATATTCTGTTGGGAGCCGTCCAGAGTGGCTGGGGAAACCCAGCCAGATGGGTGGGGTATAAATAATAAATAATTATTGCTGTTGTTGTTGCTATTGTTATTGTTATAACCGACCACCAAGGAGCATGCCAAAGTGCCAGAACATGACCGAGAAAGCTGTCTGTGGACAAACGCCAGCTCCCTCGGCCTGAAAGCAAGATGAGCGCTGCAACCCCATAGTTTCCTTTGACTGGACTTTAACCATCCATGAAACCTCTGAAAAATGCCTCTGTGTAATCTGTGTCTCTTCTAGTCACTTTGAGCTGCATACCAGAGCCTTTTGAATTGTGATTATAGCAAAATAAAGCACTCTGCTTCTTAACTAAGTTTACTTATGCCTGAATGAGCTTGGTTTTGTATTATCCTAGAATATAAAATGCTTCTATAAGCACTGACAAAAGTGACAGAATCGCATTTTTCTTCTCCCTGTCTCAAAGGAACTAAAGTTATGCTGTGGATCTGGATGTCTCTGTGTGTATTATGAAATACATTTATTTTTGAAATTGCAATTTCAAAGTTTCCTCAAGGGTACCTATGGCAGTGAAACTACAATTACTTGAATAAATTGGCTACAGAATATTACATGGACATTTCATTTAGAACGATCTGTGCATAATTTCAGTTCTCAGACATTAGAAGTGAACTGAAATATGGCACAATTTTAAAAATTTCAATTTAATGTTTGTGTTTGACCTTGATCATCATTTGACAGTTGAATTCAAGAGTTTATATCCAAATCCAAATTCACCTGTATTGAGGGCTAACATGGATATAATACTGTTATATTCCATGGAGAGTCAGTGTTAGAAATATGTGTGTTAGATATATAGGATATGTATAATTATATGGATATTATAGGTAAAGGTAAAGGTAAAGGGACCCCTGACCATCAGGTCCAGTCGTGTCCGACTCTGGGGTTGCGGTGCTCATCTCGCTCTATAGGCCGAGGGAGCCAGCGTTTGTCCGCAGACAGCTTCCGGGTCATGTGGCCAGCATGACTAAGCCGCTTCTGGCAACCAGAGCAGCACACGGAAACGCCGTTTACCTTCCGCTGGAGCAGTACCTATTTATCTACTTGCACTTTGACATGCTTTTGAACTGCTAGGTTGGCAGGAGCAGGGACCAAACAACGGGAGCTCACCCCGTCACAGGATTCGAACTGCCGACCTTCTGATCGGCAAGCCCTAGGCTCTGTGGTTTAGACCACAGTGCCACCTGTGTCCCTATGGATATTATAGGAGTATTTAAAATCAAAATTGCTGTTGATGCTTGGAATTAGAACTGCCTGTCCAAAGCAGCGTACATAAACAGCAGGTATAGGTAAAAGGTAACGGACCAGTGGATTGTTAAGTCCAGTCAAAGGTGAGTATGGGGCTGGCACACTCATCTTGCTTTCAGGCCAAGGGAGCCAGTGTTTGTCCACAGACAGCTTTCTGTGGCCAGCATTACTCAACTGCTTCTGCTGCAACGGGACACCGTGACGGAAACCAGAATGCACAGAAATGGCGTTTAGCTTCCTGCCGCAGCGGTACCTATTTATCTACTGGTTTGCTTTCAAGCTGCTAGGTTGGCAGGATCTGAGACAGAGCAACGAGTGGCGCTGTGGTCTAAACCACTGAGCCTCTTTGGGTTGCTGATCAGAAGGTCAGGCAATTCGAATCCCCATGATGGGATGAGCTCCTATTGCTCTGTCCCAGCTCCTGCCAACCTAGCAGTTTGAAAGCACGCCAGTGCAAGTAGATAAATAGGTACCGCTGAGGCAGGAAGGTAAACGCCATTTCCGTGCATTCTGGTTTCCGTCACGGTGTCCCGTTGCACCGGAAACAGTTGAGTAATGCTGGCCACAGAAAGCTGTCTACCTTTACCTGCTGCTAACGTACACACAAAGGGATGTGGGTGGCACCGTAGTCTAAACCACTGAGCCTAGGGCAGTTAACATTTGGACTGCACCATTCCATTAATTTTGTGATATAATTTCAGTTCAGAAATCCATATGAAAATGTGTGTTTTACCTGGGGTTCACAGCATTAACACCCCAAAAAGGTCTTTCTTCCCTCATAGCTGCAGTCTTGGATTCAAACAGAAATCAAACATTGCAATCTGCTTCTCTGGCTTTCCAGCTTTATGCCTAGGTTACATCACAGCCAAACTCAACTCTGAACTGTGGCTTTTGTCCTTCTCTCTATCTACAAGCTGGAAGGGTGGCCCCAACGATTTGCCATCTCACACAGAACCGAACCTCTTCCCTTTGTTTTCTTAATAGTCCATCACCCAGGCAATTACTTCCTGCAGAAGGACCCCTGACAGTTAAGTCCAGTCACAGACAACTCTGGAGTTGTGGCACCTTTACCTTTACGTTTAACGTACACACAACCCCATAGTCGCCTTTGACTGGACTTAACCAACCAGGGGTCCATTACCATTTACCTTTACCTTTATGTAAGCAGCAAGAACCTTGCCCTCAGAAACTATGTTTTTTAACAGGAGATTAATAGCGGGCCAGATAAGAGGAGAAAAACATATTGGAATGTAATGATAAGGAGTTGGCGCAAACCAGGAGAATTGCTAAGGATAAGTTTGGGAGGGAAAGGTAATAGAATATGCAAGCCAAAACTTGCTGAAAAGGAATGATTGATAATAATAAGATAATGGGGGTTTCTAAGTGGAAAACAACTCCAACTACGTTGTGTCCAATTGGAAGGCTAGGTAGACTGTCCACGAGCTGTTCGTGCATTGCTTTAGCCAATAATGTTGCGTAAATGATATGGACACAAGGATTTCATGTATCTACCTAATAGAAGAAGAGTATTTGAATATTTGAGGGCATGTGCTGTTGTCAGACCATGCTTGTGACAATAGCCTCATGGCTGATCATTCAGCACTGTCTTATTGATTAATAAATCTCTGTTGAGCCTACCTTCTGTACCTGACTTCTTTTTTCTTAGAGGTTTTCCACAGTCTACTTCAAGGAAGGGACCATAGGAATTTTCCCAAGAGTCAGCTTGTAGGTAGTGTCAAACGTTCAGTGCTGATATTGTCAGCTACGCAGTTAACTGCTGTTTGGGACTGCCATCTTGTTTTTAAAATGGTGCCTGGCATACAAGCATCAACAAAGATTTCTGTTCCTACCTCGAAAATCCTCATACTAAGTTTGGCGATGATGTCTTCAGTGGTGGCCCTATTCCAAAAAAGGGATGAAGTCACAACAATGACATTGGTGTGACTTCATCCCTTTTTTGGAATAGGGTTCACCAACTTGATTCAAAATTGACAAAGAGCCAATACTAGGACAGTATCTTATCTATCATGTCCATTTTGATTTCCTAGGCTATTGAAAAGTAAAGAAATGATGGTGCAGGAATCAGAAATTGAGGTGATGCTTGTATTGCTTGATAAGATCTAGAGTGTGGTATCATGGGTTTGTGATATATTGTTCCACATCTTTTCGAACCAGTGCAGATGTGACGGGGGGGGTTTCCTTAATCATAGTTAAGATCCTGCCCTCCCCAGGCCATTATTTCTGGAGCATGGATTTCCCCCCTTCCCATGCATGCACACACTCTTCCTCCACTTTAGCCAATAGTGAGGGGGAAATACATGGATCACCAGCTGCTTTTCCAATGGAAAGGGAGGAGTCAATGATCCCATGACTTCCTCAACTTCTTAGAATTAGAAGTTATTCACACGATGTACACTTAATTATGGAATTAACAGCCCCAATATGTGTTGATGGTTGTGGTTCCACCGGCTTTAAGGCTGTTTAATCTGAATCCAGTGCTCTTCCAACACTGGTTTGTGAAGCTTTGTACACATGTTAGCACAACTCACGTTAAACCTGTAGTTTTGTGAGTAAAACTGTGTTTTGATGCTTCTCGGCCTTTTGGCTAAGATCAAGTGTAGTATCTGTTCTTATCAGTTAAGGAGAGCAAGTTTGGTGTAGTGGTTAAGAGTGGTAGACTCGTAATCTGGTGAACCGGGTTCGTGTCTCCGCTCCTCCACATGCAGCTGCTGGGTGACCTTGGGCTAGTCACACTTCTCTGAAGTCTCTCAGCCCCACTCACCTCACAGAGTGTTTGTTGTGGGGGAGGAAGGGAAAGGAGAATGTTAGCCGCTTTGAGACTCCTTCGGGTAGTGAAAAGCGGGATATCAAATCCAAACTCTTCCTCTTCTTCTTCTTCTTCTTCTCCCACTGGATAATGTGTTCTATGCGCTCCGTATTTTCTTTCCTTAATGGTGATCATTGACCGTAACAGTAAAGATTTGATTTGATCAGACAATTCAAGAGTCGTACCTCAGATTCTACCAATTTACCTTAGACTTTCTTTTCTTTTCTTTTTTTAAGAATGAATTGGCCGAACCAAAAAACAAAAAAAAACAAACACTGTTTTTCTGCAATATTCCATGTTTTAATTGTCTTTCACCAACTACTCAAAAAACATTGTCTAAAAATGTCATTGATATTGCAAATAAACAGAGAGCCATCTGTACCCAAAACAATTTGAGAAAAAGGAGGGGCAGGCTGGGATTGATTGTTTACTATATATTATGTTCTCTCTTATGCCTTGAGAAGTCAAATAAACGGATTACTGGAGAGGTGGGAGCTCAATAAATTATTTTTAAAAGTGTAACATGCCAACACTCTGTCTTTAAGCACACACACATGTACTTTGTTTTACTAAATCTACACAGGGGAAACGCCCAACTCATTAATCCATGTTTCAATACTGACTAATGGACCCTACAATTAATGGTCTAGCTTAGCTCAGTCAAGGAGTTGGAACAAAATCAAAGTTTTGAATTTAAAGTAAAAGACACCCGAGACTAAGGATGCCCATGCTTTACTATAATGTCACTACAAAGTTTTCATTTATCCTATCTGGATGGATTCACTTTTTGAAAGCTTATACAATCATTTAGTTTTCATTTTTTGTACATTGTAGTATTCTCCACCCCCCCCCACGCTTTTGACTGAAAACGCCTTTTGATGAAAATGTAACAAAAAATCATAGATAATCCAATTAGATTCCTGATTAACATTTGATGTGTAGCCAAGTATATTTCCACTTGAATCTTTATATCACAGAGTGAAATAAAATGGGCATCAACATTTTAAAAGTTGTAGTCACATTATGAACTCTAAAGAGGAAAATGCCAAAATGTCTGGGGTCAATTCCTCATTAATTAGACTAGATGGTCTACAAGCAATGGAGTCAGCTCTGTTAGGGCAAAAAGTTACTCTGCCTGCCATGGACACAAGCTCCACTTTCATTTGTCTTCTCTGCTTTCTGCCCTGCCAGTCTCAATGGGCACCAGCCACCCCTGCCTACAATGTCCCCTTGAATATGGCTTTAGATCGGGACCTCCTTTGACAAGGAGCTCCCGAACCATTTGCTGAATTTGAAATAATGTCAAAATCGCTTAAGTAGCAACACAAACCAAATGCATAGAACCCAACGGGAATATTTCAGCTCATCCTGCAATTTTTCTTCCTCTTCATCCGTGACATCTCTTCCCATCATTATTCATGTAGAGGCTTGGACTTCTGTAGGTGGTCTCCTAACGCTTTAATATTGAACAATCAAGTTGAGAACACCTGGGGTGCCGGATAATTGCAGCGTGTGCGTTTGTAGAACCACTGGCATGCTCAGATGTTTCACGGATGCCCAAGGAATGAAAGAAAAGGAAAGAGAGTAAACCTTAACAGCCCATATTGGAAAAGCAACATCAAAGGTGGATGTAAAAATGTATGAGATACAGAGTTGTGCATGCGAAATAGGGCAACACTTATAATCAGAAGAGAGCCTCCAGGTGTCTGGTTCTCCAAGGATTGATGCTGCCACAATGAAAGATTAAAGTGTGATGCACCTGCAATAAACCCCCTTAATACAATTTGTTTATCGCAGTACTAGGGATTGTGCCCCTGCTTGTGTTGCTCCCCAGCCTCAACTACCTGCCGCCCATTTCCAACCACCACCCACTTGCCAAACCACTCCCTTTGTACCTGGTTGAAACCCCCTCCCCCTCCCTTTACACCTGACCTAAACCCAGGAGCACCATCTCCTAGGGACCAAGCCCTTTTGTGTGGGCACCCAATATTTTTTAGGGGAGGGGAGTGTCTGTCAGTTTCCATTTCTTAGTGCAGAAAGTATTGATCTGATGTGTAGAGTTCTTTCCGATTCTAATTCATTCAAGAGAGTTCTGGAAGTTTCTGGAAGCTTCTCTGTATGAAAGAAGCTTCAGAGTTGTTTGGGTTATACCTTCAGAGAAGCTGAGTACAGCTGACTTGAACTGGTTCTCTTATCTCTTCCAAGTAAGGTCATGTTGACTATAAATATAGGCCAGAAGGAGCCTGGATCTTACCTTCTCTTTCTATCTCCTTTGTTCTGGTGTTCTGTTCTGCATGCTATAGTGTTCAGGTTTAGTCTCATTAAAAGTTTTTGTTAGTTTTATTGTAAGTGCTGCAACTGGATTTTTATGGACTGTGCCATTCCTGAATGTACTGGATTAGTGACCATTATGCTCATTTCCCTTCAGTGGCAAGTAAAAGCTCTGCTGGATGGTTGGAGACAGAACTAATTGAACCGAACTCTAAAAACCTTTCCAGGATGTATAATTTATTGCTAGAGTGGCATACGAAAGATGAAATTGTAAAATCAGTTATGATAGATTGGGCAAAGGATGTTGGACATAATATTATGATGGAAGACTGGGAAAAATTGTGGAAAGAAGGTATCAAATTTACAGCATGTAATGTCTTAAGAGAGAATATTATGAAAATGATCTACAGATGGTATTTGACTCCAGTTAAGTTAGCTAAGATGTATCATCGATTAAGTAATGTCTGTTGGAAATGTAAAAATGTCGAAGGTACCTTTTATCATATGTGGTGGACATGCCCAAAGGTAAAGGCTTTCTGGGAGTTAATTTATAATGAACTTAAAAAAGTGATGAAAGTTACTTTCATTAAGAAACCAGAGGCCTTCCTGTTGGGCATGACTAACCATGAGATACCCAGGCAAGATAGAGTGTTTTTTATGTATGCCACAACAGCTGCTAGAATTTTGATTGCAAAAAACTGGAAAGGTGAAGAGCTCCCGACTGTAGAAGAATGGCAGATGAAGTTAATGGACTTTATGGAACTCGCTGAACTGACCGCGAAGCTCCGAGACCAGAGGGAGGTGAAGGTGAAAGAAGATTGGAAGAAATTTAGAGACTATTTAAAAAATCGTGAAAAATTGGATATTTGAAGCAGAATCAGTGATTATAAATGGCTTTAGTTATAAGATGTTAGTTAAAAACAGTGTATTAGAAGTAATGTTGATGTAATATGCAGGTTATTGAATATAGTAATAAGTTATATGAAGTAAGTTAGTTGTTTGAAATTGTAATAAGAACAATGAGGATTGATGGGAAATTAGTTATAAAGTTACTAAAGTACATTAGAACTGAATGCAGTTGAGATAACGGGGGAAGTCCCCCATTTTAGATTCAAAATTAGATTTAAACATTAAGCATTTACTGTTCCAGTGTTCGTGTTTTAGGTTTGTATAAGTTCTTTTCTTTCTTCTTTCTCAATGTTTTATTTTTTATTTTATTTTTTTGTATTTGTTGTGTTTTTACTGTATTTGTGTGATTTATTGTGATTTGTTGTTTAATGTGGAAAACTAATAAATTCTTATAAAAAAAAAAAGCTCTGCTGGATGAAGTACAATTGCCTCTGGTCTATTTTTGGGAACTCTGCTACATGTTTCAGTTTTTTCCTGCTCCCCCTTCATGGGCGACAGCCTCCCCTCCCCAATTTTCAAAGGGGTGGAGGAGCCCAAGCACAAAGCTGAGGGCAGGGCAGCTTCCATGGATGGCTCCTTCAGTGGCAGAGGTGGGAATACGAGGAGGAGCAACCATAGCTGTTGAAGCCACGCTGCTGCCACATTCCACTCCACCCCTGGCTCCTCCCGACATCCTGGCATCATGCATGCAGCATCACACACTCCATGACGTCAGCCCCCCCTCCCTCAGAAGTTGGTGCCTCTCCCTAAACCCCTTCTTCCTCTTCTTCCCTTCACAGTTCACCCAAACCAACATTATAGTGACTGGTGCAGGTGGGGTTCTGTCCCTCTCTCGACTTCCCAACACCATAGGTCCTTGCTTGCTATTGTGTGGGATGGGTGCAGAAAGTGTGGCATGTAGCAGTAGAGCCAATCAGATATTCCTTCTGCTAGACAGGGGCATATTACCCATAGAGGCTAGTGGCGCAGGGCACCGGGGCGCCAGGGCAGAGGCGGAGGCTGGACGCACCCCCTCCTGGCATCAGCTCGCCACCCTCTGCCACCTCCGCCATGCCGCATCGAAGCAGCGCCGCGCCCAGAGCCTCCATCTGCCATGGCCACTGCAGCACGAAGCGGCCAGCTGAACTAAAGACAGCCCTGCTGCTAGACAAACTATGCAAAGCTCCTGTGCCTTGCACCTCCCACTCTGAAGAAGCAGCAGCAACCTGCAGTTTTGGGAAGTGACTTCTCTCCCCACTCCACTGCTGAGAGAAAGAAGCCTGCATTTTAAATGGAGGCTTTTCTCTCTTTCCCCTCCATCTGCAGCAGGAAGCAGGAAGCAGGACAAGGGATAGAAATACTTCGTTTCCTTCATTTCTTTCCCAACACCGGTGGCAGTGACAACAGAGGTTCTCTGCAAAGGCTTGCAAAGGCTGCCCTGTGCTGGTCATTGGACATTGGAGATTGAAAGGATCAGTACTAGGCAATTTAGACTTTCCCCTTTCTGCCGTGTGTGTGTGTGTGTGTGTGTGTGTGTGTAAATGAATGGGAGAAAGGTATGAGGTGGGCAGAGACATCGGAACAGGATGGTTGCTGGGGAGTTGTCCCACTGTCCTCGCCTGCTTTACCAGTTCTTCTGCCTGCCTGCCTGGGCTGCCCACCTGCTGTTCTGTTGTCATGCTGCATTTTATGTGGCCACCTACTGGCAGCCACAAGTACTGCATCATGACAACATCCTTACAATTTTATTATATACTAAGATAAATGGATTCTGAACAGCAGCTAATATAGAGTTGCTGTTAGCAGGGTCAGAGGAACTAGAACTGCACATGGAGAGGATGGAGCCAATGTATACAATTTTTTGCACACCTAAGTATCCAATAGAAACCTGCCTTACACCACATCAGATAATTGCTCCCACTAGCTCTGTACTGTCTTTGCTCACAAGTAGCAGCTCTCCAGGGCTTCAGACACGAGGCTTTTCCAGTCCAGAGATGCCAGAGGGTTAAACCTGGTACACTTTGCATGCATAGCATGGGCTGTACAGCAATATGAACCTCAGCCTCTATTCAGAATGTTAAGACTTTTGGTGCTTGAGGAGGTACATCCCTAATATCTGACACAGAAAAAAGATATACATTGTAACTTCCAGTTCAATGCAGAATATGTTAATTCTGCATGCCATAAGGTGTGCAATCCCACTTTCAAAGCAGGCTTCTAATAAGTATTCCAGGCGGCAAAAATAAATTGTTTGTCTTTTTGACTATCTGAATAAATTACAATAATGAGTTGTTAATACTTTCAGATTATTAGGAATTGTGTATGTTCCCCAGATGGCATCCAAATTCACTGATATCTGTTATTTTTTATTATTACAAATTTATGCATTAGTGGCAGCAGTCCATAATAAGGAGTCCAGGAATCTGGAGTGTCCTTTAGTGAACCCCTGAAACATGGACTCCATTGACAACGGCACAGTACCCAAAGAGTATGGATTCTTATCGAATTGCAGCATTTCATCTCTTTACCCAAGTGCTCATCTCCTCATACACTCTCTGTATTCATTGTAACCACTCAGCCATCACAAATAAAGCTTCAGGCTTAAATTTGATCTCTCTCTCTCGCTCTGTGTGTGTGTTTCTATCTCTTTTGCTCCCCATGTTCAATTCATCAAGTCATGGTCCAAGGGTCATGGCCACAGGTTAAGGTGCACTACCCCAGAGATCCTCAGGAAGCAAAAAGTTTTCACAGATATGATGAGTCTCCTATCAATCATCTCCTCCAGCAGCAAACTTGGCCAACTAGTTTGAAGGCAAAATGAGTCTACCCAAAAGTAAGGGGTCTTTTGTTTGTTTGTTTTTTATATGTAATTCAGAGGCTACCATGGTCAGATTCAGAGGTCACTTTCGAGGCAAGTAGACACATTTGGAATTTTGAAAAAGTGTGATGGGCACCAATAAAAGAAGTGCTACAGTGGGGGCATGACATAGTTCCAAATAGCTGCATGTCTAAAAGAGTAGAAAAAGAGACAAGACTGAAAAATGGTATAGGTATAATTCCCCTTCCCTACTGCCAAGAGGAAAGGAGCACCTACAACAACCCTAAAAGGACCCCTGACAGTTAGGTCCAGTCGCTCATCTCGCTTTACAGGCCAAGGAAGCTGGTGTTTGTCCACAGACAGTTTTTCTGGGTCATGTGGCCAGCATGACTAAAGCGCTTCTGGTGCAACGGGACACCGTGATGGAAACCAGAGTGCACAGAAATACAGTTTTTCTTCCCACCGCAACAGTACCTTTTCCTTCCCACCGCACAGTACCTATTTATCTACTTGCACTGGTGTGCTTTTGAACTGCTAGGTTGGTAGATGCTGGGACAGAGCAACGGGAGCTCACCCTGTCATGGGGATTCGAACCGCCAACCTTCTGATTGGCAAACCCAAGAGGCTCAGTGGTTTAGACCACATCGCTACCTGCATCCCTTACACCACCCCTGTCTGCATTCAGTCACAGAGAGGAGCTTTTTGCACCTTTGAACAGAGCAGAAGAGCACACTTGTTGTGGATATTTTTTTTGGGGGGGGGGATATTTACTGATACCTTTCATGGGTGATATAAGGGATAGTGGGGGGCACACTTTCTCATGGCGATGGTGCCCAGGATTCTAGGGGGACAATGTAGATAAGATGAACTAATATGGGGCATGGCAGCATAAAAGCTAACTACTGAATTTAGTGTCCCGGTCAGTTTTTTATCATTTAATAATTTGAAATGACATTGTCCTGATACTGTCAGGAACTGTGCTGCAGAGGGCTGCACTGAGGAGGAATGGTGGGAGCCTGCCTCTGCCCCTGCCCCTGCCCATGATCCAGATCCCGAATCTTCCAGGAGCAGGAGGACAGTATAGATTTGGAACAGTGGTTTGCAGAGGGTCACAGTTCAGAAGGCAGAAGCTGGGATATACTGGATGGTGAACAGCTATGAGAAGAAACACTGGAAGGGAGAGGGTTACCAGATTCACAATCTATGGAAAGTATTCCTCTGCTAAGCCCAAGGTCAAGAAGAGCTCAGAAAGTGGTAGAACAGAAAGCACAGAGGAGACAAGCTCAGATTACGAGACATAGAAGTGACGTGGTTTCATAGGGACCGAAGGGGGTGGGCTCTTTAACTGGGAGCACCACCACTACTAGGAGATGTGTTCTCTGTTCTCTCTCTGTGATTATTAAAGTTTCTAACTGGTAGGAAGACTCCTTTTCCTTTGTTCTGCTTATCTACTGCCACAGGGGAGGAAACCGATTCCCCGAAGCCTGAAACATACACAGCATATGATCAGACACAAATTAGAAGGGACAATGTAATTCACCTGTGGCAACAAAAACCACTCTTAGGATGGCTCTGGAAGTCATGGTTAGGGCCACTGCATAAAGTCTCTATATGGGCAACAGGCGTACAAGAATCCACATGCCCGGTGGACCATTGCTGCAGCTCGTGCTTCCTGGAAAAGCATGAAACAAATCAGCTGCTTCCCCAACACTAAAGAGTCCTGTAGTTTTCCTTCATCCTTCTTTTATTATCTGATCTCCTCTGCAAGTACAAGAAAATCCCATTACTATGCCAGCTAAACTATCTCCTACAATTTCCCCATTACTATGTATTTTTTTACTCCCAGTTTCTCTTTTCTTTACCTGTGTTGGCTTAGTTTCTTCAGCTGCGGATACTACTTCTACTGATCTCCTTTCTGCCCCAAAGCTTATAATTCCAAGCAACCTTTTCTCCATATACCTACTTAACCAGAATGGCATCTGATGGACTTTTTCTTTTTTTTACCTGTTCAAACTTAATAGGATTAATTTCCCTTGTGGTGCACACAATAGCTTCTTAAGCATTAACTACTTTTCCCCCTTCTATTTTTTGCAGTGGATGTCATATGCAATGCATAATAGAATTCCAATTAACTTTTCTGCAGGGTACTTACTTATATACTTTGAAAATTATCTGTATTATGAAAAGAAAGGAGGAAAGGAAAGAGTTTGCATCTGATAATAAAGTTTATTCTCCCTCTGCAACCAGAAATGCTGATACACTCTTCATTCGCCAAAAAAGATTTTTAATTGTGATCTTCCAGTTTTGATGAAATTCCTTCACCCAGGAGTAAAGAGGGAATGAGTGGGCAGGGCCCGCAAGAACCATAAAATGTCACAGAGTCACAAAAATCACAACCCTAACAAAGCACAATTGTTTGTTTCAACATTTTATTAAACCAAATGGCTTTCAAGGCATCAAGGAGAGCCAGTGTGGTGCAGTGGTTAAGAGCGGCAGACTCGTAATCTGGTGAACCGGGTTCGCTTCCCCACTCCTCCACATGCAGCTGCTGGGTGACCTTGGGCTAGTCACACTTCTCTGAAGTCTCTCAGCCCCACTCACCTCACAGAGTGTTTGTTGTGGGGGAGGAAGGGAAAGGAGAATGTTAGCCACTTTGAGACTCCTTTGGGTAGTGATAAAGCGGGATATCAAATCCAAACTCCTCCTCCTCCTCCTCCTCTTCTTCTTCCTCCTCCTCCTCTTCTTCTTCTTCTTCTTCGAAACATAATAGCTTATAATAATAAAAAACAAAGTAAGCACATTTAAAAAGTCGTCTCCACAACGAAGCAAAATATAGGATGACTCAAACAAATCCATCATTAGGAGCAACAGCAGCCACACTGCAGAGACCCACTTTCAGTTAGACTCAGGGCAATCCAATACACAAGACGATTCTGTAAAGTTCAGACTCTGTTCTGTAAAGATCCAGATTCCAATCTGGATCAGGCTTCCAGTTCTGCTCTGCCTTAATGGAGGCAGCCCCCACAATAGCAGGAGATTGTTGGTGAAGGAAAAAACAGATGATTGAGGGTAATTATCCTTGCAAATTCCCCCAATGGTTGGGGGGAGGAAATAGGCTTTACTCACAGTCTGTCACAGTACCTGACTCTCGCTCCGCGGGGTAAGGCGGCGCTGAGTGCAAAAGCACTTCGACTGCTGAAAACCCTCCACTGCCGCCATTATGAAGCAGAGGTTCTCCTGTTAATTAGAGCTTTATTGGACTAAAGTACAGGTGCGGGCTAGAAGAGATGATATCACAAACTGCGGAACAAACCAACTGCAAGGACTTTAAGGTTTGATCTTCAAATAAGACTTCATTCGGTGCAAAAGATGGGGGGAACCTACGGTTTCTTTATTTAAAATTTTCTTCTTTACATTTATGATTTGGCAACTCTCCTCTGAACGTTAGTTCAAATTATATTTGTACAAGCGAGAATGGAAGGAATTGGATTATAAATATGGCATATAACATCAAACGGAACTGTGTGTGTAAAAAAAAAGGAAAAAGGGAGGGAAGCTCTATTTTGCAAAAGGTTTTTGATGGAAACTTAGAGCTGACTCTATCCCATCCCTTATTTTTTACGAAGTGAACTGAATAACGCTAAAAGGACTTGGAATTTAATTTAATTGTAAGTATAATTGCTCATGTATCTTCAGTTGGAAGGAAGGATGAAAGGAGTCTGTGAACTGCCAAGGAACTGATAAGGTTCATTATTGAGTCATCTGCAGTTTGACGGACTGCTCTTCTTCCCAGGCTAAGAGGAAAAATGGCGACAACAGGTTATTTACCGGGACAGAGTGACTTTTGCAGCTGTTGTTTAAGATGCAAAACAACAAAGCACGGGATGGAGCGATGGAGAAATTTCTGGAACAACAATGGGATATCAGCTCCGCCCAAGGCATGATGGAGAACAGCAACAAACGGAGGAAAGAAAGACATAACATCTTACAAGGACAGGAAGAAACACCATGGACAGAATAATTGCCACCCACAGGAAGAACAAAGATATAGTTTGAGTTCATATCTGTGACTGAGGCAACGATGGGATGTTACACCTGTCTTCATTGGCTCAGCAGCTGGAGATCAGCATTTGCATGGAAACCACTGCAGCTATCTTTCTTCAGTTTGCCAGGATTTGTCTGCTCAGAAGGAGCAACCTTGCCTGCTATTTTTCTCCAATTATGACTGTGTGTGTGTGTTCCTTTGGGAGGAGAATACCCCACATTTTGGAGGTGTTCAGCACCAAACCCTCTGGACCTGTTTGCCTGTAATTTGGCAGAATATATCTATTTGCTATGAAGGGGCTACTATACCTGGGCATTTCGCCCAGCTGAGTGAAAAGAGTTATGACTGTTTTGATTTTCTTACTCACAGTGAATGGAGATTGGGGGAGGGGGTCAAAGTGGACTCAGACCTCCAGGCTCCACATTGGTCTGAGCAGAATCTGGCTGCTTTACAAAGCATAAATCTGAGTCTGAACTGAATCTTCTGGTTACTGTACGCCTCTCCTCATAAGGCAGATTCACCAGAGGGGGCGACTATTACATCACAGCTTTATCCTTGTCAAGAGTGCACAGAGGAATTGGACCTGAATCTCACAGATGAGCCCAGTGCCACTTGAACTTAACTTTCATTTTATTTGCTAGAATGTTTCTATTAGGAATGATGATTTTCTTATTTACTTCCTTGTTACTGTGATGATAGTTGAAGACGTGTGTTCTGCTGCTTGAAAGCACATAGGGTAAAAAAAAAAAAAACCAATTACTAATTTATGCTGTTTACAAAAGAGATTTTTGCAATGCTTTCCTGTTCCCAAAGGGGATGGATACTGTAAGTGCGAGATGAGTTGTTATTCTTGAAACACATAGTCCAAGACAACTCAGGAGGTATTATCTTTCCCTGAAGCATAGCCTGCAGAAAAGCTGTGGAAATTTCCTTCGTTACTGTGAATTATCTCCTCCCCGATGGATCAGTAATGCTGTGCAGATCTGAAGAGTTTGTTGCTACTTTTATAGGTGTCTATAATTTAGAAGATGGTCTGATGCCTAATATCAAGATCCTAATGAAAATTTCCAAGAACAATCTATGAGTTGGTTTTCAGGGAAGTGGTTTAACAAATACATTTTGCATCCATAAAATGGGCAATTTGCTCACTGGTATAACTAGGGATTCTTCGCCAGATTCCCAATGGATCATAAGATCAGTATTAGGCAAACCAAAAGGTAGGTAGAAATCAAGCCTTGATTAATCCCATAAATATCTGCGATTGCACTAGACCTGCTAAAAAATAATAATAATCTGCCAACTCCGAAGTCCTCGATAATATGGCTAGAGTTGTCTGAGATTTCTATACCAACCACTTAAAAAAACCCACCCAGCAATAGTTCTTTGGGCAGTTAGTATATAAATGTTAAACCCATGAAATAGTAACATAGACACAAAATGTTTAAAA
This sequence comes from Lacerta viridis, assembly GCA_900245905.1. Taxonomy (NCBI): domain Eukaryota; kingdom Metazoa; phylum Chordata; class Lepidosauria; order Squamata; family Lacertidae; genus Lacerta; species Lacerta viridis. The sequence continues at coordinate 720,097 of OFHU01001918.1, read as the reverse complement.
GTTAAAACAGCAACAGAATAAAAACAGCAACAGAAAACAATTGTGCAAAAGCATTAAAAGTGCTAAAATTCAAATTAAAAGACTTGGGAAGGGTCTTAACCTAGTGCCAAGAAAACACAACCCAAGGCAAGGCTTTCTGAGATGGCATCTAAAGCACCAGCAGTGAGAAGAGCCTCTTCCTAGTGGTCACCCACTTCATTTGATAGGAAAACTTTGAAGATGGCCTCTGAAGATGATCTCATTTTATGGGTAGGTATATATGAAAGGAGATGATCTTTCAAAGAAGTTAAAAGGGTAAAGGACCCTTGCACGGCTAAGTCCAGTCAAAGATGACTATGAGGTTGTGGTGCTCATCCAAGGGAGCCGGTGTTTGTCCACAGACAGCTTTCCAGGTCATGTGGCCAGCATGACTAAAGCGCTTCTGGTGCAACGGGACACCGTGACGGAAAACAGAGTGTATGGAAATACCGTTATACTTCCCACCACAGCGGTACCTATTTATCTACTTGTACTGGCATGCTTTTGAACTGCTAGGTTGGCAGATGCTGGGCTTGCTGATTGGAAGGTCGGCAGTTCAAAGCCCCATGACAGGGTGAGCTCCTGTTGCTCTGTCCCAGCTCCTGCCAACCTAGCAATTCAAAAGCACGCCAGTGTAAGTAGATAAATAGGTACCGCTGTGGCAGGAAGGTAAACGGTGTTTCCATGCACTCTGGTTTCCGTCATGGTGTCCCGTTGCGCCAGAAGCGGTTTAGTCCTGCTGGCCACATGACCCAGAAAGCTGTCTGTGGACAAATGCCGGCTCCCTCAGCCTGAAAGCGAGATGAGCGCCACAACCCCATAGTCACCTTTGACTGGACTTAACTGTTCATGGGTCCTTTACCTTGTCACAATCTATTCGGTCATTTCATATGAAATCATGTCTTTTGATGGGTTTCTCCCCAAACCAGCTTCCATTTGAACTGAGAAAAACCACAGACCTCAATACATTTTAACTAGCAATGTGTACACAGGCTGTGTGTGAAGATGGCACCACAAGTCATCTGGATTAGCAACATGTATTAATGTTTGCTGTGAATCTGTTAGGAATATATGGAGCCCTAGTAAACAATGCTTACTTGCTTTTCTGAAGTTCTTCAGATGTTTCTTCAAGGAGAAGGCTGTAATTTTTATGGTTTTGGGTGAAATTCACTTACAATTCTATGATGCTGGTGATGAGTTCTGTACAGAGGTTTATGGTCATTACTTAGACCCCACACAGTAGTGATACTATTGACAATTAAGGTACAAGAGTAACTGTAGTTAAAAAAAATGTACATTTTATAATGCTAATATTTCAGTATTTATTCTGAATTGCAATAACCCTTGTATTATACTGCTAGTTGGTATACCTTTAAATATATAAATTGCTACCTTTTCTTGATTCTTTTTTTTTCCTTTATTAAAGATTTTCTTGGTTTACAAAGTTGTAATGTCTCTCATATTTTTCCATAAAACATTTTTACAGATCAATTTTAGTGGTTGAGACATTAGGGAGAGAGGGGGAAGGAAGTGGGTGGGATGGGTGGGAGGGTGGGGTGGGGAGATGATGTTTCTATTTTCCTTAATATATGTAGGATTTGGTATCAGCGTCGCTTGTCTTGATTCTTTTTTTAAAAAAGTTTGGCTCTTTTCTCCTCTGGAGTCAATCATTATTTTATTTTTTAATGAACTCTTGGCACTTAAGATAAAAAAATAGAATAACCTAATATCTTCTTCGTGTCACATTGTAGTCAACTAAAAGGACATAAGAAGCAAAGGGATTTTAAATATGTATCATGTTCTTGGTCATTTACTGTAAATGGTTGTCATCTTTCTTGGAACTGCAGATGAAGATGCAGATTTTCTTGGCAACCGTTGCTAAGTAAAGCATTCAGTGATGAAATGGCCTATCATGACTCACAAGAGAAGAAATTCTGGAAAGTTTTAATGTGTTACTTTTGATTTACAAGTGAAACATTTATTTCTTGCCATACTGGGCCCTGAGACGAAGCAAAGAGTCAAATGAAGTATGATTGAATTTGGCCTAATTTTGAAATGAATTTAATTGAATGGTGTGGTTTTTTAACCAAAACTGATTGATATTGTACTGACACACCTCAGATTCATTCTACCCATATGAGGCTCCTTTCCGCACCCCAAGGCAGAGCTGCCTCCAATACAGACTAAGAGAAGGAGGTGGAGACAAATAATAATAACAATGATAGTACAATTGCTTAAATACAGGGATGGAGAACCGATGACCTTCCAGATGTTGTTGGACTCCAGCTCCCATCAACCCCAGCCTGCTTGGCCAATGGTCAGGGATGATGGGACTTGTAGTCTGCAGATCCTGGAGAATCAGAAGGCTTGCAACATCAACCCCACTGTGTGGGAATCCCTTGCATTTTACCACAGCGCCTGGAGACAGTTAGGTTGTGTATCCACAGAAGTGACCAGAGGGTGAAGGACTCCTGAGAGGGCTGCAGGAAGAAGAAACACCACGGTGCATCTGCAGCAACACAACCAGATGCCTTCATCTGCCTCGGCTCCAACAAAACATGTCTCTCCCATATTGGTCTTTACAGCCATAGTAACCTTCCAACAGTTTGACTTCACCCCACACCCATGACACACTCCTCCATTGTTTCCTCAGGAAGACGGATGCCAACCAACATTTTCCCTTCCCTTCCTGTTAATCTAAGTTCTCCCAACCTAATTACTTGACATGTCATACACAACAGGCTCTGCTTCTGGAAATCAAGCCGGTTGACCACAGACCATAAGCTGCTTCCAGCAATTTCCTTTGTATCACATAACACCGGTCTTGAAAGACCTACATTGGCTCCCAGTATGTTTCCAAGCACAATTCAAAGTGTTGGTGCTGACCTTTAAAGCCCTAAACGGCCTCGGCCCAGTATACCTGAAGGAGTGTCTCCACCCCCATCGTTCTACCCGGACACTGAGGTCCAGCTCCAAGGGCCTTCCGGCATTTCCCTCATTGCGAGAAGCCAAGTTACAGGGAACCAGGCAGAGGGCCTTCTCGGTAGTGGCACCCACCCTGTGGAATGCCCTACAACCAGATGTCAAAGAGAAACAATAACTACCAGATTTTAGAAGACATTTGAAGACAGCCCTTGGGGTCACAAAGAGTCGGACATGACTGAACGACTGAACAACAACAACAATCTGACAAAGTACTTTTTTTGCCTGTACAAAACCTTCCAACATTCAGCTTCGTTGAATGAACTCAAATTCTAATATTATGAGAAGGGGGGGGGAGGGGAACCTCCCTAACCAGTTTCTCCACAGCAAGAAGAAAATGGTCTCCCCTGTGATTTGCTGGTGTGCGCCACTATTTTAATACCTAATTCCTTTTCTGACAACAGGAGATTAAAAATTAAGAGTAACACATTTTGTGTAAGCCTTTAATATGCGTATTGGGTATTTTATATATACTGAAGAGAAAACATCTACAGGTTCTCCACGCGAGGGATGATACAACGGCTACTGTAATAATAAAACGGGACAGACAAATGGAGATGTTTAAGGTCACCTCAACTCACAGACATCAAAGCTCAGTTACTTATATGTTATTATCCAAATTGGCTTAAAACCAAAGATAGGAGAATGGGCAGAAGATAGTATTCTGACCCCCTCTGGCCTGTCTGACGTGACTTAAATAGACTACAAAGAAGGGAATGGTATTTTTTTATCTCAGGAGGAAGAGACCATTCACTGTGCTTGCTAATCTCAAGCTTATTAATAGGTTATAGTTCATGGGTATAATATTAGGCATGAAGGCTGAAGAAACATTCTGCTCTTTATTTGCTTTCTGTGGTAGCTGCATGGGCAATGCTGGCAAACAATGTGGAATTACTACATCAGTGCACTCATTCACTCTTTACTTGCTATATATTGTTTGCCACATGTATATCTCCTCTGCTGGTTAATATCTTCCCTCTCCTGAGACTCGCATGATGGTTGGCCCCATGCTGTTATTAAACTTTCCCTTAAGCCTTCAGGGATTTCCATCATTATTGTTGGAGGGAATTTGCCTCTCCTTGCAACCTCTTTTGTGCTGTTCAGCTGACTGAAGAACAGCTGAGAGTGGCTACGGGGGGTGGGGGTGGGGGGGGTGCTGAGCAGCAGGAAAAGGGTTTCTTTGGAGGAATTTCTCAGGAGGAATTTCTTTGAAGGAATTAAATTTAATAATAAAAAAACAAATAAACTTTGTCTTGAGTCTCGCCCCGCCTTCTTCCTGCTGATTGGCTGGTCAGTGAGTGGGCAGCACAGACTGAACCCCTGAGAAATTTCCAGAGAATCTCATGGTTTGAAAAAGTTCTTTACTTCTTTCCTGGTACATGTCAGCACGAGTGCAGCACTTCTGTTCTCCCACTCTGAAAGCTTTTGCTGTCATCCTTTTCAGCCTCGTGTGTCACATTTAATCAAACAAAACTAAGAACACTTCACATTTTGCCTTCTTCTTCATATAATAATAATAATAATAATAATAATATTATAATAATAATAATTTATTATTTATACCCCGCCCATCTGGCCGGGTCTCCCCAGCCACTCTGGGCGGCCTCCAACAAATACCAAAATACAATACAAAGTCACAGTTTAAAAACTTCCCTAAACAGGGCTGCCTTTAGGTATTTTCTGAATGTCAGGTAGTTGTTTATTCCCTTGACTTCTGATGGGAGGGCGTTCCACAGGGCGGGCGCCACTACCGAGAAGGCCCTCTGCCTGGTTCCCTGTAGTTTTGCTTCTCGCAGTGAGGGAACCGACAGAAGGCCCTCGGCGCTGGATCTCAGTGTCCGGGCTGAATGATGGGGGTGGAGACGCTCCTTCAGGTATACAGGACCGAGACCGTTTAGGGCTTTAAAGGTCAACACCAACACCAACACTTTGAATTTATACTCCGGACTCCTGCAAGTATGCAAATCTACAAGAAGTGTCTCAAGTATCACGAGCAGTAAACAAGCTGTCATGAAAAAAAAGCTTTCCCAAGTCATTCTCCCCTTTCTAAATTAATTCGACTTGGATAATAAAATATTAAATGAAATGTACAACTTGTTTTGGGCCACTGTCCTCCACCAGACACCCTCTTCTGCAGTGTAAATCCAGAATTATAATTTATTCACTTCTCCTAGGTACTCAGTCCCGGACCACTCAAAACTTTCCCAATGGAGGCAATAAGCTTAGACTTTGCCACAGAAAATTTATCTGAGTAATGACAGACTTTGGATGTGATAGTGGCATGTGAGGAACAAGAATTATATCTCTAGACTCCCGGCAGATTTGTGAAAGCTGTCTTTCTCCCCCACCAACACAAGACTTAACCTTCTGGAATAAGACCTCCAACCCAGCAGGAATATTCTATTTCTCAGCAGAATAAACCTTGCATACAGCTGCATGCTTACAGCCTGATGCTTCAGAATGTGCAGATGTGGCATTCAAGAAAACATTAGCTCACATTAATAAAAAAACAAATAGACTTTGTCTGGAGTCCCATCCCCCCACCTCCTTCCTGCTGTTTGACTGATCAGTGAGCAACCATAAACTCACCCATTTTGGTGTAAAGGTAAGGGGACCCCTGACCATTAGGTCCAGTTGTGGACGACTCTGGGGTTGCGGCGCTCATCTCACTTTACTGGCTGAGGGAGCTGGCATATAACTTCTGGGTCATGTGGCCAGCATGACTAAGCCACTTCTGGCAAACCAGAGCAGCGCATGGACACACCGTTTATTTTCCTGCCAGACAGTACCTATTTATCTACTTGCACTTTATGCTTTCAAACTGCTAGGTTGGCAGGAGCAGGGACCGAGCAACAGGAGCTCACCCCGTCGTGGGGATTCAAACCGCCAACCTTCTGATTGGCAAGCCCTAGGCTCTGTGGTTTAACCCACAGCGCCACCCACATATTGGTGTAAATATATGTAAATATTGCCATCCCTATATCCTGATATATATCCTGAAATCAATCTGACATATGCAAGAAATATATTCAACAGCCAATTTCTGACCTGGCTAAATTTTTACTTGGTCATGAGGCCAGAGACTGGAGCCACCTTGCCACAAAATTCCAAGCTAGGTTTTCTGATGTTCCACAGGTCCCATGCTAAAAGGAAGAAAACATTCATTCCACAGCTAGATTGCCTTCTCTCTTTTCACTGAAACAAAAACATCAAACTTGCAATGGCTGTACCTGGTAATAAAATGACTCAGGTGTGCCCAGTTGCACCAAACCAGAACTGAAGAGACTTGGCCAAAAAGCAGTCCCTCCCACAAGAAATAACTAAGACATAAAGTATCTTATATGAAGCATCACAAGCAATGGAACAAGCATGCAAAGCAGCAATTTGGATGTGCAGAATTCTTCCCAATGTGAAAATGTTATGGGTTGTCACATTGCACAGCCAAGTCATTGTGCGAGCAGAATGACTTTGACTCATGCTACATATTCCCCCTGTGCTTCCCCCACAAGCAGATTTGGAAGTGCTGGGCGTGGAGCTGGGCACATGGGAAGGAGGAGAGGAAGAGCAGCTTAGTTGGAATCAACCCTATAACTGCTTTTACACTCAAGTTTCCAGAACAGGAAGTCAGAATATCTACAGAAACAAGGGAGAAGATTTTGCACTTGCTAACTGTTGGCTGAAAGGATGCTGAAGTAGATGGACCAATGGGCCTTACTCAGCGCAGCCATTCCTACATTATATCTGTTCCTATGGATTCTGTAAGAGAGACAGAGACAAGAGTAGATTCCTGCCACTGTCTAGAACCTTTGCTACAATAGGAATGGGAATAGATAAATCCATGACTTCTGGGGCAGAGCTTGTAATCTGGTTCATAAGTTGCATCAAGTCACACAATTCAATCATCTCCATGTACTAGACCTTTCTGTGTGACTGACAGCAAAGAGGTCATGTGGCTATATGGAGGTCAGCACATGCACTTAAGCAGACCTTTATCATTACAGCAATGCGACTTTTGTCAGAACACAGAGAGGGATTTCATCACTCCAGCAGGCACAGTGGAAGACTTATAGAGAGAGAAAAAAGTAACTGAGGGATTTATTGGATTTCCATAGCTGTTATTTGGAAGCAAATCAAAATGGATAATGGATTGCGTAAAATCCTCCTCTCTTGAGATGATGCTGTCAATTCAATTCCCTGTTCAGCAAGATAACGAGCATTACTAATATACAGGATTTTTATATGGCGTAGTTAAGCAAGTTATAAAATAACTTGTGCTGTTCAGGTGATCTAAAAACAAACACACAACTTTTCAGACTAGTTCCTCAAATGCACCGTGACACATTCAGGATTACCATTACAAGTAGCAGGTCTTGTGGTAAATCTGTTCCTGGAAACTTCACTCTACACATGTGAGTATGAGAGGGTTAACATGTTTTAATCCTCCCCCGTGGTTTGGGAAGGGGACCCCTTGCACACATGTAAAGGGATAATGTGAGGCTCACATCACATTTTCTCCCTGACATCTAGTTTGCCATTTCCTAGAACATTATATATGTAAAATGGAACCATGCAGCCCCTCATCTGAAGTGGTACATACCAGGAGGAGTTTTAACCACACATAGACCAGAAAAGCCAAACTTATGCCCTTCAAATGTTGATGAATAGCTCCCATCATTGATCATTGGCTAGGCTGGTTGGGTCAGATAAAAGTTGTGGTCCAACAAAATCTGGAGGGCACCACAACGGTTGCCGATGCTGTGGACTGTCTCTAAGTGGAGAAATGGAGAGTGTTTCACAAACAAAGATTTCTTCCCAACAACTGTCCCAAATAGGATGAGAAAAGCAGAGGCTCTGGCCTTAGAAGAAACAGAATACATTGGGGGAAATATAGTTCAGTGCTTCCAGATTTTGGCAGCTGCCTCCATTAGATTTCCTGGCACTCTGTCCTCAGTGAAAACTGCTTGGCGTTGATCCTGATTGCCATCTCACTTCCACAGACCTCCTCTGGTCAACACCCGTTCAGCACTTATGTCTGTCTGACACATTTATGACACAGTAAAATGTGCTCCCCACACAGCGTGTCTATTCAAGTCTTTTTTAAGTCTACCCACAACTTGCTTGTGCAGGCTCATTCCCACTTGCAAAGGCCACTTTAAAGCAGTATCTCCAGCTATCCCTCATTTAGGTTCCCATAACCTGCTACGTATAGTTTGCCTGACGACTTAAACACTCACAGATGGGATGCAAAAAGGAGTTGAGCATTGCCGTGGCCTAGTACGGCAGTATCTGTGGGTCATATCCATAGTAAGTTCTACTGAGGGTAGACACACTGAAATTAACATGCATGGATAACTTAGATCAATCAATTTCAATGGGTCTTTTCTGAGGAGGACTAACATTGGCTGCAACCCAATGAGATGAAAGCTGGTGGCTCTGTTGACCCAAGAGATGGCATGTCGCCTGTTCTGTAGAGGATGCCAGTTCTCAAATAAATTGACATGAAAGGCTGTCATGCATGGAAAAGATAGATTTGTATGACAACATGGGAGAAAAATGACTGTTGCAAAACAGTGTTTTTTGTTTTTGTTTTTTTGCCAAAAGGAAAGAATATGGATATAGAAGTTGCTGCCTTAATGCAGCAGATTGACAGTGCAATCCTTTCTATGTCTACACAGAAGTAAATTACTTAATTCAATGGGACCCATTCCCAGATATATCGAAGCAAGGCAACCTAAGTTATCTTCATATTATCTCCAGCGTCACAGTTCCGTGAAAATGTGTATGTAGGGTAAATTGTGATTTAGTTTCTGTTTTCTCTAGGAACAATTGCACCCAGGTTAAATCTATGCGAAGTTTAAGCAGTGCAAACTACATTTCAGCTGATATTTTGTTGCCTGCATTTTTAAACGCTTTCCTTTCTGTTTTTCTTTCTTTGTGTCAAACAAAACAACAGTTGGCGGATTTAGCGGGCGTGTCCCTAACAAGCACCCATGTGGGCTGGCCAGCATGTCAAGATCATTTAAATTCCCTTTTCCTATGACTAACGCAATGCACATATGCCCCCTAGACATTTGAATCCTGACAGTTCTGCTTGGGTCAAATGACTCGGGAGGAAAACTTGGGGAGGTGCGAAAAAGTACAAGAGAGAACGTAAGAAGAAAGAGCAAAGGAGAAAAGCCCCAGCAGTCAGAGTAAAACAAATGTGTAGGCTATTAATATGAGACAAGGGGTGTCCCCAAGCTCCAGTAAATTGTTCTTCATTACTTTGTCCTCAGTACTACTCTCTCAGACGAAGGAGTTCCATTTAATGAGGTGATTCATTCTTTTATGCTACGCTCTTTGTCTGCTTTTCAGCATATAGGATCTGAAGAGAAATGAGGAAAACACTCAAGGCAATTACCTTTAAAGTGATTAATTTATTTATTTGCCCAATCTCTGCCAGGGTGCTGTGCAGAATTTTGAAGATGGCCACAAAAAATGCATATTATTTCTGACGATCGATCAATCGATAGAAGATGTACTTTTGGTTCTGCACATCATTGTTGTCTCATGGACAGGTGATACTTGAACAGGTAAAGGACTACATTTTTAATATGGATCAGTTGAACTTCTGGCATTCAGTGAAGACTGTTTTTATTTCAGCAGGCATTTTAAGTACGTTTTTCTGATTTTACAGTTAATTTTAACGGATTTTATCCTTATTATGCTTATCTGAATAATTAACAAAACTTCCTTTATAAGGTCTGCCCAAAGAGCAGTATATTGTCATGGGTTAGTAGGGAAACAGGGCTGCCCCAGATCCCTGAGTGCCAGATTTCCCCCTCTAGATTTTTGGATGCTGGAGGTGTAATCAGAGCTGACAAGCTTAGCTTATTTTTCTGCCAGACAGAGGGGCAGAGGGAGATGATTGCCTTCCCATTAACCCATCACAAAAGCATCTACAAGACAAAAGACCCTACAGGTAACTGAGTGAGATGTTGCCAGGGCAACATGAGCATGATGTCACAAAAGGGGGGGGGAAACATTGTCATTTTACACATAGGGTTTTTGGCAAGGTGTTCTGGGAACAAGCAGGAGGAAGTGGGGAGGATTCCATGCAGCGCTAGCTGGAGGAGACTGCGCCGAGAGACCAGGAAGCCCCTATCACCAAAGGGTTTAGGTCAGCATAGGCAAACTCAGCCCTCCAGATGTTTTGGGACTACAACTCCCATCATCCCTAGCTAACAGGACCAGTGATCAGGGATGAAGGGAATTGTCGTCTCAAAACATCTGGAGGGCTGAGTTTGCCTGTGCCTGCAGTGTTAATATGTGCAAATAAAGCACATTTCTAAGACATTACAGACTCCACTGTGCCTTGATTTTCCAATGGGAAAACAACTCTGGTTGAGTGCCTCAACCCCCCCTGGAATCTTATGAGTGTACAAAACGCTATTATCAACTTAGAAGAAAAAGGGTAAAAGATAGCTCAGGTATTTGTTCTGGATTTGGCAATGAATAATCATGTTAAAGTCAAAAAGAAAACATACTAGCCACTAAAATTCAATTAAAAGAGTAGTTTTATTTGCATGCAGCGAGATCCAGAAACAGTTTAAAAAAACTATTTATTTATTTAGGAGCAAGCAGAAACCAGAGTGATTTAGCAGGTTTGGAACTCAGTTCTGAAGGTTTGTGGGTGATGCGCATTTTAAAACATTTGACACACACAAAACCATTATTTTGTCCTCTTTAAGAAAGTCTGTAAGCGCCTTCAGCAGTTGTACAGTATTGAACTGGAAGTATAGTTTAGATGAAATGCAGGTATATTGATTTCTATAGTTTCCACTGCGAGGTGTTTCTCTTTGACAAACAAAAACGATGGAAAGTGGGGAAATGGAGTTCAGAGTTTAAGCAGAAAATGGTGAAAAATGAAAGGAGCTGGTTCCTATAGTATCTCTGTTGTACATATTCTATAGGAGGCCAATGTAGGTATAGTTGGTCCTATAACATCTGTAAAAATAAGCTACGTACTTATCATGCAGTGAGACTGAGTGCCCATAAAAATTATGTCCAAATCGAAAGCTAATTAGAAAGTTCTCCATCTGATGAATTTTGAGGGACTTCAAAAGAATTCCAATAAGGCGAAAAATGGTGGTGGGTTTTTGGGGGGTAGGTGTGTACTTCTGCATCCATTAATTGTCTTGACAAGGGATTAATCCAGAATTAAAGTTAATTTGCAGGTTTCAGCTCAACCAAAGCATCTGGGATGTTTCAATGGGAAGGCCAAAGAATTCTGTTCCGAGCGTCATGGAATTCTACTCAGTATTGATCCAGGGCAGAACTTAGACATATAGTTAGCAGAGTAAAAACTTGAACACGTTGCAGGATTCCCCCAAAATAGACCAGAGGCAATTATATCTCACCCAGCAGAGCTTTACTGCTACTGAAGGCAAATGAGCATAATGGTCACAAATCCAATACATTCAGGATTGGCACTGTCCATAAGAAATCCAGTTGCAGCAGACTTAAACTTACAATAACTTATAATAAGTCTAAACCTTAACACTAAGCATACTATGTACAGAACACCACACCAGAAGGAAAAGAGATAGAAAGAGAAACCCAGGCTCCTTCTGGCCCTACTTTTATAGTCAGCATGACCTTGACAGAAAGAGATAACAGAACCAGTTTAAGCCAGCTGTACTCAGCTTCTCTGAAGGAATAACCCAAACATCAGGAACCTTCTGCTTGTTTCTTTCACACAGAGAAGCTTCCAGAACCCTCTTGAATTAATCAGAAGATCTCTACACATCAGATCAATACTTTCTGCACTAAGAAATGCAAACTGACACAGAGACCACTGAAATTTTTATTTAACCTTAGCACAACTCAGACTGCAATCCTGAACACACTTATTAGGGAATATGCTTCATTGAACACAGTGAGATGTAAATCTGAGTAATCCTGGGTATGACTGGGCTGCCAGTTTTACCTGAATTAGCATCCCAGGAAGCTCACTGGGATGCTATATTTTTGCCGTAATGCAGTGCCGTGAGTGAATGAATGTGGATGAGACCTTCAGAAACTGTAGGTGCCAAGTTGTCACTGCATTCACTCCTCAAATCAAGTAGTTTTGCCATGGGCAAGGGACTTGTGTTTATGTTTCTGTGTTACAGAGATTGTAATGCTGTAGTTGAGAAGTATGGGTGAAGGTCTAGTTTGACTTACATCAGTAACAGCTTGAACATTTACTTTAAATCAGACAGGCTTTCAAAACCATCATGCCCGGTAGCACAAATATAAGTAATCAACTATGCTTTGTTTTCTATCTTTCCTTCTCTTAGACCCAAACAGCATGTAATATAAGATGGTTGGTTTAAACTGGTCCCCATCAGGTCTCATCTCATTAGGAAGCATAAACCCTTTGCCTTAGGTCATGGACTGGGATGAGGTCATGGACTGGGATGAGGGGGAAAGTCAAGTCAGTTTGCATTTAAAGCTGAATCTATCTAATCTGCAATTTCCAAAAACAATATGAGAACCATATTTGTTTGAAATCTCCACATATTTGAATTTTGCGATGCAGTTCTCCAACCAAAGAATTATTTACAAAATTGCATATATTTGGGGGAAGGTGTGCATTAAAAACAAATAGGTAAGTGAAAATAACATACAAAAGAGCGTCCTGTTGCTTGCAAAAATGTGTATGTTAGTCAAAACTGCCAACAAAAATGTGTTTATTAACACAAAATTCCGCTGAAGAATTTGCATCGTTCATTTTTTTTTAAAGAAACTTGCAGATTGCTACAGAAATGTGAAGAACTGGACTTAAGATTGGAAAAAAATGAGAAACTGGGAGAACTTGCTGATTCTTTCATTCATACTTCCTGCCCACCATCATCCCTCGACCCTCCTGTTAAAGCAGATACAGGGCAGTGTGACTGGTTCTGCCACGCTGGGCTCCAGGCCTAGGAGGCACCCACAGGGCATTGCAACTATGACATAGTGAATTGAGCAAAACAGAAGGTTAGAGGCACTGAGGCACTGAATTTTGGCCTCAAGCAGGGCACCACTGAAATTTGAAAGACCAAAGTCTGCCTCTGCCTCCTGACAGGCTGCCAGCTGCTTCCAATTTCTTACTTGTTGCTACTCCCAGCCTCCAATATTCCTTCCTGCTATCCAGGGTGGAATCTATACACATATATTAAAAAATGGGAAAATGCTTTAAAAAAAAAACGTTTTGAAAAATACATTGAATTTTGCATAGCTCACTGTTGCCATCTAGTGTCGCATTTGTATATTGCACTTTACAACACATTTAAAACACTTTATTTGCAGCTGTGTATATGAGTCCCTGGTGTCCATCTGCCTTTTCCTACTGATTGTTTTATTGCATGGTTTCTAGGAGTGCCACCATCACTTGGTCCTTTGGTAACCTGGTGGCACTGTTCTTTAAGTGATCTCTGGAACAGTTACCTGGAAGAAGGTCAAGAAGCCTTTTTTCCATTTCAGGTGGTAAAATAACTATTTCCCCTCACTGTACACATAAGATTTTCCACCTTCATTTTGGAATCAGCTCTGTCACAGTGCCAGCTCTGCTTAAATGAGCATAGCATTATGCTGGCTCTAGCCAACACTTGTTTATTAAAAGGTCATAATTGGAGTCATCTTTTGCATGCAGCTATTGCAGGTGATTGCCTGTAGCAACAAATGTATATTGTGCACAATTTTGGAGCTGGTTGTATATTTTCTATTTTGCCCTGTGGCAGCTACATCCCTTGGGCTAATTCTGGCCATGAAAATTCATGCAATGTTTTAAACCATGCCAACAATAATCACAGAAGAAGAAGAAAATCGCCGAGTTTTAGGAAGAGGAAGGCATAACTAGAAAATTATACAGTGGTACCTCAAGTTATGAACTTAATTCATTCCGGAGGTCCGTTCTTAACCTGAAGATGTTCTTAACTAGAGGAGTGCTTTCGCTAAAGGGGCCTCTTGCTGCCGCTGCACTGCTGGCACACAATTTCCATCCTGGGGCAAAGTTCTCAACTTGAGGTAACTCTTCCAGGTTAGTGGACTTCATAACATGAGGTGTTTGTAACTCGAGGTGGTTGTTGTTGTTTAGTTGTTTAGTCGTGTCCAACTCTTCGTGACCCTCTGGATCAGAGCACGCTAGGCACTCCTGTCTTCCACTGCCTCCCAGTTTGATCAGACTCATGTTGGTAGCTTCGAGAACACTGTCCAACCATCTCATCCTCTGTCGTCCCCTTCTCCTTGTGCCCTCCATCTTTCCCAACATCAGGGTCTTTTCCAGGGAGTCTTCTCTTCTCATGAGGTGGCCAAAGTATTGGAGCCTCAGCTTCAGGATCTGTCCTTCCAGTGAGCGTAACTCGAGGTACCACTGTATAAACCTCAAAACAGTGCTGTTCATATGTTCTCAAGGTTCGATTTTTGCCTCAAAAGTAGTGTTGCTGGAGAACAGACCACCACCTAGATCTTTAGACATACCTCTGTTGGCATTGCTAGGGTTTTTTCGGGGGTGGGGATCAGGGGTTTGATACCTGCTAACCAATGGGTGCCCATGAATTCAACTGCAAAGCTAATATTGCATATACAGAGGTCACATGTGTTGCAATGTATGGATGTGGACTTAAAATACTGTATGTCCTAGGGATGGGTTCAGTAGACACATTTCTTACCCCCTCCTCTCATTCAACTATCTGTACATGGTTTGAATATCTGCAGAGGGCTCTGATCAGTGTCCTGACTGCATTGTGCTGCCAGAACTGCTTGTTATTCATCGAGTCTCATATTCCCCCCCTTTATTTATGGTTCCATGGCTGCTGCATGTTGTTATGCTGCAAAATTTCACTCTGATTAAAAGCACTTTAGAAGCTCCAGCTGGAAATGCCCATAAATAAACAAAAACAAAGTACTAAATCCAAGACTGTCCTTCCCTGAGGTGTTGTTAACTATTAATTAATACTGCTGATAAAACATTTGGCTGTCAAAGGTGCACTTTTTGAACTTTGCATGTGTGTTTTTATGTCTCCATCAAACATTAATGCACGTAGATTGACATAAACTGAAATAATCGTTTATGATCATTGCAAACACAGCTCCACTCAAGGGGGCATTTACGGGTTTTTTTGTGATCTTCAACTCGCCTGTTTTTTAGGGGTCATTTACACCACCAACTTAAGGAATAAATCAGGGTGCAGCGGACTTGGCGATGTGGTGTGCTTTGCTTTGAAGAGAACTCAAAAGAAATATAGGCTTGAAGATGTAAACGCGCATTGGCAAATCCCATACATACTTAGTCAGAAGTTACTTCATTGGATTCAGATATTCCATAAAATCTAAAGTGGCACACACATGTATGGATTGTCAGCCTCCCAACTTAGTTCTGTATTGCATTGCATTCCAAAGGCAGGGGGCTGAGATTTCCAAGGCCATCAGGAAAAACGTAAAAATCATTTGACTCTAGGGGACAGTATTGTTTGGTTCATATCTTTTAAGAAAAGGGACACAATCAGCAGTCCCCAGAATGCAGTTATCATTTGGACTGCACCATTCCATGAATTTTGTGATATAATTTTGGTTCAGAAATCCATACGAAAATGTGTGTTTTACCTGGAAAATGCACACAAAAAGGATATTGTTGCATGCCAGCCCAATCTCAGAGCGGTGTGAGTTTCCTGGAATTCCAGGTGCTTACTCAAGTTTCATGTTTCCTTTTGGAAATGAGGCACAGCAGAGACTGGGCCGTCTTTATGGTGTATGGTTTATTTAAATGTATATACAACCTGAGCCTGTTGTCTTTGTCCATGGAGTTTTCTTGGCAGGGATACTGGAGTGGCTTGCCAGTTCCTTCTCCAGGTGGATCACATTTAGTCTAAACTCTCCGCTATGACCTGTCCATCTTGGGTGGCCCTGCATGGCATAGCTCATAGCTATCAAACCTATCCATCCTTAAAGAAATCAGCCCTGAGTGCTCACTGGAAGGGCAGATCCTGAAGTTGAGGCTCCAGTACTTTGGCCACCTCATGAGAAGAGAAGACTCCCTGGAAAAGACCCTGATGTTGGGAAAGATGGAGGGCACAAGGAGAAGGGGATGACAGAGGATGAGATGGTTGGACAGTGTTCTCGAAGCGACTGGCATGAGTTTGGCCAAACTGTGGGAGGCAGTGGAGGATAGGGGTGCCTGGCGTGCTCTGGTCCATGGGGTCACGAAGAGTCGGACACGACTGAACGACTGAACAACAACAACACAACCTGAGCCTGCAACGGAGGGGTTCACAGCATTAACACCCCAAAAGGGTTTTGCTTCCCTCATAGCTGCAGTCTTGGATTCAAACAGAAATCAAACATTGTACTCTGCTTCTCTGGCTTTCCAGCTTTATGCCTAGGTTACATCACAGCCAAACTCAACTCTGAACTGCGGCTTTTGTCCTTCTCTCTATCTACAAGCTGGAAGGGTGGTCCCAACGATTTGCCATCTCACACAGAACCTCTTCCCTTTGTTTACTTAATAGTCCATCACCCAGGCAATTACTTCCTGCAGAAGGACCCCTGACAGTTAAGTCCAGTCGCAGATGACTCTGGGGTTGCGGCGCTCATCTTGCTTTACAGGCCGAGGGAGAAGGCGTTTGTCCGCAGACAGTTTTTCCGGGTCGTGTAGCCAGCATGACTAAGCCGCTTCTGGCACAACAGAACACTGAAACCAGAGCAGTGCACGGAAACGCCGTTTACCTTCCCACTGGAGCAGTACCTATTTATCTACTTGCACTTTTTGGCATGCTTTCAAACTGCTAGGTTGGCAGGAGCTGGGACCAAGCAACGGGAGCACACCCCGTCGTGGGGATTCAAACTGCCGACCCTCTGATTGGCAAGCCCAAGTGGCTCAGTGGTTTAGACCACAGGGCTTCCCGTGTTCCTTCCTACAGAAGCTAGCCTTGCTTATATTTTAACAGTTACTGGACCTAGGTATTATAGAGGTCTGGCACACACAAACTCATAACAGTTTTAGGCAGGAAATGCTTAAACATGTTTGTTCAGGGAAAGTGCATACCAAAGTACACATTTTAGAGAAAATACCGGTACATGCAACAAGTTTAATTTTTGTGCAAAAACAACAACCCTGCAGTAAGCAGGACAGAATGGATTTATCATTGAACACATGTGGAACTAACATGTAACATAAATAGACTGATCCATTCA
This sequence comes from Lacerta viridis, assembly GCA_900245905.1. Lineage (NCBI taxonomy): Eukaryota > Metazoa > Chordata > Lepidosauria > Squamata > Lacertidae > Lacerta > Lacerta viridis. The sequence continues at coordinate 702,901 of OFHU01001918.1, read as the reverse complement.
TTCCTAAAATTAAGGAGCCATAAATTTCTTTTATAAATTTATATAAATTTATAAATTTCTTTTTTTAATTTCTTTTCACCTCCTGGCAAATAGAAGGGGAAGAAATGGAGGCAGTGAGAGATTTCACTTTCTTGGGTTCCATGATCACTGCAGATGGTGACAGCAGTCACGAAATTAGAAGACGCCTGCTTCTTGGGAGAAAAGCAATGACAAACCTAGACAGCATCTTAAAAAGCAGAGACATCACCTTGCCGACAAAGGTCCGTATAGTTAAAGCTATGGTTTTCCCAGTAGTAATGTACGGAAGTGAGAGCTGGACCATAAAGAAGGCTGATCGCCGAAGAATTGATGCTTTTGAATTATGGTGCTGGAGGAGACTCTTGAGAGTCCCATGGACTGCAAGAAGATCAAACCTATCCATTCTCAAAGAAATCAGCCCTGAGTGCTCACTAGAAGGACAGATCCTGAAGTTGAGGCTCCAGTACTTTGGCCACCTCATGAGAAGAGAAGACTCCCTAGAAAAGACCCTGATGTTGGGAAAGATGGAGGGCACAAGGAGAAGGGGACGACAGAGGATGAGATGGTTGGACAGTGTTCTCGAAGCTACTAACATGAGTTTGGCCAAACTGCGAGAGGCAGTGAAGGATAGGCGTGCCTGGCGTGCTCTGGTCCATGGGGTCACGAAGAGTCGGACACGACTGAACGACTGAACAACAACAACAAATTTCTTTTGCTAAAAATCGTATACACTTATCACTTGTCCATTTGCGCAAGATGAGTCAGACTGAGAACACTATCCATTTTCATTTGCACCTTGCACCTTGCTGTTTCCTGGCCACCAGTAGATCTTTGCCTTTACCACTGAAAATCAAAAGAGTACCCTGGTTTGAATTTGTCCATATATTACAGCTAATAAAGGAACTGTAAAAGTTTTACTGTCTGCCAAACAATAGCAATGTTAATATACATAATTAGTCTTCTTAGGAGAAACCAGGGCGTTACAGTCCCTTTTTCTCCCTGGCATGTTTATCTATTAAAAAAAAAACACAAGTCTTTGTTCCCCTAGCAATTAGGGTGTGTTACAAAAAGGCATCTCATTGTTAGTCTGACAGTTCATAGTTAGTCAACTGATGCAGAAAATGATTCTTCAAAAAAAATTATACAGCTAATCAGCTTTCAAATAAACACTTGAAGAGCTACTGTCACCAGAAGTCAATGTTCGGCTTGATAATTAAAAATTGGGATTTATGTATAGGTAAGGGTGTCATTTTCATGTGAAAATAACTGAATAGCCAAGTGAAGAACTCTAGAGAAGTGGAAATTACTTGATACAGGGAGAAGAATATGGCAGCCATAGAATATGACAGCCATCAGTAGGTTGACACTTGCTCTTCAGAGCACAGGCCACTAAATTTTAGCTTACGATGACTATACACATGACAAAATATATATATATATATATATATATATATATATATATATATATATATATATATATATATATAATATTAAAATTTTCAGGTTAAGAGAATAGAGCTCTTACCTGAAGGGAGCGGTGAGGGACTCCAGTAGATATTGACAGCTGAGGAGTGGGACTCAGAAGTAGATAAGGATGCCGAGCTTGTCCTTCAGGACATATAAGGGCAATGTCTGAGCCAGCAGCTCTGGGTATAGAGGGCAGAGGGGGCTTCAGCTCCCCCAATATTTTTTGGGCAAGGGGCAGCGCCCACCCAATATTGAGGGGGCCACCCCCCACTGCCTCTGGATGCCCTTTGTATGCCCCAGCCCCAGCCGCCGCCAAGCAGCTGGGGCTGGGATGAGCAAGCGCAGAGATCGCCCTATGTGCACCCCACCCAGAGCCCTCCAGGCAGCATCCCATAATGCATCACATAACCACACCCCCTCAATGTGGGGGTCAAGTCGGTGCCCCTGGTCTGAGCACTGTCTCATGGGGTCCAAGCACAGAGGAGGAGCAGGAGCAGGAGCAGGAGCAGGAGCAGGAGCAGGAGCAGGAGCAGGAGCAGGAGCAGGAGCAGGAGCAGGAGCAGGAGCAGGAGCAGGAGCAGGAGCAGAGTGATGGAAGAAACTCACGAGCAAATAAATGAGATGAGCTACGTACAAAATGAATTTGGACTGCCTCAGTGAAGATCAAAAGGAGGGGGAAGACTCCTTCAACCTGGATAGAGCTCACAGAAGTTTGTGATTGAAGACCCATTTGCCATTTGATCAACTAAATTTAAATATATCTTAATACTATAAACCCTCAATAGAGTTACCTTACACTGAAGATGATGTAAGATAATATACAATTTAATAAACCAAGATTACTCACTCTTCTTAGAAGAAATGACCCTGTTGTGTTGTGCTTGTGATGGGGGAGGTCTCTGATACTTATTGGCTGAGCTAATGTGGTGACACAGAAAGTTCCATTGCACAGAAGAAATATCAGATTGGAGTTGGACTTCTGCGAGTGCGTGGAATGATTGGCTGGAATTGAAGGGGATGGCCTTAGGATTTGAAAGAAGCCTGACCAGCGCACAGAGAAGTTGGGCAACACAGAGGGCAAGGCGGCTGAAATAAATGTGCCAAGTAGGCAATTAGTTGTGTGTGAGAGAGAATATGAAAGAAAGACAGCTGGAGAACAAGGGCTTGTCCATACCTCGGCTTATTGTGGATTGTGAACCACTTGTGCCTCCTTTACTTCACCTACAAGTACTGGTGTCCCACAATTTCTGCTCCTAAGTTCCAGAGAGTCCTTATGCAATTGAAGTAGCTCTCTGATCAGATTTTCAAAGCAACAATACGCACTGGAGTCTATAAGTAACATCTGGCACTTTAATTGGAAAGCCATTCCATTATACATGCAATATATTCTCCATGCCGAGCTTCAAGTAGCCGTCTAGGTTTTGAAGACTGGTTTAATATTCTAATATACACTCGGAAATGTATCTTATGATGTACTTGGTCTTAAACAAAAATATGTAACTCATCCAAGAGTCCTTTGTCCCTGTTGCACTGCAATAATAATAGTATATTTGTTTAATTGTTAGACCATGAGTTTTCTTTGAACTCCATTTCCTTGCTTCCAGATCTTCCAGTCTCTGAGATTCCAACATCTTAACCTATAGAATAGTCAACAGTCTCTAACTGAAGTTTTCCCTGCTAATCTTCCTTAGCAATAAATGTTTCTGTTAAATAAGACTGGGGAGTTCTGCATCCCTTCCTCTTCATTTAGCAATGAATATTGATTTCTAGAGGGGTCAAAAATCTATTAATGAATCTGAAATAGACTTACATGAAAGCAAATTTACCTGTACATTATGAATTGAAGCTTGTTTTGGATTGGGTTGGTGTCCCAAATTTACCCAGATTATTCAGTTTCAGTTATCCCACGCTGATATCCATTTGTGGGCCTCAAAATAACCTGCACACGTGATTTGCTAACCTTCATTAGCAGTCTAGTTAGACAACGAACACACATTGTCACAATGACAGCATAGTATAATCTACTATCTTCTTGCTAATGACAGGAAAGTGTTCAAGCAGCAGGAAACCAAGTCTGTTAACGGTAGCTTAATTCTGAAAAGTGTTATATCTGAAAAAAGCAGCATCAAACAGTTTTTCCAGATAATATCAACAACTGATGGTCTTGATGAATTTCTGTGGTTAGATACTGCCATTATAATTTCAAAGGGGACCATTAAATATGGATATAAAGGTCTTTTATTTTATTTCTGAAAGGGAAGAAAATCTAATTAACTGTTTAATGCTACTCATTGAATGGCTTTTGTTGTTTCCTTCATTGGCTTCATAATTGCATTGCTGATTTTTAATTAAGCATGCATTATGTGAAACAGGCTACATAAATAATGGCACCAAGGCACACTTTAATATCTGTTCATCATTCATTTAGCAGGTACAAAGGGCAGGGAAAATCATTACTGAAGCACGTTCAAACAGTGTAAAGCATGAGAGATCTCATGGCCATGCTCGTTATCTGATTAACTTTGGTGACAAATTTACAATATAAACTCACTGAAAAGATTGGAAAGATTTATTGGAGTGTTTAGTTTATTGTTTGTTATCCTCATCCAGCCTTCCATGGATCATCACACTGATGGGCTTCGCTCTATTTCTCTCTGGCAGGTTACTGTTTTATTTTATTTTTTATTTCAGTAGCTCAAAATTTAACATAGCATTGGTTTCCTGCTTTGCTTTCAACTAGGCATTAGTGTGGCAGAGGGGAGAGAAAGAATGAATCAATGGCTGCTCAGCATTTTTATTAAGTGGATGCTGGCACAATGGCAGATTTGGATGGTCCTCACCCTAGGCTGCAATCAAAGAAGAAGAAGAGTTTGGATTTGATATCCCGCTTTATCACTACCCAAAGGAGTCTCAAAGCGGCTAACAATCTCCTTTCCCTTCCTCCCCCACAACAAACACTCTGTGAGGTGAGTGGGGCTGAGAGACTTCAGAGAAGTGTGACTAGCCCAAGGTCACCCAGCAGCTGCATGTGGAGGAGCGGAGACGCAAACCCGGTTCACCAGATTACGAGTCTACCGCTCTTAACCACTACACCACACTGGCTCTTCAGAAGATGCCTGAGGAAAATATGCAGTGGTGATCCTCCCTCAACTGATCACACAAACAAAGATCCCAAGAGTGATAGTAAAGGAAGTTCTGAACCTGGTTGTGCATATGAATGAAGTCTGGGAGCACCAGGTCCCTCGATTCTGCAAGTTGCTGTGTTAGAATGCCATATGGATCATTTCCTTCAGGGTGCACAATGAGCACTCATGCTTTACATTATGGGTGCCCTTTGCAGGATCGTGCATGGTGCTATAGTCCCCAGGGAACTTACTGGCAAACAGGGACTGGCCTGCCTCTCAGTATTAATTTTTGGAGGTTCAGGCCCAGCCTCAGTAATCAAGTTTCTTGCTGGGAGGTGGGGCCCGTCCCATTTATAAATAGGGGGTGGAGCCGACAATAGCCAGGCAGTCGGCTCTGGAGATTCACCCTCCCTACCCTCCCTTTGTTTAATGTTTCTTGTTTGCAGGTTAACTTTTTCTTCCTGTTTAGCGGGCGCTGCTACGGTCTTTGACTGGTTGCTGTTGAAGGACCAGGAAGAAATTTTCCTGCATTGGCAGGTTTTGTCTTCCCCGTAGCAGTTCATCACAACTTTGGTGGTTATGGCCTTGGGTGGAATCCTTTAGTCTTTTCTTCCCTATATGGGGGGGGGGGCGCGTGAAGTGGTGACTCACCCCCCTGCAGCGGCGATTCCAGGGACCCCTCTTAAAGGGGTTGTAATATGGACGTCACTGGCTATACACTGAAAGGTGAACTACCCTGCGTGCAGGTATATGGGCTGGGCTGCTGTGACGGATTGGCCTTAGGGTGGAGGAGATATGACATCCCAGCACAGAAAGAGTTAAGACACCTTTGTCTTGAAAGAAACTTCATCCTTTTGGGGGCGGAGGAGGGAGTGAGTGGTGACTGGAAGAAGAGGGGTGTGGGGCCAGGATAGTGGTGGTTAGGCTAGGATAGGATGAAGATTAGTCGGTTATACTGAAAGAGTTTATATTCTAGATGTAACTAAGCTGATTTAAATACGCGAAACATGATGTTCTGAGCTTGTTTTTGTTGAGCCAAGAGAAAAGAGGCATTTATTTGGTCCAGCCATATATGGGCTCATGAGGAGGTGAACTCAGGGAAAAGGCAAAACTGACCTGCAGGGTGATAGTTTGTGTCTTGGAGTTTCACTCAGGAGGGGCAAAAGGGCAGAAACCTTGGTAAGGCTACACAGTTACTAAAAGGGTTTAGCTAACTGACGCAGTGGGGGATCTAATGAGAGAGAGCCAAGACAGTGAGAGGTATTCTTCCCAGGAGCCCAGAGCAAAATACATTCGGTGTCCGAACCCCATGGACCAGAGCACGCCAGGCACGCCTTTACTGCCTCTCGCATTTGGCCAAACTCATGTTGTGGCCTGTCCAATTTTCTGTCGTCCCCTTCTCCTTGTGCCCTCCATCTTTCCCATCAGGGTCTTTTCAGGGAGTCTTCTCTTCTCAAGGTGGCAAAGTACGGAGCCTCAACTTCAGTCTGTCCTTCTAGAGCCTCAGGGCTTTTCTTTGATTAGGTTTGATCTTCTTCAGTCCATGGGACTCTCAAGTCTCCTCCAGATAATTCAAAAGCCTTCTTCGGGGGTCCAGCTCTCACTTCCGTACATTACTACTGGGCTGTTTAACACCGCCTGGTCACGCAGGTTTGTCATTGCTTTTCTCCCACAGGCGTGGTCCCATCTGCATATCATGGAACCCAAGAAAGTGCAGGGTGTGGGACCAGTGGCCATTTTAGTTTTTTTGATGTTGAGCTTGACCATATTTTGCCACCCTCATTAAAAGCTTTAAATTTCTGCCATCAAGGTATTGAATCTGAGGTTGTTGATATTTTTTCCGGCAATCTTAATTCCGGATTCATAGTCCAGCCTTTCGCAGTATGCATATAAGATAAGCAGGGAGACAATTACAGCCTTTCGTACTCCTTTCCCAATTTTGAACCAATGGTTCCATATCCAGTCATAAAAGTCTGTAGCTCTTGTCCCACATAGAGATTTCTCAGTGAGGTGTGGCACTCCCATTTCTTTAAGCTTGCCAAGTTTGCTGTGGTCGACACAGAAATGTTTTTAGTCAATGAAGCAGAAGTAGTTTTTTCTGGAACTCTCTAGCTTTTCCATTCCAGCGCATTTTGCAATGTTCTGGTTCTTGCCCCTCGAAATCATGCACTTCTGGGAGTTCTCGGTCCAAACTGTTAAGCCTGCCTTGTAGAATTTTAAGCATAACCTTGCTAGCGTGTGAAATGAGTGCAATTGTGCGGTAGTTGGAACTTTGGCACTGCCCTTCTTTGGGATGGGATGTAGACTGATCTTCTCCATCCTCTGGCCAGGGTTTTCCAAACTTGCTGGCATATTGAGTGTAGCACCTTAACAGACATCTTTTAAAATTTTAAATAGTTCAGCTGGAATATCAATTCCACTGCTTGTTGTTAGCAAGGCTTTCTAAGGCCCATGACTTCACTCTCCAGGATGTCTGGCTCAAGGTCAGCAACCACACTACCTGGGGTGTATGAGACCTCCATATCTTTCTGGTATAATTCCTCTGGATTCTTGCCATTTCTTGTGTCTTCTGCTTCTGTTAGGTCCTCCACTTTTGTCCTTTATTGTGGTAATCTTTGTGAAAGTTCCTTTCAATCTCCAATTTTCTTGAATAAATCTCTGGTTTTTCCCATGTTATTTTCCTCTAGCTTAGGCCACGACAGCTACAAGAGAACCCCGTGCTAATAATAAAAGGGGATTATCCACACAGACGGACCTTTTATTCCCAGAACACCTGTACAATATCCCATTTACCCTGGCCCCAGTGAATCACACCCAAGGCCTCAGGTATGGAAGTTTAATAAAGTTGTGGCTTTAATTCCATATCATTTTTCCTTCCTTGTGATCCCTGGGGGTTGGGGCTGTCACCGCCTGGTCAATAACGGGTGTGTTTTTCACCCCATGTCGCATTTGTTTTTTGTGGTGTCTCTCTCTCTCTGTGTGTGTTTTAAGCAAAGAGTTTTTAGTTTAGTTTTTTTTTAATGTTCGGCCTCTCCGATCACAGAGGTTGTTCTTCCATAAGAAAATACATGTATTCCTGTCTTCCCTTTATTCATTTTAAAATAACGTGTCGCATTTGTCCAGACGGCCTCTCCGACTGATAGCTCTTCCCATTTGTTGTAGCTCTGTTGTATTTTTTTTTTTGCAATTATACACTACCTCCTTTTTCGTAAACCTCTTTGAGACAACTAAAGAATGGGTAGAATTAGATGTGATATTTACAAAGCTAACAACAATGTATTGTTAGAATTAGCACACTTGGGCTACAGTTCTAGTTCTACTTATAGAACTAAAAGGGGACTTACATTTGAGAAAAATAGTTTAGAACTGGTCTATTAATAGATGCAGGCATAGATCGAATTAAAACCTGTATTTCCATCATTCTTCTAAAAGCAGCAAATTATGTAAACCTCCCTATCTTTAATTCTGCCCAATGTACTGAAGGTTGGTCTGCTCCGAGAATTACTTACATTGGCTATCACCCATGAAACCAAATCTTCATATAGACATTCTGTTACTAAAGGGAAAAAAAATAAGTTGACCAACACTGCATTTATTTGTACAGTTTATATCCCATTCTGTCTCTAAGAGGCTCTGAGCTGTTTCTGCAAATATTAACATTTTTGTTGTTGTTGTTGTTGTTGTTGTTGTTGTTGTTGTTGTTGTTGTTGTTAAAATGCTCACCAAAAAATGATATTCCTGTTGCTGGTGTTCTTGCTGACATGGAGTGAATTTCTTTGGACAGTGACTGGGGACAGATAAGACTTACTCTCTTCTCTTCAGCCATTGAACAACCTCAACAAGCAAATTGCAAGCATGCCCATCACTTAAACCATTCCATTTGAAAGGGCAACTTCGATATTTTCTTTTTTCGTTCTTATTACACTAACATACCATAACCAAAATAGTCTCAAATAACAAACAAACAAGTGCGCCCTTAACGATGACTTGCCGATTAAAATTTGGCACCACTGATTAAAATTAGTACCACCAATTACTATGCTGATTAAACCGATTAAAGCTTGCTTCTTTCATGGGAAGACCTTCCGATATGAGGCCTGACCTACACTTTCCGAATTAGCAAAGGGACAACTTTGTTGCTATTGCACCTTTTCACCATGCTGCTGAAGACTGAAAGTTTAGATGTTCCCTTAACATTTCCAAAAAGAAAAAAGAAAAGAAAAGAAATCTTTCCTTTCCTTTTTTGCTTTTTGCACATTTCATTTTTTTTAAAAAAAATAATTTTAATTAAAGATTTTCTTGGTTTACAGAAGTATGTACATTGCCTCTTTTTCAGATTGTGTTTTTTTACAGATCAATTACATTTGTTGTGAGACGTTAGTGATGTATACAGTAAAAGGTACGCTGGTGGCACTGTGGTCTGAAACACTGAGCCTCTTGGGCTTGCCAATCAGAAGGTCGGCGGTTCGAATCCCTGCAACGGGGTGAGCTCCCGTTGCTCTGTCCCAGCTCCTGCCAACCTAGCAGTTCGAAAGCACACCAGTGCAAGTAGATAAATAGGTACCGCCGTGGTGGGAAGGTAAACAGCGTTTCCGTGCGCTCTGGTTTCCATCACAGTGTCCCATTGTGCCAGAAGCGGTTTAGTCATGCAGGCTGGCCTCATGACCCGGAAAGCTGTCTGTGAACAAACGCCGTCTCCCTCGGCCTGAAAGCGAGATATAATATAATATTATTATTATTATTATTATTATTATTATTATTATTATTATTATTTATACCCCGCCCTCTCCAGCCAAAACCGGGCTCAGAGCGGCTAACATCAAATGTATAACACATTAACATAAAACCAGACAATCAATTTAAAATACATACTAAAATCATGATGAGATGAGATAAGTGCCAAAACCCCATAGTGGCCTTTGACTGGACTTAATCATCCAGGGGACCTTTACCTTTAAAAGGTAAAGGGACCCCTGACCATTAGGTCCAGTCATGTCCAACTCTGGGGTTGCGGCGCTCATCTCGCATTACTGGCCGAGGGAGCCGGCGTACAGCTTCCGGGTCATGTGGCCAGCATGACTAAGCCGCTTCTGGTGAACCAGAGCAGCGCACGGAAACGCCGTTTACCTTCCCGCCGGAGCGGTACCTATTTATCTACTTGCACTTTGAATGTGCTTTTGAACTGCTAGGTGGGCAGGAGCAGGGACAAAGCAACGGGAGCTCACACAGTGGCAGGGATTCGAACAGCCAACCTTCTGATCAGCAAACCCTAGGCCCTGTGGTTTAACCCACAGCACCACCCATGTCCTTTACCTTTACCTAAAAGGTTTGGGAAGAAAAGTGAGGAGGTGGTGGTCATAAAGCGTATATTATTTTAAAATGTCTTTTCTTGACATTTAAACATCTGGACATCTTCCTGCATTCTTCATTCTTTCCCCTTGTCCCTTCATTTGTGGTTGTGGTGTTGTGTCCCTAGCAGTTCCCCTGTCCCTTCACTTGTGGTTGTGGTGTTGTGTCCCTAGCAGTTCCCCTGTCCCTTCACTTGTGGTTGTGGTGTTGTGTCCCTAGCAGTTCCCCTGTCCCTTCACTTGTGGTTGTGGTGTTGTGTCCCTAGCAGTTCCCCTGTCCCTTCACTTGTGGTTGTGGTGTTGTGTCCCTAGCATTTCCCCTGTCCCTTCACTTGTGGTTGTGGTGTTGTGTCCCTAGCAGTTCCCCTGTCCCTTCACTTGTGGTTGTGGTGTTGTGTCCCTAGCAGTTCCCCTGTCCCTTCACTTGTGGTTGTGGTGTTGTGTCCCTAGCAGTTCCCCTGTCCCTTCACTTGTGGTTGTGGTGTTGTGTCCCTAGCAGTTCCCCTGTCCCTTCACTTGTGGTTGTGGTGTTGTGTCCCTAGCAGTTCCCCTGTCCTTCACTTGTGGTTGTGGTGTTGTGTCCCTAGCAGTTCCCCTGTCCCTTCACTTGTGGTTGTGGTGTTGTGTCCCTAGCAGTTCCCCTGTCCCTTCACTTGTGGTTGTGGTGTTGTGTCCCTAGCAGTTCCCCTGTCCCTTCACTTGTGGTTGTGGTGTTGTGTCCCTAGCAGTTCCCCTGTCCCTTCACTTGTGGTTGTGGTGTTGTGTCCCTAGCAGTTCCCCTGTCCCTTCACTTGTGGTTGTGGTGTTGTGTCCCTAGCAGTTCCCCTGTCCCTTCACTTGTGGTTGTGGTGTTGTGTCCCTAGCATTTCCCCTGTTCCTTCACTTGTGGTTGTGGTGTTGTATCCCTAGCACTTTCCCTGTCCCTTTACTTGTGGTTGTGATTGTTGGGTCCCTAGCAGATTGTGGGAAGGAGGATATCAATTTCCAGCATTCTTTCTTCTTTTAAAGAGTAAGTTTCCTGCCTTTGTAGAACCTGAGCTATAAGACAGTAAGTTATCTTTTTTGAGAGAAATAAGCCTGATTCCCTCTCATAGCATCCTGCTCACTCCACCCGCCCCCTAAAATCTTGCAGACAGCTATGGTGGTCACAGTGTGATTTCACTCAGCTTTTACAGATGTGGAGATGTTTGTCTAGTTACCATGGACTGCATTTCACCATTATAGACCCTGGATATTCTAATATTTTCATAAAGGGATTGCCCTTCCCAAAACTGTCTGAAATTTGTTTGCTAGTGTATATATATATTTAGCACTGTAAGCTGTCCAAATTTCAGACAGATCTGATAGAGATGACTAAGACAGAGCAGCTTTAATTTGTTCTGCTGTTTGGCCAAACAAAGATGTGCTCTGTCTGTGGCTGGTTTTTGTCCACCCAAAACATATATCCTGGGCCATTTTTCCTCCCATTTCCCCTCACAACTCACAATTAGAGGAAATTGCAGGGATCGTTCTCTTCTTGTTTTCCCATAAACCTGTTGTATATTTTTCAACTTCTTTGATGCTAAATCTTGGTTGTTATGAATTAGAAATGAATCGTGTGCAAACAGGGGTAGATGAATTTTGTTTGGTTTGGGAAAAATGAGAAACAGAGAAAACAAAGTTCCGTTTGTCCCATTTCAAAATCGGTTCACAATTTTTTTTAAAGTCTGTATGGAATACTGCACTTTTGCAGCATTCCTGCAATGCAGGAATGACTGCTCCCCACATCAAATGGGGGCCCCTTTTGTGTGGTTGCACGCACCCCCCCGGATCCCAGTGTGGCTCCTGGTAGTTTGGGCTGGCTTCATCCTCCCCTGGAGGTCCTGCCTACCTCAGCCAATCGTCCAATCCCGCCTGGGGAGGCGTTGCCAGGGGATTGGCATAAGGGGAGGGACCGCCCTGCCCACACAACAGAAGGTGAATCTTACCTGAAGCAGCAGTCAGCTCCAGACCCCCACCCTGCCCTCCCTCAGTTAGTCTCTTTTGCAGGTTAACCTCTTCTCCACAGGTACGCAGGCCTCCCAGGGTCGCTGTTGAGGGCTGGAAAGGAATTTTCCTGCATTGGCAGGTTTTGCCTTTCCTGTAGCAAAACGTTACAACTTTGATGGTGTCAAGCCTTGGGCAATCCTTTAGTCTCCTAAAGGGGGGGGGAGCATGAAGCGGTGACCCACGCCCACTTGCAGGTGATCCCAGGGTCCCCATAAAGGGGTATTGGGGGAGGCATTGTCCATACACCAAGAGGTTGTCATTGCTCTCCCCACTTAATAAAGTTGTAACCCTGGCCAATCCTGACTTAATCCCATCTCCCTACATCTGAAAATTAATAAAGTTGTGGCCAATTTTAATCCCATAGCACATTGTCTTGAGTCATTATTCCGCTTGGGTGTCGCCTGGGGTTGGGGGGGACTCCGCCTGTCAATGCAATGTTTTGCCCAATGTGGAGCTCAAACACACAACCCTGAGATTAAGAGTTTCATGCTCTACGGACTAACCTATACATAATCGTTTATGAACTGGATGGGGAAAATCAATAGTGAATACTGTTCATATTAGGTTGACTGATTTGTGTTCCTGGCCACAAACATACACATGAACTGAAGTAATTTCAGCATCTGTGTCTGCTTAGAGTAGAATTCACAGCCATGTGGATGCCTACATAATGTCAAAGTATTGCTGTGTTTTGGCTTGGTTCATAAAGTGCAAATAACACATTGCAACCCTCCCTGCTGGCAACTGAAGATTTTGATGGCAGAGTTGAGAGGTGGAAGCACTAGTAACTTTCAGCAAGTGGCTGAAACTAACAAACCATTATTTCTCTCTTCTCGGCCTTTTTCTCTCTCCCTCCATCCCACTTCTTCTCCCCTTGTCACCCGCACTCACAGATTGACCTCTTCCCCATGGCCAACCATCACAGCATGGGTAGGGAAAACATCTAGTTGTGTGTTCAGACCCAGAGACCTCCCCCCTAAATAAATTCACACTTGACTCAAATTTTAGTTTGGTTTTTGGCAGAATTTAGGCCACAACTTTATTGATTACAGAAAGTGAGTGGCTGCATAGGCTCTGGTTCGACTAGCTCCCTGCACCCTTGCAGGGGCACGTGCATGGGTATATATAGGTCCCTCGATACATTTAGTCTGCTCCCCATTGGCCAGATTGCACCCAGCAACGAGGGACCTACCAATCAGGTGTTGTGGCTGACCAATCTTACCCACCCACAACACAGGGGATCGGTCTCCAGGTCTCACCGTAACACATGCCCTCTTTGAGGAAGGACACAATAAGTTTGAGAAGTCAGCTCAGGCAAATATACTAAATGAAATCAGGAAATTGGGATTGCCAGCTCTTCACATCAATGCAAAAAGCAGCTGCTACCCCCAATTCACATTAAGATTACAGTGTGGGGGTGGCAGTTAATAATTTCCCCCCTCTCCCTATTATTACCTTTGCTATTTTCTGGGACACGGGTGGCACTGTAGGTTAAACCACACAGCCTAGGGCTTGCTGATCAGAAGGTTGGTGGTTCGAATCCCCGTGGTGGGGTGAGCTCCTGTTGCTCGGTCCCAGCTCCTGCCCACCTAGCAGTTCGAAAGCACGTCAAAGTGCAAGTAGATAAATAGGTACCGCTCCGGTGGGAAGGTAAATGACATTTCCGTGCCTGCTCTTGTTCACCAGAAGCGGTTTTGTCATGCTGGCCACATGACTCGGAAGCTGTATGCCGGCTCCCTCAGCCAGTAACGCGAGATGAGCACCTCAACCCCAAAGTTGAACACGACTGGACCTAATGCTCAGGGGTCCCTTTACCTTTACCTATTTTCTGAATGTAATCCCCCCCATCACATACATACACAATCTGCAACCAGCCCTGTTTAAATAGAATCACCCTGCTGCAAAAGGCCAAGATTGTGCATGTCTAGGCACAAATTTGCAATTTACTCTTCTCCCTCTTTCTCATGCTGATATGTGTCTCTCCGTGATAAAAGAAAAACTAGTCTAAGTGCCCATCTGTCCCTATCTTGAGTCCCCTTCTGAATGCTCCATCTGTTAGGTTTGTTTCCGGAAGAAGAATCTGTTTTAAACAGATTTATACATGAAATTTCACATTTCTGACCTGATTGAACTTTGCTCTCATCAAACTGTCTCTCGTGTCAAGCACCCACTTATGTTGTACAATGTTGGTTAAAAAATATATAACACAACTACTTATATGCAAAAACATATTAAAAATGGGTTATGTGTACAATACATATAAAAGAATCAAGCCCCATGCTGTACTATATTTCTGCAGAATAGTTGTGTATCTTCTCCTAGCATATATTTTGGTAAGGCTGTCACCACACTGTAGTTCACATGGCCACAGACAGGTGGCATCATGAATTACAACATGATGATGAATTAGGCTCTAAGAGATGCTGGGCCCTTGCAGCAATGATGGAGGCTAAGGAGGAGGGAAGGTTGTGGCAATGTGGCATGCCATCCAGCTGGGCAAATGGCCCAGTGAATGAGAAGCCGAAGTCAGGGGGCAGCCCAGGCCAGCAAGCAGGCAGGCAAGGTCTGAGCAGAGAAAGGAGGGGAGAGAAGAAGGAAGGGTGGCTTTTGTTATGAAGGAGGTGAGGGATGGTTTCGGTGATGGCGGAAGGTGCAGGTAGGAGGGGTTTGTGTTTACAGGGGCACAGACCCGATTTAAGATATGCATTTATATAGTTCTATGCATCGTATGTATATGATTATGTGCTGGTTACTTTGGGAAACCAGGAGTGTATATGCATCTAATACATGAACAATATTGGATATTTAATAATTCACATAGTATCTGGGAATTGTGTTTATGTTTAGCCAAAAGGAGAGGGGAGTGTTGTTGTTCAGTCGTTCAGTTGTGTCCAACTCTTCGTGACCCCATGGACCGGAGCATGCCAGGCACCCCTATCCTCCATTGCCTCCCGCAGTTTGGCCAAACTTGTGCTAGTCGCTTCGAGAACACTGTCCAACCATCTCATCCTCTGTCGTCCCCTTCTCCTTGTGCCCTCCATCTTTCCCAACATCAGGGTCTTTTCCAGGGAGTCTTCTCTTCTCATGAGGTGGCCAAAGTACTGGAGCCTCAACTTCAGGATCTGTCCTTCCAGTGAGCGGGGGGAGTGTAGGAATCACTTATTATCAAGATAAAGGAGCAGGATTGCAGTTAGAAGAAACCTGTGTGGATAGACGTGGCATTGAGATTGACTGACTGATTGATTATTTATTAGAAAATCCCATCTCTGCTCTATATACAGCTCATTAATTCTACCATATGTTCCAAGAGGTACAGGAACTGTACACAATTTCTCCATATGGTGAGTCACTGAGCTGTCACCTTCCTAGTGAAGAACATTGCTTAGGGAAACCAATCCAGATGGGCGGGGTATAAATAATAAAATTATTATTATTATTATTATTATTATTATTATTATTATTAGTGCTATGACTCCACTCACCCAAGCTGGTCTTTGGCTACTTGTGGGCAGGAAGGGGGATTAAAAAAATGCCCGTTTAAAACTGAGCCTTGCTGAAAAAACCAGGGAATTTTTTTATTTTAGCTCTGGTGTGTTCCTGTGTTCTTAGCTCGTCTTTGGTCTTGTCCTTTGACTTGCCTCCTGGTTTATCCCCTGCTACTGAGTTGTCCCGCCCCCCCAGGTCCTGACTTGCTCTACGATCTTGGTTCCTTAAGATACAAGTCTCCATGCTTTGTGGTGGATGAGTAAATTTGCAATTCCCTTTTCTTAAATTGAAATTATTATTATTATTATTATTAGTAGTAGTAGTAGTAGTAGTAGTACCCCACACATCTGGCTAGGTCCCCCAAGCCACTTTGGGCAGCTTCCAACAAATATTAAAATACATTAAAATGTCACACATTAAAAGCTTCCCTAAACAGGGCTGCCTTCAGATGTCCTCTAAATGTCTGGTAGTTGTCTATCTCTTTGACCTCTGATGGGAGGGCGTTCCACAGGGCGGGTGCCACTACCGAGAAGGCCCTCTGCCTGGTTCCCTGTAGCTTTGCTTCTCGCAGTGAGGGAACCACCAGAAGGCCCTCGGCTGGATCTCAGTGTCCGGGCTGAACGATGGGGGTGGAGACGCTCCTTCAGGTATACAGGACCGAGGCCGTTTAGGGCTTTAAAGGTCAGCACCAACACTTTCAATTGTGCTTGGAAAGGTGTGTGTGTGTGTGTGTGTGTAGGTTGGTTCCAATTTTTGGATAAACCGTAACTGTTGATTGTGTGTTTTGCCGATATAAACTATTAAAACACACACCCCTAAAACATTATGTCATAGAAAAAAAACCCTCATAATCAAAAGAACCTCTGAAATTGATGATATACGTAACATGTCCCATTATTTTCCAGATCTTTCCCTCTTTCCATACAGAGGCATTCTATGTTTTACACCTTTTTTTTTTTTTTTTTTTTGCAAAGCAGTTTTAGCCACGCAGGTTTGAACCATTATTGCACAGTGCATGCATGCCATTTCCTGTGGTTGTGCTTTGGGTTGGGGAACATGAGAGACAAAGTAATCATTCTGAGCAAAGTAATCACCGTTACTCATTGCATGGCAATTAGTTCAACAGAACATCATATTCCCCATTCCATACTACATGTAGACCTGAATGATGATTGACTGATTTACATAACAGTTTACCCAATTAAACAGACTCTTTTTTGTTTTTTGCCGAGAAGCTAGTCGTAGTAATTCTGTTGCTTGTTTGGGATACTTACCTGCAAAGAAATTGTGCAGATTTAGCTTTCGGATTGGGAAAAATCACAGCTATGCACAGCATCCATAACTCAGATTTGATTAAGTTTTTTAGAGAATGTTCATTAGTTTCCCCAGTAAAGTATGCCAGCAAACCACAAAACCAATGGCTCATGTATTTGTATAGCAGACAAAATCATTTAATGGATCATCTAATCCAATTTGATTGTTTGAAGTGTGGTTTTTTTTTGTTCATTTAAGAATTTTATTCACTTTAATTTTCATTAGGTTCCGCAAGTACCGCACTGTAGATGCCATGTTGAAAGTTACGTTATTATAATAAACACCTTCTTGCAAAAGCTTCTCTTGGCTGCCTGGCATCTAAAAAGACCTAATGATTTACTTAACTTTGCATTAGCAAACAATCCATGGGTGAAAGTACTACTATACATGAAGATTATTAACATATGGATCAGTGGTATCCAACATTCAAAGCTATCCAACAAAGTCCTAATCAGAGGACTCACTTAAGTTAGTCATGACTATTTAAAGTGAATGAAATGCTTCCAATACTTGTCACGGGGTGTTTTTAACTGATGAATCAAATGCCAACCTTTTTACAGAAACCTAGGGGAGGCCATTGAAAGGTGCTTCCCTTTTTGACATTGAGAAACTTTTAATGAAATACCCCCATCCCCTTAATTTGTATACATTTGGCCGACAAGTCGTGTCCTCAGGTAGGGCACATGTTGTGGTGAGATCACCAGAAACTGCCTCCCTGTTGTGGGGCAGGACCATTTGGATGGCCACAACACCCCATTGGTTGCCCCTCTGTTGCTGGGGCAGAAATTTGGTCAGTTGGGTTGGCTATTGTATGCTGAAGGGCTAGTTAAGCTGCTGCACGTCACTGAAGAGTTTCACTTGCTTGCAACGTGCAGCAGATCACCCACCCTCCTCTCCCTATATTTAGGGTTGTTCCTATGGACTCGCTATGCCTGTCTAAGGTAAAGGGACTCCTGACCATTACCGGTAGGTCCAGTCGTGGACAACTCTGGGGTTGTGGCGCTCATCTCGCTTTATTGGCCGAGGAAGCCGTCATACAGCTTCTGGGTCAGGTGGCCAGCATGACTAAGCCACTTCTGGCGAACCAGAGCAGCACACGAAAACACCGTTTACCCTCCTGCCGGAGCAGTACCTATTTATCTATTTGCACTTTGACGTCTTTCGAACTGGCTAGGTTGGCAGGAGCAGGGACCAAGCAACGGGAGCTTACCCCGCCGTGGGGATTCGAACCGCCAACCTTCTGATCAACAAGACCTAGGCCCTGTGGTTTAACCCAGAGCGCCACCCACGTCCCATATGCCTGTCTAGGGATCATCTGTTTTGGAGCAGGGGCCCGGTAGGAATTTTGCCATTTGGCTGATTGGCTGGTGCCACTTGGTTTTTGCCTACCATGTAGCAAATCGTCACAACTTTGTAAGGTTGGCGGTTAGGCATTTGGTTCAATGTTTTGGGGAGGGGACGTGGTTGGCTGTGCCTGCCCCTGCATCGCTGCTGCTAGGGAATTTCGTTAAAGGAATCCAGGGGCTGGCCTTGCTTTTTTGTCTGAACCCTGTCAAGGGGCTAGGGCCACGCCAGAGCCCCTGGCAGCATCTGGGGTGAGCTGTGAGATCAAAGGAGTTCTCGCTCCCCCAGGATGATTTCCCTTACTGACATATGGTGGTGCCCAGTGTCAGTCCTGTTCCTGCCACCGTGCAGGTTCAGGTAGTCTGGAACCTGTCACCGTGCAGGTTCAGGTAGTCTGGAACCAATGCCCAAGCAACCACTCACATGCTGTAATCAATAAAGTTGTGGCCAAAATTTCATACCAAAAACCTTAAACTAAAATCTGTGTCTATTGTGTGTCCATTTGGGGGTGGTTTGGGGGGCAACCAGATCCAGCATATTTAACATTGCAAACATTAAATGATCCAAACATTTATATATTTATTTTGCATGGGTGGGGTGGAGCTGGTAATTACTGACCCTCCCAAGTGTCCCTATTTTCCAGGGACAGTCTTGGATTTACAGAAGCCATCCTGGTTTCTGATCTGATCCTGGGATTTCCCACTTTTCTTTAGGGCACCACTATTTTCATTGGAGAAATTCCGGAGGGTACGGTAAGGACACCCCTATTTTGATTGGAGAAATGTTGGAGGGTATGGAATTATGTGACCCCCCCAAGCCAAGGAGATAAGTACCTGTAAGTATACAACTGAAGTATAAAACTGGAGACATCTGAAGGCAGTCCTGTATAGGAAAGTGTTCTTTTTTAATGTTTTATTATGTTTTTATATATGTTGGATGGGGTATAAATAATAAAAATATTAATCTTGCTATGGAATAGGATGCCCCTGTTTTCATTTAAGAAATGTTGGAGGGTATGTAATTAACCATGGCTGCTCCGATGAAACTTTACACTGAGGAAGGAAAAACCCCATTGCTTCTCTTCAGGAAGTATTTGTGGAGAAAGTGGGAAGCTGCAAGTGTGGCGGAGATGTTTGATGACCGAAAGCATGTTCTTCAGGATCAACTGTGCATGTCACAGAAGGGAAACGCTATAATCTTGCTTCAGCAGATCACTCATTTACACTGTTAATACAGGCTGGAGTTCTGGCACACGGAAGCCCCAGCAGGCTTAGCAAGCAGAATAAACCTTAAAATAGATCAGATAATATAAAAGGAAGAGTCCAGGTTCTGACATACGAATCCCAGTGGTCACAAAGGAAAGGGCCTGAACAGAAAGGACAAAGCGAGTGTACATTAATCTTGGTGAAAATTCCACTTGTAGACAAAGCAAAGGGTGAAGGATTTGATTTTAAATAAGGAAGCAGAAGGAAACGAAGAAAAAAAAAACTTGTTGAAAACTAGTCAGAATTATGATATTCTCTTTCTCTGTACCTAGGTCTAGGTATAACGAAGCTAAAAGTTTATATTCAGCCAGTATAGTGCGGTGGCTTGAGTGACAGAACACTCTGGAAATTGTAGCTCTGTGAAGGCAGTAGGGAGTCTATTAACAACTCTCAGCAACTTTCACAAACTACAGTTCCCAGGATTCTTTGGGGGAAGACATGACGGTTTGAAGCGGTATAAAGGTAAAGGGGCCCCTGACCATTAGGTCCAGTCGTGTCCGACTCTGGGGTTGCCGGCGCTCATCTCGCTCTATAGGCCAAGGGAGCCGGCGTTTGTCCGCAGACAGCTTCCGGGTCATGTGGCCAGCATGACAAAGCCGCTTCTGGCGAACCAGAGCAGCGCACGGAAATGCCGTTTACCTTCCCGCTGGAGCGGTCCCTATTTATCTACTTGCACTTTGATGTGCTTTCGAACTGCTAGGTGGGCAGGAGCTGGGACCGAAGCAATGGGAGCTCACCCCATCACGGGGATTCGAACCGCCAACCTTCTGATCGGCAAGCCCTAGACTCTGTGGTTTAACCCAAAGTGCCACCTGGGTCCCTGAAGCGGTATAATGTTGCTTTAAATATAAAGTGCATATGGTGCCCATATCTCTCATTGTGGGGATACAATACATAGTGGCGGTGATCAGGAAAATTAGCTCACTGCAGGAGGAAGGATGGAATAACTATTAATAAGTAGAATGATCATGACCAGGGGTCAGCAAACTTTTTCAGTAGGGGGCTGGTCCACTGTCCCTCAGACCTTGTGGGGGGGGGACTATATTTTGAAAATACAGGTGAAATTCGAAAAATTAGAATATTGTGGAAAGGTTCATTTCTTTCAGTAATTCAACTTAA
The DNA here is from genome assembly GCA_900245905.1 of Lacerta viridis. NCBI lineage: Eukaryota > Metazoa > Chordata > Lepidosauria > Squamata > Lacertidae > Lacerta > Lacerta viridis. Next base: position 682,387 of record OFHU01001918.1, on the reverse strand, counting down.
AAGGTGAAACTAATATATGAGATAGACTCATGACATGCAAAGCGAGATATGTCAAGCCTTTATTTGTTATAATTGTGATGATTATGGCGTATACAGCTGATGAGAACCCCAAATTAACAATTTCAACTTTGGGGTTTTCATCAGCTGTACGCCATAATCATCACAATTATAACAAGCAAAGGCTTGACATATCTCGCTTTGCATGTCATGAGTCTATCTCATATATTAAACTCCAGTAGCTAATGAAAACAATTGCTTACATAAATGGACTTTTCCACAATATTCTAATTTTTTGAGTTTCACTCTCTCTCTCTCTCTCTCTCTCTCTCTCTCTCTCTCTCTCATACACACACACACACATAACAAATTCCTATGCCCCACAAATAACCCAGAGATGCATTTTAAATAAAAGCACACATTCTACTCATGTAAAAACACGCTGATTCCCGGACCGTCCGCGGGCCAGGATTTAGAAGGCGATTGGGCCGGATCTGGCCCCCGGGCCTTAGTTTGCCTACCTATGATCATGACGAAGATCAAGACATTCTGCAGTGAAGAAATGCAGTCTAGCAGAAGACCCAAAGGGGAAGATGATAGCATTTAGACTTTGCAATGGATACAATTCCTTGACCAATCACACTTTAGAACCTTTGAAGGATATCTCGTATATCACTTTCTGTATGTCAATAAGTGAAGCACTGCTTGCTTCTTGAGAGGCCTGAAATGAAACAATCCGAATTGCCTTCTGAGTTGTCTGGTGTGGTTTAGTCCCACTGGGTGTGCCTGCCATTTGTTGGAATAAGTAGAAAGGTGCTCTGCTTTCGTTGCAAGAAAGTGAATCCTCTCTTTAGGTATTGCACACCTCTCAACTGTCCCGATAAAACCAGGAGATTCCATTGTTTTTCATGGACATCTTGGCCTCCGTTATCTCGTGCCACGATCTCATCCTGAAAAAGCTTCTTTTCCTGGGCTGTGATCTCATGCGCAGGAAAAGTGGAGGAGCTCAGCCCTGGAAGACAGCATCCCAGTTTGTTGGCTCAATGTGTAAGAGGGTATGGTGTTGTTCCTAAAGAACAAAGAAGCTATTGAGAAAGCTACCTGAAGCCACAGCCCAACCGAAATGATAATACTCTCTTCAGGGATTAACACTCCCGTGTTACTCAACGTAAAGTGGGGACGTGTCAAGCTAGCGCCACTCCCAGCCTTCACACAAACAGCATAAACATGTATATCCATAGGCTGGAACCAAGGCTGGAACCCTGTGCAATTAGGTCATATGGAAGCCTTTAGACCCTTGTGAAGAAATCAGCCCTGAGTGCTCACCGGAAGGGCAGATCCTGAAGTTGAGGCTCCAGTACTTTGGCCACCTCATGAGAAGAGAAGACTCCCTGGAAAAGACCCTGATGTTGGGAAAGATGGAGGGCACAAGGAGAAGGGGACGACAGAGGATGAGATGGTTGGACAGTGTTCTCGAAGCGACTGGCATGAGTTTGGCCAAACTGCGGGAGGCAGTGGAGGATAGGGGTGCCTGGCATGCTCTGGTCCATGGGGTCACGAAGAGTCGGACACGACTGAACGACTGAACAACAACACAAGACCCTTGTGTCGGAAGAAAAGGGTGCACTGTTTGAGTGAAGGCTAAAGAGCAGAGCTGCCCGGTTCTTGCCCAAGAGCATCAACACAACAAAGGCTTGAATAATCCTTGCAACTCTACATGTAAAGTGGGTCACCAATTAATATCCCCATATTGCTGGTGGAGGTTGGAGGCTGAGATAATTGCGGCACTCTTACTGTAAGGCACTAACTATTAAGTTCATGGCCGAGGTGAAATCTGAACCAGATACTTCCTGCCTCTCGTTGTACCCACCCCAGCTTGACCAATATGCTGCACCAGCTTTCAAACTTGAGAAAATAAATGGTCTCAAGTCATCACTTCCTTGGCAGAAAAAGCAAGATGCATTATACCAGTGCAATAAAACAGCATGATCAAAGTCTGCTACAGTTGTGGGGTTTTTTTTAATCTTGGGCAAAGCTATAGCCCTCCTGAAACCATATTGAGTCCTGTTGTTTATTATAACACATTTTTACTATTTAAAACTTCTTTATACTCCCTCCCAGCTCCCCCTCTATTTTATATTTGGCACATTTGCATGAAAACAGGGTCTTTGCTTCTTAGGAGTTTGATACCTGCTGCTTAATCCTGCCTTTAGCTCCTAATCCTCCTGTTTGAGCCATCACAAATGGTTACTTTGGAGGTAATTATGATGTCACTAAAAGAGCATTATGAGTTTGGATGGGAATTAATCAGCAGGAGCTGAATAGCTTTTTCGAAACAAAAATGGGAAAAAAAATATTTTTCATGTGTTTTCTCCCTTAATATATAAAGAAGAAGAACTTAAAAATGCAGGACAAATAATCATAAGACTTGCTTCCCACCAAATTTTTCAATTTATCATTGAGTTACTGAAAATTATTTAGTAGCCAGGGTGCTTATTATGGGAAGGATCCATTTAAAAGATGCAGTCTAAAGATCTAAAGCTTGCAGCGTTTTCAAGTACAGTCGTACTTTGGATCCCAAATGCCTTGCGAGTCGAACGTTTTGGCTCCCGGTTGCCACAAACCCGGAAGTGAGTGTTCCGGTTTGCAAACGTTCTTTGGAACCCAAACGTCTGATGTGGCTTCCATTTTCGGAAGTTGAACTGACTTCCGGAATGGATTCCGTTCGACAGTCAACGTACAACTGTACAGCTGACTCACAATTTATGCACATTTAACACGGGCAAATTCAGCTTGGCCAGAAAAAAATATATAAAGGGGGTGGGCATCGAGGGGGGGACATTGGCAATCCCATCCACCATTGCACTCACCTTGGTAGAGTGTTTGGAGGTTCAGGGAGAGTGTTCAGTGCTGTTAGAATGACCGTTCCCCACATCAAATGGGGTGCACATTTTGCGTGGTCGCGCACAGCCCCCTTGGAGCCCACAGCAGCACCTGGCAGTTCAGACTGGCACCGCATTCCCAGGCAGGATACCTATGGTCTCTGCCTACACCAGTCAGCTGCCAATCCTGCCTGGGGAGGTTTTTGCCAGGGGTATTGGCCAGGTGGAAGGAGGGACCACACAGTACACAACAGAGGGTGTAGCTTACCTGAGAAGCAGCAGTTGGCTCCAGAGCTTCTCCCACCCTCCACTCCCTCAATTAATGCTTACTTTACAGGTTAACCTCTTTTCCACAGGCATGCAGGCGCTGCTATGTCAAGGCCACTGTTGAAGGGCCAGAAAGGAATTTCCCTGAATTGGCAGGTTTCGCCTTTCCCATAGCAATTTGTCACAACTTTGGTGGTTGCAGGCCCTGGGCGGAATCCTTTAGTCATCTTCCTAAATTGGGGGGGGGAGGATGGGGCAGTGACTCCACGCCCCCAGTGCGGCGGCGATAACAGGGTTCCCGTTAAAGGGGTTTGGGGGGGAGGCATTGGCCATACGCTCAGAGATTGTCATTGCCCTCCCCCTCCAGCGGCGGCAAATGGGGGGCAGGCTATCTGCTTGAACACATGTTCTCCAAACTTAGCCCAATCCCCACACATGCTGGATAACCCTGAAGTTACCCAGACCCCCGGCTGGGGGGATGGGAAGGATATATGCCCAATGCCTGAGCCAAGGTTTCCTGCATCTGAATCTTAATAAAGTTGTGGCCAATTTTAATCCCATAGCACGTTGTCTTGTGTCATTATTCCGCTCAGGGGCTGCATGGGGTTTGGGGGACTCCTCCTGGCCACGCAAAGTTGTGTGCAGTCTTGGGATTGCTTTCGGAGGTTCAGAGGCAATGTATTTGGACTATACACAATTTTGGCTTACCTTTCTCTAAGGGGCAATCCCACCATGAATACTTCCCTTGTTCTCTTATAATGGCAGTGGCGCCCGCCCCCAGGTCAGCCAAAGGTATGTTTGCATAACTTGATCATCCCAGCTGAGCTGAGGGGTCTGGCAGGGCCAGGACCAGAGAAGCAGGACTTAGCCTCGATTCTAAGTCTGTTTAGCTTGATCATGCAACCCAGTGATCTAGCACAGAACACTTATTTTAAAGGCTTGCTTCCCCTATTGCTTAGAGCAGCAGCAGCTTCACTGATGAAAAGGGTTTGGATCTGGTGCGACTTTACAGTGCCTTAACTTACACCAGTTTGCTTTACCAGTCAGCTTCTTGCATATAAGATTCCTCCCTAAATTTCCAGCTTCTGTGGTGTAATAAAAATCTTCAAACTGAAATTTATATGTGTTCCGTAACAGATCTGAAAACGAGGCAGAATGAGAAAACTTCATTCTGACTTGGTATATGATCTAGGACTGTTAAGTTAATTTTTAATGTGAGATTCATGACTTTATAACTTCTTTCCCTCCAATTCAAGCTATAATCCTATATTTAATTTCAACGGAAGAGTTAGACTTTATTAAAGAAAGACAATTCAGTAACATGTTGTATACATAGACCAGATTTCCCTTTTCTTTTGAATTTGTGATAATGTTGCTCTCTTGTTTTGTATTGTTTCATTTTCATAACTTTTAAATTAAAAAGAAAGCTCACATTGAAATATATTTTTAATTTATCAACACAAGAAACTTGTACTTTGAATACGACACATATTTTGTTCAGTAGATTACCGTATATACTCGAGTATAAGTCGACCCAAATATAAGCCGAGGCACCTAATTTCCCTACAAAAATGTGGGAAAGCTTATTGACTCAAGTATAAGCCGGTTCACCTTTGCCACTGTGGTAGAGGAGGAACGAGCAGCCCAAAGCAGCCCTTTGGGCTGCTCCTTCCTCTTCCTCCTTTGCTGCTGTGGAGCTCACCCCGTCGCAGGGTTTCGAACCGCCATTCTTCTGATCAGCAAGCCCTAGGGCTCTGTGGTTTAACCCACAGCGCAATGTTCCCTTGTGTTATACAGAGAAGGCTGGGATCCTGTCCTGTTTAAGCAGGAGCCAGGGAAAGTGAGCACCTGTGGGGTTTTAATACTTCCTTAACTGATAGGCTTTCTGCCTTCTGGGGTCTAAAATTTGCATTTATGTGAGCAGTTCAGGAATGGAACAAGCTGCCTGGGGAGAGTAAAGAACCACCGTTCTTGTACACTTCTTAAGGAATGGTTGACTTGAGTATAAGCCGAGGGCAGCTTTTAAAGCACAAAAAGTGTGCTGAAAAACTAGGCTTATACTCAAGTATATACGGTATTTATCTTCAGCCTTTCCCTGGGCTTAAGATAATTAAAGAAGCATTTCCTCTTGCTTCAATTGTGTGACTCTGGTAGCTAATTTATATTTTACAAATGCATTGATGTGTAGTCCCTGCAATTCAGTGTTTCCTGGTCTTTAAAGTATAATTCCAAATGGTAAATATATTGTATTCCTTTTGCTAAGGATTACTTTAAAGACCTCTTGCCAAGACCACGTCAATAAGATGATCAAAGACTTAGTGGTTAAACTGTAAGCAGAAATTGGACATTCTTGATTCTGCCTACATATCATATTAAATCTCCCCTGTCTTCATATTTGGACTTGCTGAAAGGCTGCACTCCACAGGTTCCACAATTTTTCTCTATAGCCTCTTAAGAACAGTCTCTCCTGTTAGCAACTATCAGAATGTTGGAGCATTCTGATGAAAACAGAAATGGGATCAGAATGTTTCTTTATTTATCCCATGCCCAAAATACAAAACAGTCCGTTAAATACAATTGGTATTCCCTGTTGTTGTTACTTTCCGTTTGTATACTATAGGTTATGTCTCCCAGCATTTGCATTGTGTTCCCTTTACAATGAAATGAATGGGGTGGCATAACATAATGGCAATGTAACATGTTTTGTAAGTAATTATGTAAATTACATATGACGTATAATTTCACCACAGTGGAGAGCAAAATGTTGTTGGGGGGCAGAAGGTGAACTTCAGTGGAACGGAAACAGTGCGGCATATGACAAATACGGAATGGAATGGACTTGCCCTGTGTTATCATTAAAGACAAACAGATGAACACATCCCTTTTCTTTTCTCCATCAGACACAGCTGGGCTTGGTGACCTCACCTCATGGAGAAGGTCATATGCAGATTTAGAATAAAGGGGCCATCCGTTTGCTGATGACATGACACTCAATACCATAGTCCAACTCAGTCATTCCATCCCTCGCATGGTAGAATTGTTCCAGTTACAGGTAGGTAGCCGTGTTGGTCTGCATGCACACAAAAGCTCATACCAAGAACAAACTTAGTTGGTCTCTTAAGGTGCCACTGGAAGGAATTTTTTTATTTTTTATTTTGTTTTTATGGTAGAATTGTATGAGAGACCCCCCCCCTCTGGGAGTCAGTGTGGTGTAGTGGTTAGGAGCAGTAGTCTTGTAATCTGGGGAACCGGGTTCACATATCCGCTCCTCCACATGCAGCTGCTGGGTGACCTTGGGCTGGTCACACTTCTTTGAAGTCCCTCAGCCCCACTCACTTCACAGAGTGTTTGTTGTGGGGGAGGAAGGGAAAGGAATGTTAGCCGCTTTGAGACTCCTTCGGGTAGTGATAAAGCGGGATATCAAATCCAAACTCTTCTTCCTCTTCTTCTTCTATCACATCCCTGTCACCCAGCCCTGTTCACCTCCCACAGGTTGAGAAGATAGAGGTGGAATTGGGAGCCTTCCCAATGCATGGAGGCTCTCCAGAGACTATAGAGCCCTGCACAATGAAGGTCCTAGCAATTGAAGAAGGTGCCTACATGTGTAGAACACTGTCCCTGCTTCAGACCTCCATTGACAAATGAGTGAAAGGTGGCAGAGTCATGTGACATGACAAGGATGCCATGGAAGAAGTGAGCCAAACCAACGCACCCCAGTTCTTGAGCCTCACATAATGAGGGTGTATCTAATAGGGATTAAAATCACACAAAGGAGAACACGTGAAGGGGGAAGTCTTCAGTATCCATGAGTTCCAAGTATCATTGGGAAATTCAGAGAATTATGGAGTCCTCTTCCTAGGATCTCCCTAGGAACACCTCCAACACACACACACACACACACACAAACACACCATGAGCAAGTCACTTAATAATATTTCACTGTTCTGGTCTACAGCACAATGAGCCATAAGCGAGACAAGGAAGAAAGAGAGAAAAACAATTTTCCTGGATAGTTAATGTTTCACCAGATAACTGAGAAAAGTGACAGTCTCAGTTACCTATCTTGCCATTAATTCTTATACAGTGACACTACAAGGTGAGGGGAGAACCTGGAAAGCATCATTTTTCTTATAATTGCTCCATATTCTGTGCTACTGGCCTAATGATGGCCCTGACAATGTCATCGAGTGCAATAATTCAGTGCAAGCCTCAACAACATACTCCCTGTCCGAGCTGGACAAGCGGTTTCAGCCATCAGTCAATCCTTGCAAAGTAGCACAAGACAGAAATCTGTTCAGCTGCTAAAAAAGATCTGGACTTGCAACTGAACTTTTATGTATCATAGAACCGTTTCTCTGGAATAAAAATGCTGGATGTAGATATTGCTACAAAGCTGAACATTTTGGCAGTTTCCAACAACCATGAAGGGTTCTCTGGGTCACACTGGTACTCTGCAAGATAACCATTGCTGGCAGGAGCAATACACAAGGTTGTCTAGAATCTAGACTCCCGCTATAAACCTCAGTTCTTTTGAAGATACTTCCTACCTTCCTACTTGTGTGCATGTAGGGGAAGATGCCACCTAAAAACTTCAGATGAACTGGCAACAACAACAACTCAACAACAACAACAACAACTATTTATTATGTATACCCCGCCCATTCACAGAAGATAACATAGTGGAGTGATTTAAGAGATTGGGCTCTGTTAGCCCAAAAATGGAAAACGAGCAAAGTCCCAACCAAAGAAGAATGGCAACTTAAGTTGACAGAATATGTGCAGCTTGCAGAATTAACATATAGAATAAGGGAGCGAGAAGAACATACGTTTAGAGAAGATTGGAAAATGTCTATTGAAAATATGGGAAATAATGGTGTACAGCTGAAAACACTGGCAGCGTTGAGATAAATTCAACAGTGTAAATATGTTTCAATGGATGTAATAATGGAATACTGAATGGTATAGTTTTTGTAAAATATGTAGGGATTTATGATATGTAAAATGAACCATGGAAAGAGAAGAAGGGAAATCATTGATATCTTTTGTTGTTGTTGTTCAGTCGTTCAGTCATGTCCGACTCTTCGTGACCCCATGGACCAGAGCATGCCAGGCACGCCTATCCTTCACTGCCTCCCGCAGTTTGGCCAAACTCATGCTAGTCGCTTCAAGAACACTGTCCAACCATCTCATCCTCTGTCGTTCCCTTCTCCTTGTGCCCTCCATCTTTCCCAACATCAGGGTCTTTTTCTAAGGATATATAAATTGTAAAATAGAAAATGAGGGCTGTGAACCAGGAAGTCTCTGTTTCTGGTCTTGCTTTGGCATGTTTGTTATTGTTAAGGCACAGTAGGTAAGAGGAAAGTAGTGGTGAAATGATGATGGTCACAAGTACATTCAGCTCTGAGTTCATTAGGAGGCAAGCTGCCGTCATTTAAACTCAAACTCTCCCCATATACTGTATATAATTTGTCAACTACAGTGTTGTTGAAAGGGAGGGTGAGAGATCCTGCAGATTTCCAGCTGTTGTTGAACATTCCATCATCCCTGATATGGACTGAGACTCATGGGATTTGGAGCTCGTCATAATCTGAAGGGCTGCAGGTTCCTAGATCACTACTGGAAGGATTATTGAGGCAGTATGTGCAATTGAGTGAGGGCTTTAAAACATCTGGAATGGGTCGTTGAATCAGGTCTGCAATGAACTGGTTTGAGAGATGTCTGTGCTTTTGAACAACGAGATGGGAATAATAATAATAATAATAATAATAATAATAATAATAATAATAAAGCACATGCAAGGAACAATTATTTGAATGTCTAATGCAAACCCACATTTCCACCTCTGCAACTACACATCCTTAATATGAAGAGCCAACCTGCGGGAAAGTAGGGGTAAAAAGTTTCATACATCCCAAGTCCTAATCATATATAATGTGCCATGTTGCTGCTTCTAAAACCCTGATAATGAGCTAGTCTGTTGCCTCACTTATTGAAGTCCCATTATGTCTAAGATCAAATTATTTTGTGCTAGCCTGGAGTATACAGAAATCAACCCATTTTGAATTATGCCATGGTGTGTTATGGTGGAAACAAAAGTAAAATATTAAATATACTATTTCCTTCTTATAACAAAAGTTTTTGTTTTGTTAAATCATTATCATACACTTCCATCAGTATTTCATACAGGCATGTATGCTGAGACTTTATATTTACATTTAATATAATTTAATTTAATTGCATCATTGAACAAAATGGAGCTTACTTCTAAGAAAACACATTTAGGACTGAAGTGTTAATCAGTTAAAAGAAAGGTAACCGCTCACTAAAATGTGTTAGTCAATTGCCTGACTGATTAATGTGGATATCAGGTAAGGTTATGGATGCATGAATTAATCAATATTCTTTCCAGGTCACTTACATGGCTTCATTCATAAATCAATTTTATCCAATTTATGCATCAATCTGCAAATGTATGTGTGTACACAAACAAACACAAATGTATTTAAATATGTATTTTTATACTTTCTTTGAAAGTACACATTTTTCTATGTACCGGTATGCTGATAACTTTTTTTTGAGCTGAGAAAAGTGTGGGGACATTTGGGAAATGTGAAAACTGCTTGATAACTAGATCCCAGTCCACACATTTTTCTACAGGGTGTGGATTTGGTACATTTGTACTGCAATTCACAACATCAGATTGCTCATAGCATCCCTATGTATGATAAGAACGAATTCCCTTGGTATTAGACAAGAATAACTTGCTTAAAATAGCCTCGAATTCTGCCTTATGCCAATCTTAGTACCTACCTTGCATTGTTAGAGTGGGAAACTCCTGACCCAGGGGCATTACCCGTGGTTTCAAAAGCTCCTGACCCAAAGACACAACCCACGGTTTAAAAGAACTCTAGGGCAGCAAGTCATTAATCAGAACTGAGACTCCCATTCTGGTGCTTCAACTGTCCATTCTCCTATCCTCCTATTCTCACCTGTTATAAGCAACTAAAGCTCTGATTCTGCTTCACAGCAGATAAGTCAGAAGATCAGGGGAGCTGTCATGGTTGAGCTATTCTGCTTGCTCTCAGGGAAAATCAATCCCCCAACCTCTTGCACACATAATTGAATGTGGTGGCAAGTGGGGGAAGGGTGGGGAGATCTGTTTTTGCTTTCCAGCAGGCTACCCCATTCCAGCATCTTTCATTTGTTCTTCAGGGAAGGAACAGTCACTCCATTATCTTGCGCCTCAAGGCCCCGCCAAACCCACTCCCCAGAATAAAGACAAGATGACACAGTAATTAAGGTTAATGTTAGCGGGCATAATTAGGCCACAACTTTATTGATTACAGAATGTGATTGGCATTGGCTTAGGCATTGGCAAACAAGACTATATCTGACTTCCGGCCTGCTTTGCAGGAAGTCTGGTAAAGTTAAGCCCCAAAGGTCGAGCCCTGCCGATGTAAACCGACTTGAGCACTCCCTGGCTTCCCTGGGGTTGTGGCATGGCCCTAGGCCCTCCGTGGGCTTCAGACAAGATCCAGACTCCCAGATTCCGTTAATGGAATACCCTAGAGCATGGAGGGGCAGGTGATGGCCGCACCTCCCCTCCCTCACACGCCGCTGTTCCAATGCCTAACCGCCAAACCTTACAAAGTTGTGACGATTGCTGAGAGGTAGGCGAAAACAAAGTGGCCGATGCCAATCCGCCAAATGGAAAAATTCCTACCTGGCCCCCATTTCAAAACAGGTGACCAAACAAAGTCAAAAGCAAGGCCAATAGTGAAACCTGCAAAAAGGGGTGGGAGGACAGGAGAACCGCGGCATGAGGCAAAAGGGAATGAAATGGTGTCGTGCCAGGGTTTAAATCATCGTGGCCATGCCCTCAACCCTCCTGATTGGGTGCTCAGTGCTGTGACGTGGCCGGGACACCTCGCCGTGACGCCGGACATTGTCCCACCCACGCCAAGGTGGGAAGAAGTGTGCCCGGGAGGCCAGAGAGAAACACGCCCCCGCTGTGAGGTGGAAGCAACTTACGCAAAATGAGAGAAATGAAGATGCAATTGAGGAAACCTTGGGACACAACTGCCCTCACTCTTCCCTTCTTGTCCTGGAGGTCATGTGTTTTTCTCTGACTCGGTAGAAGCTCAAGGGCCAAAGTGACAGAGAAAGCTTTGCATGCAGAAGACCCCAGTTTCGATCCCAGACATCACCAGATAGGGCACGTATCTGAAGGATTGTGCAGGTCCAGGATTGGATAGTGGATAAACAAAAATCCCTGTGTAAATATATGCACATTTCACATATATATATATACACGTCACTTGGTCGGAGAACTCAACTGCAAAAGTTGGAGTAGTGCAAATTTCAATGGGTGTCTGCTGTTTTAGTTCTTGTGTTGTTTTGGAAAGTGCGAAGGCAGGTTCTCCTTTAAATGCAATCTGAATCAAATTTATATGGGTGAAAATTGTGTTTATTTAAAAACGCTGGTAGCATTAAGATAAATTCAACAGTGTAAATAAGTTTTGATGCCTGTAACAGTGGATTACTGAATGGTTTAGTTCATGTAAAATATGCAGGGTTGTATGGTATGCAGAAAGTACCACGGAAAGAGAAGAAGGAAAGTCATTGATTTAAGATTGTCTAAATGAATATTTTGAAATGTAAATTAGAATAATTATATATATATATATATATATATAATATATATATATATGAATGTGTGTGGATAAAAGTACCATATTCATAATATAATCATTGTGGTCAACTGAAGTGGAGACTATTATTTGGTACTTCATATCAACGCTACACTGTAAATACACAAATTCAAGTCATACAATTAGTGGCCATGCAAATTGCAGCACGGTGACTTTATTTCTTACAAAAATATTATATAAAAAAGAAACAAATATTTATAGTCATGTGTGATGCTCAAACATAAAAGCAATCACACATATCCCCTGCCAAAAACTTTAAAAAGCATATTGTATGATATCATGGTAGAAAGGAGATATGGTGAATTGGTGACAGCCAGTTAACTGGTAAACAACAACAACAACAACAACAACAACAACAACAACAACAACAACAACAACAACAATTTTATTATTTGTACCCCACCCATCAGACTGGGTTGCCTCAGCCACTCTGGGCGGTAAATAGTATTATAGTGTTTAATCATGTAAGAGTTAATTCTCTAGCACATTATTTAAAGAAACGAACTTTTATGAACCTTCTTTAAAGCAAATTCCTCAATCAAATCACTGTAAATACAAACCTCTCCCAATTAATGTTCTGCTAAAATCGGTGCTAATCCTACAAGATGTTCTGGAGACACACAAAGAGTACAGAAATTTGTTATCAATTTCAGTCATGAAAACGACCTCTCACCAGACACAACCGTTTTAGGTATACTGAAAATAATGTGATATACTACACATAAATTGAGATTAATATCTTAAATATTACACTTATGAATTAATTGCAGGGCTACCAAAAGGGTGCATTTTTCTGGAGGTTGGTTATATGTAATAAAAAAGCCTTCATCTGAGTCAGAAATTCTGTTTAATCGATGTCTCCTTCAAAGATTTAACATCAAATACGAATCCATACCTGTCCTTAAACTGCACCATTAGCTCAAATCTGTCATCTAGTTGAGCAATGCTTACCTCTCCTTCTGCTGCTGTGTTTGCAACAGCTGTAAATAGACAATAAAGGAGAGAAATCCTACGGCATGTCTCCTTCCCTGCTCCAACACGCTAATCAGAAGAAAGAAGAGGTAAAATGAATAGACAAAGAACTAGTGCACTGCTTCTGTGGCTAGGCCAGGGACATCGGAAGGGGGGTGCGGAGGGTGCGGTCCACCCCAGGTGTCATCCTTGAGGGGGGTGACAAAATGGCACAACACGGGGGTCAGCACTTACCCTGGGGCCTGTCCTGCAGCGCGCCCGAGCTACATGACTCTCCTAGGAGTGACGCAGTGGCTGGGGATCCTGTGCTGCCCGAAACAGCAGTATGATGGACTCTGTGGGCAGCTCACCGCGCTGCCCCCTAGGCCAGATTGCCACAGTGTCCCTGTGCGCGGATCGCCATGGCATCCCCTGTGCGATGCCCCCATGGGTGGATTACCCCACCCCCTCTGCTAGGGGTGCCGGAGCAGCTAGCTATGCCCCTGGGCTAGGCTAGGCTTAAGCTTAAGGACTTGCAAGCCTATAATGCTCAGGTTTTCCCAGTAGTAATGTATGGAAGTGAGAGCTGGACCATAAAGAAGACTGATGCTTTTGAATTATGGTGCTGGAGGAGACTCTTGAGAGTCCCATGGACTGCAAAAAGATCAAACTTATCCATCCTTAAAGAAATCAGCCCTGAGTGCTCACTGGAAGGACAGATCCTGAAGTTGAGGCTCCAGTACTTTGGCCACCTCATGAGAAGAGAAGACTCCCTAGAAAAGACCCTGATGTTGGGAAAGATGGAGGGCACAAGGAGAAGGGGACGACAGAGGATGAGATGGTTGGACAGTGTTCTCGAAGCGACTAGCATGAGTTTGGCCAAACTGCGGGAGGCAGTGAAAGATAGGCGTGTCTGGCGTGCTCTGGTCCATGGGGTCACCGAAGAGTTGCACACGGCTGAACAACAATGCTCAGGGCTTTTTTCTGCCGGGACTCAGTTCTGGCACCTCTCAGGTGGGCACCAATGCCATTCTAAGAGAACAAGGGAGGTGTTCATGGTGAGTTCTGGCACTTCTTTTTATAGAAAAATAGCACTGGTGATGCTACTGAGTTAACTACAAGGCAGACTGAGACTGGCTGACTATAAAGGTGGCGGGTAGGCTTTTGTACAATATTTGAGGAGCCCTTAAAGTGTGGGGCCCTGGTAGTTGCCCGGTTTGTTCACCCCTGGACAATACAAGTCAGCCTACCTCACATGGCTGTTCTGAAACGGGGCAAAATATACACAGTACTGAGCTCCTTGGAGAAAGCATGGTATGTAAATACTGTATGATAAGTTGGTTCTGCTTCTGAGTGGGACCGGGTTGCGCTCGGGTCGCCGGGCCCCACCCCTGCCTCAGCGTGGAGCAGGATAGCGTCATGCATCACGCTATGGGTGACCCCACCACGTCAGCCGCCAGGCAACCAATCAGGGTGCTGTGGGGGCGTGGCCGGGGCCAATTTAAACCATGGCGTATCTCTGGCTGTTCCTCTTTCCAGCCTCGCGCCATGGATCTCCCGCCCTCCCACCCTCTTTTAGGTTGGGTCACTGGCCTTGCTGTGGACTTCGGTTGGTCACCATTGAGGGGCCTGGTAGGAATTTTTCCACTTGGCAAATTGGCACCAGCCACTTGGCTTTCTCCTACCTCGTAGCAATCATCACAACTTTGGAAGGTTTGGCGGTTAGGCATTGGAATAGCATTGCGTGGGGGAGGGGCGGCCATCACCTGTCCACTTCATGTGTAAGGGTATTCCATTAAAGGAATCCAGTGGTGTTGATCTTGTCCGAAGCCCGGGGAGGGGCTAGGGCCATGCCACGACCCCAGCAGGAACCCAGGGGGGCTCCAGTCGATCCACATTGGCAGGGCTCCCCTACTGGTGGTTGACCCTTCCAGACTTCCTGCAAGGCAGGTAGGAGTCAGATATAGTCTGTTGAATCCAATGCCTAAGCCAATACCGCTCACATTCTGTTGCATGTTGAGGTCCCCAAGCCACCCCCAAAAACTACACACTTCAGACATAATTTTTGTATGGTTTTTTGGCAATAATTTAGGCCACAACTTTATTAAAATACAAATTATGTGAGTGGTTGCGTAGGCATTGGTTCAGACTAGCTGTCCACCGGGACAGAGCTGACTTTCGGTCAGCGACGGGAGAATGCCATCTGGGGAGAGTTAAGGAGGCTGGGGGCAGAGCCCTCCCTCTCCCCAGAGGTCCCAGGGGCTCTTGCGTGGCCCTGTCCCCCTACTGGGGGTTCGGACAAAAGCATGTTGAGCCCCTGGATTCCTTTAACGGAATTCCCTGCACCATCATCATTCTGGAAGGGGGGCACCCTTCCAGTAACCAACACAATAACCAATGCCTAACCGCCAACCTTACAAGTTGTGACTAGTTGCTACTGCAGTAGGCAAAAACCAAATGGCAACAGCCAATCAGCCAAATGGACAAAATTCCTACTGGGCCCCTGCCCCAAAAGCAGATGACCCCAGGACAGGCAGTTGCAAGGTCAATGCAGAGGCCTAAATAAAGGGAGGGAGAGTGGGTGATCTGAAGCACGCAGCCAAGAGAAGGATCACCCTGCGTGCAGAGCAATATAAAGGACGCTGGGCTGTCCATCACAACATTGCAACATTTAATTCTCCCCAGCAACACCCCAGGGTCCTATTGAAGCTGTGGCCAGCTAACTAATCCCACCCAACTAACCAAGGAGGTGGACCTCCAAGCCACCCCCAGGGGAGAACCCGATTAACCAATAAAGTTGTGGCCTAAATTTTTGCCCATTAACATTAACCTAAATTCTGTGCCCTTGTCTCTTTATTCCCCCTGGGGGTGGCTTGGAGGTCTCGAAGTGCAAAACATGTAGCAGGTCCTTCACAACAGTGGCACCATAGAGCGGTTGAATGAGATCCCATATGAAGTTGGGCAGGCTCTTTCCAAAGTGAATTTAAAAAACCTAACTTTCCTATCTTCTTCTTTTTATACTGTGGCTTTCAAAGGCTAATGGGTGGACTATTCCAATTCTAGTTTGACTATGTTACGTTGGGCATTTTGTTAACCAAGCACCGGTTTCAGTAATATCATGGGGGCTTCTATTTATATTGTTCATTGGGTTTTAAAATTATGCTGTGATTTATGCATTGAAACTTATGCTTTAACAAGAGAAGCCTAAACAATAAAAAAGTAAGTAAAACCCCACCTTGGTTTAAAAAATAAAAACCCTTGATAAATTTGAACAATCAGCATTTAGCTACAATAGCCTAAACCTTCTAGCCGAAGTGAACATTGCAGGAAGAAATCTAACTAAAGATGTTGGCACATGTGTTAGACGTCTTGTTAGTGAGCGAAAAATACAGCACTCGGTTCAGCTTTAGTGTATGTGCCAATTCACCAGCCCCCAGCACTCTGCATACAGTGATCATTCCGAAATGTCTATTCCAGTGTGAGGACACGGCTCTAGAGTGGATAACCAGGGAACCTAATCCTATTGAACACATATAGTGTTGGCTGTAATCTTATTCTCAGTACCTCCCAAGTGCGAATTGATGGCTGCTCTGCTGCAGAGCACTTTGCTCACTTCAGATTGCTGCCCTGCTGCTAAGTGAATCGCTTTCACAGTCGTACCTATCCGAAGGTGTTTAAAAGCTAGGGTCGGCTCCTTTCAGTGGTGCAGGGAGTAACAGAGCAAAAAGAGGTACGGTCGCTTGACATGGAATCGGGTGGTTGCAATGGCTTCTTAAACTACTATACCTGGCTATTGCAGAAGGAATCATGCGGTAGCAGGGTTGGAAAGACAATATGTTTTGCCATATTGTTTTTAGCAGTATTTAAAGGTAGCAAGAGTCCCTACTGTGACTCAGTTTTTCAGAACAAAATAAGAATAAAAAAATTCCTTCCAGTAGCACCATAGAGACCAACTAAGTTTGTTATTGGTATGAGCTTTCGTGTGCATGCACACTTCTTCAGATACCATGAAAGCTCATACCAATAACAAACTTAGTTGGTCTCTAAGGTGCTACTGGAAGGAAATTTTGTTTGTTTGTTTTGTTTTGTTTCGACTACGGCAGACCAACACGGCTACCTACCTGTAACTCGGTTTTTCAGGGGCAGCGCAACAGAAGTGAAAAATCCTCTGGAGATTTTTTCGAAACACTTAGCATTTTCTCAGCCTATTTTCTTTCTTCCTACCTTTTTAAAAATTTTATTTGATTTTACAAATTCATCCACACAAACAATGTTCTTGCAAATATTAGAATTTTACACACGATTCCTCCGAATCCTAGGACTTCCCTCCTCCCCTCCATGGGTTCTTTAAGTAACTTTTCCAGCTGCATATTGTAAGTCCATCTAGTTTACAGTCCTTCATTATATCCAAAGTCTATGTATCATTGCAAGAGTTAGTTAAAGCCTGCCAAAGATTTCAAGTGTTGTTGACAGTGGTCTTTCAATTACAATCTATATTTGTTGCATTCTCTGTTGAAGTTTTGAACCTCCTGATTTCTGATTTTCATGGTCAATCTTGCCATCTCTGCATAGTCCAATAATTTCATCTGCCCTCGTAGGTATCTTATCATCTTTCCAGCTCTGGGCATGCGACATCCTTTCAGCTGTTTTCTCAGCCTATTTTCACTGCATCGGCTTTGCAAGAGAAAGGTTCCAGTTCAGTCCTCAGCATCTCCAGGTAGGGTCCAGAAAAGATCCCACTGAGTCAGTGTAGACTTGATGGGTGAATGAAAGAAAGCTTCCCGTGCCTTAATAAGAGAGGGCACTTGAACCTTTAACAGTTGTGGACAAGAAGAAATTGTGTCATGCACACTGTGGAGTGCACCTTATGACAATGGACCCCTTACACCAGTTCTTTGTACCACTTCTGTACTTCTTGGACCTTGTGGTGGTGAGAAGTGAGGTTACAGGGAACCAGGCAGAGGGCCTTCTCGGCTGTGGCACCCTCCCTGTGGAACGCCCTACCATCAGTTGACAAGGAAATAAATAGCTACCTGACTTTTAGAAGACACCTGAAGGCAGCCCTGTTTAGGGAAGTTTTTAATGTTTGATGTTTTATCGTGTTTTTAATATTCTGTTGGGAGCCACCCAGAGTGGCTGGGGAAACCCAGCCAGATGGGCGGGGTATAAATAAAGAAGAAGAAGAAGAAGAAGAAGAAGAAGAAGAAGAAGAAGAAGAAGAAGTTCCTACATGTGAGCACATTCTTTGACTGATAAACACTCAATACTAAATTGATTCTGTTTTTAAACACACAGTTCTCCAGATGTCATGAGAGTTTTGCCTAGGAGATCAAATAGTTTCAGCATGTTCCAGTTTAGTGGGGAAATATATATTTTTCATTTGATCTGGTTCATGTATGCGTACATGGGGCCTTGTCCACTCCTTAACAACCTATATGTTTTAGGACTGAGCAAATCTCCCCCTTTCACACATTTGTTTCTCTGTTTACAGGTGAAGATTTTTGGAGACGGGCATTGATAATATCTGCTCACTTGAGACGCGGAGAGAGGGCGCCATTTGTTGCATGGCACAGCCATGGCACAAGGCCACCCTCTTCTGGTGTGGCTGAGGGAGGGGATGGCAACCTGGTACTGCCCACCTCTGGGCACACCGGACCTTCTAGGTGTAGGGTGGATATTTCCCAGCAGGCCTATCAGGGCAGGGGTATGGAGGCTGTAGCCAGGCTGTCCCTAGTCTATTTAAGGGGGCAGCTAGGTACAGGCAACCGTCTTCACTGACTGTTGCAGGATTTCCCACCCACCCATCCAGTTTGTTAGGGGCCTGCCCAATGGGGGAGTGGGCAAGTTGTGCATGGACCTCGCTATGGTTTATTCAGTTACTGTTTGTGGGGTCAGGGAGGAATTTTCTCCTGCAAGCCAACTGCCCGGCTTTCAGGTTTTTGCCTACTTCTGTTGTCACTGTAACAACTTTGGTGGATAAGGCATTGGATTGGATCCATGGTCAAAGGGTACCCCGTTAGAAGGGTCCGGGAGAATTGACTCTGTCCGGGAGTCCACAGGGGGACTGAGGGGCCTATAACCTCTCCCAGTGGTGGCCTGTGTGGGATTGTGGCACCCAATCCATGTTGGGGGCAACTGCCCAGCACAGGGTCCAACGCACTAGGTTCCTATTAGTTAGCAAGCAGGATGCCTGATTCTGGATACATGCCGAATGCCTTAGCCAAACCTACCTTTTCCTGTAATCAATAAAGTTGTGGCCTAATTAAACCCAATACCAGTCTTCTGTGTCCATTTTTTTTCCAGCCCTTCCTACACAGTTGCGGACATCATGTTCCTGTGGCAGCAGTTATCTAGGATGGAGCAGAAAAGGTTGTTAACAGGTTTGATGGAGATACATCATTAGCAGAGTGGAAAATTCCTCCTAGATTCTCCAGAATGATTCTACATAGTGCAGTAAAAATAGTGCACACTTGTAGACCCTTAACAAGGCAAGAGAGAAAAATGATTGTCCTTGCCACAGTTTGCAACTTGCACGCTATCTTGCCCTTAAATTCAACCTGAAAGTTACCTACTTAGATTATTTTTTGCTATATCAATTTTTTAGTAAAGACCAACTTTAATTCTGTTCTTAGAAAACTTTGAGAACTCTTTATAAAACTATTAAGAAGGATGCTTCAACAGTAGACAGATGCTATTTCCATTATTGTAATAGATTTCAGTGGGTGGAGGAAGCCCTTTAGTAATAAATATGTGATTTTTAATCTTAAAATATCATTATAAATATCTTAAAATTTCATTTAAAATATCATCGTTGTTCAATGTGCCATCAAATACATGATTGTTTTTTCTTCAATGGCTTACTGTGAAACAAATGCAATTATCGTCATCCCTAATGGCAAAAACATTCAAGAATTTGCCTTAATTATTTGCACAGCAATTGTGTACACTCCACAATGCTTAATGATCCTTCTCACACTTTATGGAAATGTTTATTCTTTTAAACATTCCGATTAAATAAATAGCACAACAAGGGAGCGGATGACTTCCAAACTACTTAGACCTCTCACACAAATGCAAGATGAACTGTACTTCATTAGTTAAGTATTCCATGGGACACCAAATTTCCTATTGCTTTCAGAATGGAGGTGCAGGGTTATATTCAGTGGGGACAATATTGGATGGCAATAGCTGCATATATGGAGCTTCTATTTTCTGTAGAGCCTCCATTCCTTTTAGAATATGATAAGTGGCTAACAGCCGTGGTGGGTATGTTCTACTTTCACTGCCAGAGACAGACGGGACACGGGTGGTGCTGTGGTCTGAACCACTGAGCCTCTTGGGCTTGCCGATCAGAAGGTTGACAGTTCAAATCCCCACAACGGGGTGAGCTCCCATTGCTCTGTCCCAGCTCCTGCCAGCCTAGCAGTTCAAAAGCACACCTGTACAAGTAGATAAATAGGTACCACAGTGGCGGGAAAGTAAACAGCGTTTCCATGCACTCTGGTTTCCATCATGGTGTCCCATTGCACCAGAAGCAGTTTAGTTATGCTGGCCACATAACCCAGAAAGCTGTCTGTGGACAAAGGCTGGCTCCCTCGGCCTGAAAGTGACATGAGCGCAACAACCCCATAGCCGCCTTTGACTGGACTTAACCGTCAAGGGGTCCTTTACCTTCTACCTTTTTACCTCATAATACCAGTCTCTGAGAATCGCAAGTGGGGACAGCGCTGGTGCTCTCGAGTTCTGTTTGTGGGCTTCCCACAGGCATCCACTTGTCACTCTGAGAACAGGATGTTGAATCATATGGCTTCTTCTAATGTTTTCACCCCACTTTTATATCTGAAAAAAAATCATGGTTGGTGAGGACGATCATGTAGAGATCATCTCCTTTTGTGCTCCCACTGCCTTCCTCTACCTTTTTACCTCATAATACCAGTCTCTGAGAATCGCAAGTGGGGACAGCGCTGGTGCTCTCGAGTTCTGTTTGTGGGCTTCCCACAGGCATCCACTTGTCACTCTGAGAACAGGATGTTGAATCATATGGCTTCTTCTAATGTTTTCACCCCACTTTTATATCTGAAAAAAAATCATGGTTGGTGAGGACGATCATGTAGAGATCATCTCCTTTTGTGCTCCCACTGCCTTCCTTAGGTTCCAAATCTTGGCTTGGAATGGGTTTCAGAAGCCAACTGCAGAACGATTTTCCTGTACTATTTTCTAGAGTCTGTGAAAATAGTTTGGGGCCTGACTGAGAAAGTTTTCTTTACTACAGAAGAAGAGACACCTGGCTATCTCCCACAATAAAATAATCAGTTTAGATTTTTAATATCTCTTATCTCTTTATGTCTACGATCAGGCAGATAGACTGCTTTCCAAGACAGTGGCAGAAAGGTGTGGAAGATGGTCAAGTAAAGACATGAATAGAGAAACAGCAGCATCTCCCATCAATAGGAGATTCCCCCCTTGATCTGCATTACTTTCTCTCACCTTCAGTGGGAGTCTGCAAGGCTGTAATGAAATATGGTGTTTTTTTTAGCAACAGTATATCTTTTGAGTCCCTCTCAAGGCTGATCCACCGTTCCATATTGTTCTTATCAAGAGAGAAGCACATGCTTCAGCTTGTCTTCTATTGATGGATGCCACATTCACGTGATAAGGGTTTTCTCTCCATTATAACACATGTGGGAGAGCTGTCAGCTATCCTGTGATTTTTCAAATTATCACATGAAGATGTCCTTTAGCCCTGACCACTGTCACCCTGCAAGCGAGGCATAAAACGTTGGGTCAGAATTAAACTTCTTCAGGACTTTTTCCTTAAGTGCAAATCCCTTGTGATCAGCGTTACTGCATGGTTTCTGTTCATCTGTGTAACAGAATACTTCCACGGTGTCTCTCTTCATTATAGCCTTCAATGTTTTCCCTAAATCTGGCAATTTCTCTTCTCCATTCCTAAACCATATGTTGGTATATTCAAGTTACAAAATGGTGGGCTCCTTTGAGTTGGATGGCAGAGTTGGAAGCAAGTCTGAAATGTGGGGTAGATTGTCACATGTTGGAGTGGGTCCTCTGGTTGCTTTGACTGATTAAACCAGGGCTCAGCAACCTTTTTCAGCCATGGGCCGGTCCACTGTCCCTTCAGAACATGTGGGCCAGACTATCTATCTATCTATCGTGAAGAAAATAATGAACTGTGCCCCACAAATAACCCAGAGCTGCATTTTAAATAAAAGGACACATTCTACTCTTGTAAAAACACCAGGCAGGCCCTACAAATAACCCAGAGCTGCATTTTAAATAAAAGGACAAATTCTACTCGTGTAAAAACACCAGGCAGGCCCTACAAATAACCCAGAGCTGCATTTTAAATAAAAGGACACATTCTACTAATGTAAAAACACGCTGATTCCCGGACCGTCCGCAGGCCAGATATAGAAGGCGATTGGGACGCATCCAGTCCACAGGCCTTAGGTTGCCTACCCCTGGTTTAAATTAATCAGAGCTGTGAGAAAGAGGAAAGAGCAACAACCAGGGGAAAGAAAGACGTAACATCTTACAAGGACAGGAAGAAACACCACAGACAGAATAATTGTCACACACAGGAAGAACAAGGATGTAGTTTGAGTGTCTCACTTGTCGATTTATAAATCATTTAATGTGCCAATACAAATAGAAGTTATTAATATTGTAGTTGTTGTATAAGGGATGATTATTATGAGCGGAATGTAATGGAAATTAATAAGATTTTTGAACGCAGAAATAAAGAAAATAATCAAATCATCAAATTTAGCATGCAGGGGCCACTTTATCTAAATTATAGAATTCAGTATTTGAACAATTGGTATTAATAATTGTATTATAAATTGGTATTGTTATAATGAGGCTAATATTGGATTGTAATTGGAAACTAATTAAATTATTATTATTTTTAAAGAGAGAAAGAGGAAAGGGACATATGACATACTCCTCACAGCCTCTTGGTCTTCTCTCATCTGTGTACAACTTGGGATCCAGAAAGTCAAATGCCACCCACCATCTATTTATTGTGGCAGACCATGAAACTCTTAATCTCAGGGTTGTGAGTTCGAGCCCCACGTTGGGCAAAAAAATTCCTGCACTGCAGGGGGTTGGACTAGATGATACTCCTGATCCCTTCTGACTGTACAATTCTATGTTTCTATGAAAATAGAATCCCTCAATTCTCCGCGCCATTTGCGGACAGCAAAATTGGGGAGAGACATCTTGCTGAACGTTCTCATTGTATGTATATCCAGTGTTCTTAAAAGCAAGGATTTGGGGACACTCTGCAGAGTTTCTGTGGAAAGCTGGGAATTTAGGTTTCACACGATCTCTACTGCATGGTTACCATACGTGCCTTTTAAGGTTTTGTCTCCCTTATACCGCAGAACCTGTCCAATATACGTTGCTGCGCCTGAGGTAAATGATAAGGTGGATTCCTTATCCCAATTCCAGCTACTAGGTTGGCAGTTGGATATCATTGGAGTGGTGGTTGAATCTTGTTTCAAAACCGGCAACTGGGTAGCATCTTCCACCGTATTTGAGGCAGCAGATTGGGTTGGTGGGGGAAAGAGCAAAGTTTGTGGCAACAAAGGGAAATGTCTGGTGGAATCAGGAGGAACAGGCAGGGGATGCTGAATGCCAGTACCAGCCTCTTGAAGCAGCGGCCTCACTCTGCCTAAGTGGGAGGTCTGGCCCGATACACAAATTCTATGGACTGAATCAGTGCTATTTTTCTAGAAAACGAGGTGCCGGAACTCACCACAAACGCCTCCCCTGTTGTCTTATAATAGCAATGGTGCCCACCTGAGAGGTGCTAGGACTGAATTCCAATGAGCTCCTCAGCCCAATATACCTGAAGGAGCGTCTCCACCCCCATCTTTCGGCCCAGACACTGAGGTCCATCTCTGAGGGCCTTCTGGCGGTTCCCTCACTGCGAGAAGTGTGGTTGCAGGGAATCAGGGAGAGGGCCTTCTCGGTAGTGGCACCCTCCCTGTGGAATGCCCTACCATCAGATGACAAGGAAATAAAAAAAAAACTATCTGACTTTTAGAAGACATCTGAAGGCAGCCCTGTTTAGGGAAGCTTTTAATGTTTGATGTTTTATTGTATTTTTAATATTCTGTTGGGAGCTGCCCAGAGTGGCTAGGGAAACCCAACCAGATGGGCAGGGTATAAATAAATAAGTTGTTGTTGTTGTTGTTGTTGTTGTTGTTGTTGTTGTTGTTGTTGTCACATTGGTACCTTGGTTTACAAACTTAATCCATTCCAGAAGTCTGTTCTTAAACTGAAACTGTTCTTAAACCCAGGCGTGCTTTCCCTAATGAGGCCTTCCGCCGCCAGTTCCCTTCCACCGTTCGGCTTCTGTTCTTAGACCGAAGTAAAGTTCACAAACCCGGACACTACTTCCAGTTTTGCAGAGTTCGTAAACCAAATAGTTCATAAACAGGGCTGTTCTTCAACTGAGGTACCACTGTATTATTATTACTCCCACAGAAGAAAAGCCCTGGGCTGAATGCAGGTGACAGTAGCAGTGAATATTGGAGCTTGGACAGTTGTAAAGTAAGTTTGTGTTTGTGCGTATGAGAGAGAGAGATAGAAAGCTAAATGTTTCATACTCCGTTGCGTTTCCCCCTTAATTGACATTCCTGTTGGCTCTTCAAGATGAAGGAAAAGAAGTGGGCGAAATGCTGCTAGCTCCCAAAAAACGCAATACTAGTTACTCTTCAGGAGACCCTCATCACCTCATCGTAACCACCAAGGGAGCAGCGTGCAAGAGTTGAACTTCACTTCTGACACCTTGTTTCATGTTCTGCATAACCCTGGAGGAACCTGTAGGCATATAAATCAATACTTGAATGCAGACCTCCATCTCCGCAGCAGAAAATAGCATTCCCACCATAGTCCTATTTTATTTATCCTTTGGAGCTTGCTGCTGTAACCTGTCAAGGCAAGGCTGTTCCAGGCAAACAGGTTTTGGAGCAGAGAGCTACTGTTCTGCGCATAGATACATCACCTCTTATGCCTTCAAATCAACCACAAAATGGTATCCTACAAATACTGCAGCTTGTTAAAAAGGAGGCTACCGAGGCAGCAAAATGCAAAGGTTGATGGAATTCATGCATTTAGTACTACTAGACAAGTTATGTAATAATAATAATAATAATAATAATAATAATAATAATAATAATAATAATAGATTATATATACCCCCTCCATCTGGCTGGGTTTCCCCAGCCACTCTGGGTGGCTTCCAACAAAATATTAAAATACAATAGTCCATCACAGGTAGGTAGCCGTGTTGGTCTGCCATAGTCAAAACAAAATAAAATAAAAAATTCCTTCCAGTAGCACCTTAGAGACCAACTAAGTTTGTTCTTGGTATGAGCTTTCGTGTGCATGCACACTTCTTCAGATACACTGAAACGGAAGTCACCAGACCCTTAAATATAGTGAGGGAGTGGGGAGGGGTATTACTCAGAAGGGTGGTGGGAATGGGTGATACATGTGCAAGTTTCTTGGTGAGGTTGATGGACTTCCATTTCTGTCAAACATTAAAAGCTTCACTAAACAGGGCTGCCTTCAGATGTCTTCTAAAAGTCTGGTAGTTATTTATTTCTTTGACATCTGGTGGGAGGGCATTCCACAGGGCGGGTGCCGGAGGGCATTCCACAGGGTGGGTGCTACTACCAAGAAGGCCCTCTGCCTGGTTCCCTGTAACTTGGCTTCTCGGAGTGAGGGAATTGCCAGAAGGCCCTCGGAGCTGGACCTCATTGTCCGGGCAGAACGATGGGGGTGGAGAAGCTCCTTCGGGTATACTGGACCGAGGCTGTTATACTAGTAAAGGTTCATTTTTTGTAGCATGCAATCAACTAGGCAGTACAAAATGGAATTCAAATAGGTATATGGTCACTAATGGGTTAGCACGCTTAGCGTTCTGTTGTATACTTGGTGTTCATAGGACTTGCTGGTTTCTGTTTTGCCTTCACAAAATCACTGATGAGGTACGTCATCAACATACAGTGGTACCTCTAGTTACGGACTTGATCCGTTCCACGGTGCCGTTCGTACCCCGAAAAGTCCGAAACTAGAGTGCCGCTTCTGCACATGCGCGTGGCACAATAGAGCGCTTCTGCGCATGCGCAAAGTGCACAAAACGCTTATGCGCACACTCACACGGCAAAACCTGGAAGTGTCCACTTCCGGGTTTGCCGCGTTCGCAAGCCGAAAAGACGCAACATGAACCTAACACAACACGAGGTATGACTGTACTGATTTTCCAAATGGACAACAGAGGCCAAACGATAATTGATTTTCTCACTGGGGAATTGTTGAAAAGCATCCAAACAACTCACAGGTTTAAACTGAAAGATAGAGCCAATTGCCCATCTATTATTTATTTTTTTCATTTTTTTACTGTGATTTTGTATTTCTCATATTAAAAAGGCACATTAAAAATGATAAACAATGTTCCATCTCATTATTTGTTACCTCTCATTTCAGCAAACACACAGCAGGAGATCATTATATTAGAGACACTATATGACCAAAACAAAACACCAGGCATATGTGGAACCCCCCCCCCCAATTTATGCAAATGTTTCCTTTACTGGAATGCTTTTATTTTCTGAGCAATTTTAAAGTAAGATTTTACTTGAGCTGATTTGGAGGCGTAAGTGAAGGTTTATATAGGAGAAAGGGGGATCTGTACTTTCTGGTTATATGATAATGAGATTCTCTATGAATTTTAGCTGACTGCACAATGAACAAGGAAAGAAAATAAAACTAGGTTAATTTGCATCTTGATTTTTCAATATACAAGCAGTACACTGCAAACAACTGGCACGCCAAGTTGCAGAATTGTCATTTTGTTTGATAAAAATGAAACTCATTTACTGAAGTCCACAGTGAAAGCATGTCTATTCATTTTGATTGAAGCTGCTTACACAAATATCCTATTTCCCTCATATGAGCAGTTAGATACATTTGAAGAACATCAGCATGCATTACTCAGGAGAATAATTTTAGTTGGTTCATAAACAGTTTAGATTTGCTCAGTGCAGCCAGTCATTCAACTGCACTCTTCCGGGTTAAGCTTTCAAACAGAACATCATGCTACAAGCAGTTGATGCTGGCACAGGAAGACCAGATCAAGCAAGAGCTACTTTATTTTATTAAAATATTTGTCTACTTCCTGCGATCTCAGTCACCGAGACAGTGTATGGCAGCGTAAACGTCAATGTTAATGAACTAATAAAACAAAACAAAACAAAATTATAAATGTTATGTATTGAGCTGAATCCTAGAACAATGGGATCCAGAATGCAGCAGTCTGACTGGTCCGCAGGAGCCACCCAATCCAGCTCCAGGTGAAAGTGAATCCACAACCTGATTGGCCTACAGGAGTAGCCCGGAATTAGCCAATCACGTGGGGCCCATTGTTTAAATAATGTATATATAGCAGATGTTGTGGGGAAACATTCATTCATGGCTACTATGAGCTGAATAAACACCATGAAGTTCACACTTGACTCCAAGTATATTTCAATAAAACAACCAGATCAGATGAAATAGCACAATCTATTGCAGTGCTTCCAAAACTCTTTTCTTTTGTGGGCCACGTTTTCAGAACACAGTAAATATTTGCTCCCACCACACCAATTTTTTTATTTGTAAGAAACACAACGGAAAACTAGGATTGTCCTCAGTATCACTTGATGATCTTGCTCTCATGAAAAGATATCTATCCATATTCTGCAAATAAAATACAAATATTTTGATACTATAATACAGGGGTCGGCAACCTAAGGCCCACGGGCCACTAGCGGCCCACGGGGGTCGTTTAGCCGGACCACAAGCCACTCCTGAACCGAGCTGCCCGCTCGGCGAGTCCCTGCGCGCTGAGCTAAACCTGTGCAACGTGGCACGGGGACTCACTTCCGCGGCACCGGAAATCGCCTCTGCACATGTGCAGATGCCGGAAATCACGTCTGCGCAGACGCCGAGGCTGGAAATCACGCATGTGTGCATGATCCAGCCCACGGAGGGATCTCCGCTGGAGTGAACCGGCCCAGGCGAGGTAAACCTTGCCGCCCCCTGCTATAATACAATGAAATGTTTCAATGTTTCTTTAATTCTCCTTGGATCTTCCTGCCAAACTTGCCATTCTCTTCTGCCACGCCAGTGAGGCGCACCACACCCTTTGAGAACCACTGATCTACTAGATCACCCATCCCCCCGTGTTTTCCAGAGGTAGAAAAGTACCAGTTTTAATGTACGCGGATGACGCCGTCCTTCTCTCACAAACCAAAGTGGGCTTGAAACGCGCCTTAGGGAAGTTTAGCGACCAATGTAACACTGAATTGTTAACAATTAACTTTGCCAAAACCAAAATTGTACATTTCTATCGCTCCTTTAAGAAAGACAATTGGAGTATGAAGGGAAATGACATTGAACAAACTAAGATCTTCCAATATTTGGGCATAACTTTTTCTTATAATGCCAAATTGACAACACACTTGACTACATCAGCTATCTCAGCAGAGAGAAGCGCAAATGCCATCCTTAGGCTTTTCAGAAGGAAAGGCGCTGGCTTCCTCCCGATGGCCCTAAAAGTCTTCCAGGCAAAATCTCTAGCCCAACTCTTGTATGGCTCTCAAATTAACCCTTCTGCTAATTTCAAGATCCTCGAAATCGTACAATCAAAATTCTTAAGATCCTTATTTGGTACCCCAAAGAGTACACCTAATTCAGTGTTAAGGCAAGAGGCAGGACTCCCCAGAGTGGAATTAAAGGTATGGGAACAAGCAATATCCCTCTGGCTGAAAATCCATTACAACCCAAAGGGATTGTTACCTCACTTCCTGGCCACAGTCCCCTATCCCCCCTGGCTTATGCAAATAACTAATAAGATCAAACAAATTGGCCTAAACCCAGAATATCTTCTTAACGGAACTTTAAATAAGGCAAAAATTACTATTACTCAGAGACTTCATGATATCGAATTACAACAAGAAACTGCCTTACTCCCGGAGAAGTATAGATGTTTAAAATCTTGGCCTAACTTTGCAGCGGCCCCTTATCTAACTAATATCACTAATGAAGCCTATAGATGGGCCTTCTCTAGAGCCCGTTTCGAAGACAATGCCTTCAGCAGTGCTGTATGGCAAATTTATGAAGATTCCAATGCATGCACGTCTCTGCCCCTGCATGTCTAACAAGGTAGAATCCGTTACTCACATCCTTTTATTTTGCGAATTTTATAGTCAAGAACGTGCTCGATATATTTTACCCCTTTTAACAAAATTTACACCTTTACAACACTATTTGGAATCCTCCCCCGAAATTTTACGAAAATATCTTCTGGAGGATTCTTCAAGTCTAGTATCAAATGATGTGGCTAAATTCTGCACTTTAGCTATTGAGAAGCGTAAATCTCTTTTATTGAATTTTGTGTAATTGTTTTATCTCTGGTGATGTTGTTGACAATTTTTCTCTGTTTGGATTTATGATTTTATGATTCTTTGTACTGCTGGCTTTTGCCGTAATAAAACTGACTGACTGACTAGAATTAGGCACCAGCAAAGCCTCAAAACATCAATAGGTTTCAGGACATCCTTAATGTGCCTAAGTCCAGAGGCGAGAGAGCTGCACAATAAGGGTGCCACCGTGGAAAAGGCCGTCCCTGTGGTCCTCAGCAACTGAGCTTCCAAAAGCTGTGGCCCAACCAAGAGGGTCTCATTGGCTGATTGTAACAATTATGCAAGGTATTTAAGGGGAAAGTGCAGTGGGGAGGGGGGGAGTGGCAGGTATCCATAACACACACACAAACACAAACACCAATTCCACAACAATTTTAAATAAGCGTTGCTAGTTTTGATCCCAATAGAGCCACCTTTGTGACAGCTGGATGGGAGTGGAAATTAACAGGTATAGTTCTTCACAGTGCATCCCCCCCCCCCGCTAAAAAAATGTTTAGGGGTACTCTCATTTTCCTACTCATATTGAAACACTGCCCCTCAATGAGGCCAAACTTAGATTCACAAAACGTTTAGGGGTATGTGAACCCCTGCGTACCCCCAGAAAACAAACAAACGAACAAACACTGGTTCTTCACATCATCAAAATTCAGTGATAGGGGGAAAAAATGCCCCTGTTGATGCAGCCTCAGTGTCAAGGACTAGATAGCTGAGGAAGAGTGGTGGAAGCTACCCACCAAAGAGCCTCCCGGGGAAGGCACAGAAGATGACGACATAGATCCTGGATCCTGGTGGTGGAATACCAGCCACACCACAGAGGACAAGCCGGGAGGTACTAGAACAGGCATAGGCAAACTTCGGCCCTCCAGATGCTTTGGACTACCATTCCCATCATCCCTGACCACTGGTCCTGTTAGCTAGGGATGATGGGCATGGTAGTCCAAAACATCTGGAGGGCCGAAGTTTGCCTATGCCTGTACTAGAAGCAGGAAGTTGGAGGGATCACAGAGAGGCAGAAGCAAGGCAGGGCGATGAGGTTTCCAGTTTGGATGCAGGCTCTGACAGAGACAGCAGAGGGGAGCCAGACCCTACATCTCTCCTGCAGCCCCAACATGACTGCTTCTCTACTGACAGCTCTCCAGTCCCACTTACACTTAGAACGTGAAGGATGTTGAGCCAGACGGGCACAGAGATCGGCTCCTGGGGCTCACTGTAGCAGAAGATTATGGGAGGAGCTAGAGAGAAGGCTAGAGAGTAAAGGAGGGGCTGCACATGAATTCGAGCAACTTCTTCTTCGGCTGTGTGTAGGGTCAGATTTAGGTTTGACTGAAGGTAATGGGGCCGGCCCTTTATATGCCCAGCTGTCCTTTGTCAACAACAAATTGTCACTGTTTTTTGTGTTGAATATATGCTATATGGTAATTTATGGACCTAATAGGTATCTAAAGCCATTTGCACATGTTGCCATGCAACCAGTCCATGCAGAATGTAGGCACCCTATATATAGAAATGAGCAAACCAGTGATATTTTAGGGAGCAGGCTAGCAGGCCCATTACTTACATCATAGGAGCCTACACAACACAAAACACTGTTGCTGTATGTAGGTTTTATTTTATTTGTTTTTTATCTTATATTTTGGAAATGTACATCCAGGTTTTTTCCCTTTAATTTTTTTGGGGCCCCCAAGAGAGTGGGGCCCTAAGCTACAGCTTGTTTAGCTTATATGTAAATCCCCCCCTCTCTCTCTCTCTGTGTGTGTGTGTGCTGCCTTTATGAGACTCCTTGTATTTTTTCCCTTTCCTTAATAAAGAAACTAACTTCACGTTAGCCTTGCGTCTCCTTCTCTGACCTGTGAATGCCCTGTTCTTCCTGTCGGCCCCGTGACACTCCATAGGAAGGAGCAATTTCTCCCACCTCAGTTTTCTTGACCTTCCAATCAATCTTTGAGAGAGTGGGGGGCAATAGAGGCAATCGGGAGAAACAGGCAGCTGGCAGGCATTTGAGAGCAGTTTCGTAACACCGCTAGCTAGTAGTGGCATAAAAGGGAAATGGAGTTTTGTTAGCACATTATTTAGTTGTGTATTGGTGCAAAGCACACACAACAAAGGAGGTGCGGGGAGAACCCCTTTTGCGTATCGAGGACCTCAAGCCACCCCCCATTGACTTGACACAGGAGACATCATTTTTGGTTTGGGTTTTTGGCAAATAATTTAGGGCCACAACTTTATTTAAATACAAATTCGGTGAGTGGTTGCGTAGGCATTGGTTCAGACTACTGTCACACCGGGACAGAGGCTGGCCTAAAACCAGCGATTGGGAGAATGCCGCTGAGGAGAGTTAAGGCGCGGGGGGAAGCAACGCGTCCCTCTCCCCATGGTCCCGGGGACTCGGCTTATGGCCCTAACCCCTACCGGGGGCTTCGGACAAAGCATAAGAGTCGCCGGATTCCTTTAACGGAATTCCCAGCATCAACCTGATTCTGGATGGGCAGCGCCCAATCCAGCAATCCACACAGGAACCAATGCCTAACCGCCAACCTTACAAGTTGTGACAAGTTGCTACTGCAGTAGGCAAAACCAAAAGGCACAGCCAATCGGCCAGATGGACAAATTCCTACTGGGCCCCTGCAAAGCAGACGACCCCATGACAGGCAGTTGCAAGGTCAAAGCAGAGGCCTAAGAAAAAAGGGGGGGCGGGACGGGTGATCAGCAGCCGAAGCCAAGAGAAGGATCACCCTGTGTGCTGAGGCATAAATAGGATGCTAAGCTGTCTATCACAAGTTGCAACATTAACTTTTGCCCAGTAACTCCTAACTGCCCAATAGCTACTAAGGCCGGCTACCGGCCCCACCCCACAGGAAGGGAATGTGTCTTGCCAGGTCCCGATCGCAACACGTGCTCTTACTCATGGTAGAACCCGATTTGCGTATCGAGGACCTCAAGCCACCCCCCATTGACTTGACACAGGAGACATCATTTTTGGTTTGGGTTTTTGGCAAATAATTTAGGGCCACAACTTTATTTAAATACAAATTCGGTGAGTGGTTGCGTAGGCATTGGTTCAGACTACTGTCACACCGGGACAGAGGCTGGCCTAAAACCAGCGATTGGGAGAATGCCGCTGAGGAGAGTTAAGGACCGGGGGGAAGCAACGCGTCCCTCTCCCCATGGTCCCGGGGACTCGGCTTATGGCCCTAACCCCTACCGGGGGCTTCGGACAAAGCATAAGAGTCGCCGGATTCCTTTAACGGAATTCCCAGCATCAACCTGATTCTGGATGGGCAGCGCCCAATCCAGCAATCCACACAGGAACCAATGCCTAACCGCCACCAGAGCCAACTGGCTCCCGCCAAAACCACTCACCCTTCAAGCCAAACCCTAATGCCACGAGCTATCGCCCCCAGCCACAAGTCATTCCCCTCAGGGGACAAGTGAACACCATCCCCTAGAAACAGGGAGGTGGACCAGAAGGTGATGCCGGGGTGCGGAATATCAGTACCCCCCAGAGCTCGCACTGTATTCACCGCAATGCCATTGATTCGTCTCCTTGCATTATTGACCGCTGCCATGGATCGAGCTCCCCGCCAGGAAGCTTGCTGCAGCAAATGTGACCAGATAAGCACTGTGTTGGGCAGGCTGGCCCCCAAAATTTTCAAATCTCTACGAATCCGGAAGCGCAAAGCGCGACAACCGGTTCGGGGTAAGTCATTCTCCCCCAATTGAATCAACAAGATCTCCGGGGGACCCACCCAAAAAACCCGGTTTTCAACCAGAGGGACAAGCTCATCCCACAGCATGCCCCGTTTGCCCAACCAAGTAACTCTCAAATTTGGGAAAAGTCCAAGAGTAGCACCAAGCCCCGATTCCCATGCCCTGGCGCCAGCCCAGTGCATGATGCTGTGCCCGACAATCCAAATGCGGATGGGCTCGGGACCTGAAAGCAGAAAACAGGCAGTATCAATTCAGGAATCAAGACCGAAGTCTCACAAACCCCTTATGAGCAGCGGGCTTCCACCTTCCCAGTCCCAACATTCCATCTGCCGGCAAACCCCAAAGCGCCACCGTCCTGGCGGGCCAATACGGGAAGTGTGAGGGGGGTAATTACCAGCCGAAGAGCCATAGGCCACTATGGCCTTGCTCATGACCCTGGCAGACTGACACCGGGCAAGGAAGGGCGTTTACCTGCACTAAAATGTGCCCTATCCTACCGTTCTCAAAGCCCAAATACTAAACCGTGTCCTTCAATGGGCCAGAGCCTGGCTTCCCCGTTGCCTACGGCCAGATATAGGGCCCCAATTCCAAGAGAGCTGTAATAGAATTGCAGTGGACTGAGTCTGGATGATATTAGGGCCTGTCCGAACCAGAGCAGGCGAGCCGAGGACTGCAACGCCTGCTCAGAGGATAGGGGCAAGTTCCTCCAAATAGGCGAGACTGCCAGCAAAAGGTTAAGAAGTCACTCTGGAGCTGCTCAAAGCCAAAAGTGGCAGAGGGAATGGAAGCTACTTCTCATAATAAATAATTGTCGCTAACTTGCCACAAGAGTTCCAGAAAATTCC
This sequence comes from Lacerta viridis, assembly GCA_900245905.1. Lineage (NCBI taxonomy): Eukaryota > Metazoa > Chordata > Lepidosauria > Squamata > Lacertidae > Lacerta > Lacerta viridis. The sequence goes on along the minus strand of OFHU01001918.1, from coordinate 648,530 downwards.
GGCTCCAACTAGGCGACCAGAGCCCGGGACCTGAAGGTCCCCATCTGAAATATGGGAGAGGGCAATATCGAAACCTCAGATGAACCCGTAAGAACACGAGCAGCAACACCATTTAAACCTTAAGCAGTGCAGCTGACAATGTGTAAAAAAGAGGGCTAAACTCTACTGGAATGTGAGGGCCATTTGCCAAGGGTCCCCACTGCCTGGTCGCCATACCAAGTACAATTCCAACTGTCGCTGGACTCCTCAATCCAGATGGGCACAGTTACTGCAAAGGGGAAAACTCAAGCAGGTTAGGTCACACGATTGCCTTGCTACACCGGACTCGGGGCCATGGCGTTGAACAGCTGCCGCCCCTGCATTAAAACCCTAAGCAATTCCGGTAGCGTCAGAATGCACCTAAGACAATGTGCAGGTTCACGAATCCTGCCATGGTGAACACTAATGCAGTCGCTTGGAGGTTGTAACCTCCGCCTAAGATCCGTCTGCAGCTTACTTGAAGCGGGCAGGGAAACGCCTGTGCAACTGCTTTGCCTGCAAAAGTAATTAGATGACCTGTCAACAGGACACACAGCCCCTCAATGAAGGAATAAAGGTGCCCAATAACTAAGCCGTGTTGTCCCATGATCCCGTGAGAATAATAATCATATTAACAGGTTACCCGGGTGCACAAGGTTAACCAGACTCAATCTCCAAGACCAATCAAAGGAGGTACTAAAGGTCTCGAATGCTGCACAGGCTATCTGCGGCCCAAGGCGACTCCTTATCAATAAGATAGGCTCCTTCCGCATAGCTTTGCAAGCATGCCAGCACCTATACTGCTGCCCCACCAAGAGGTGCTCCCGTCATGGCGAATCGCCCCTTGGGCCGAGGTACCTGGAAGAGGCCGTTGAAGGAGAAGAAGAGACTCCCTGGCTCCTTTTGGCCGGCTTTCTGGAATGTCTTTTGTGGCAGCGCTTCCCGCCTGAAGATGCTTGTAATGGCACTGGCAGGCTGACCTCAGCAGAGGACTCAGGCGCAGGATCCTGCAGCAAAGTACCTGGGAGAGACTGAGGAAAGGAAACGGGTGAGATACCAACCCCAGAAGAAGGCCCAGGTAAGGACTGAGAAGACCTCCCAGCCCGGGAGGGGGCCTTTTGCTGCCCCCTCCTCCTAGCTGCCCACTGAGCTGATGCTCCCACCACCTGCACCGGGGCCTGCGGAGAGGAAGGAACTGGACTCCGTGAAATTGGGAATCAGAAATTAAAAACCCTGATGCCGGGAGCTCCTCTCCCTCCTCGCTGGATGCCGAGGTGGCAGGAGACGAAACCCCATCAGAGGCAATGGCCCTGCTTGAGCACTGAATTGACGGGTGGAGCAATGAAGGAGACCATCCATTCTGGATGCGAAGCGGGCCCGACGCTTCTGGATCACTGGCCAAGCTTGCTATGAGGGATTTAATATGGCCCATAGCACAACTAAGATTGGGTGAAAAAGTGTCTGGGACGGCCCCTTAATAGCCCTCTTTGCTGGGATAGGAAGCAAGCTGCATGGAAGCCTACTTTGGAGCCATTCCAGCAACAGGTTAAGGAAGAGTTTATTACCCATGGGCCGTGCGGCTGCTGAATGAAATACAGCAACATCGCAGCTGCCGTTAGGGGTTGGTAGTAATACGACAGCTCGAAATGTGACAAGGACTGTGAAATTGGGGGGAGCAGGCTCATTCAAACTCACTGTAAACATGTGGTATAGTGACAATAAATTATTCTTATTTTATTCTACCTACCCAGCAATAGAGTAATCCCCATAAGGAATGCTAAAAGATAGACATCTAAAATGGTGACTGACCTAACAGGGCAAAATATACTTGAAGAAAATAAACTTGCTCAGGAAACAGCAAAGCTAACGAGCATACACAGAGTGCCCCAGTATAAGAGGCCCCAGGAGCAAACCGGCTCCACCATGTCTGCCTCAGAGATGCATCAGCAAGAAAAAGCACAAACATTCAGGCAGTCACACCCACACAGAGCTGCTAAGCCTGCAAGAAGACTGATACAATTGTATAGAGAGAGTCACATGTCACAGAGACTCAGCCATTTTCTGTTAACAGTAGAAGGCTTAGGCTTCAATGGTTTGAGCAGGCCGTGTAGGCCTCAATGATTCTGGTCTTAAGGATCTGTGTCATGATGAGGCCCACACAAAATGAAAAAGAAGCAGCCCAAAGCAGTGCTCACATCGAAAGCTAGGAAAGCACGCTCACAATAGCAACAGCTGCAGTATTAAAAGAACCTCACAAGAGTGCTCCTGCCCATGGCTAGATTAAAAAACGGCCAACGGCACTGCACACCCCCAAATTAAAGGCAGCCTGCAGGAATACTAATGAAAGTGATTCCAGCCAATCTAGGAACAGCCCTGACTAACCCCACTATTATAAAGTGGGAGAAATGGGGGGGGGGACCTATTGTGCAAGGAAAGCCCCTAATGGGGGCTCTCACTATTGGGAAAGGCAAGCCAGGAGGATTACGCACGGGCAGAGCTCATGGGCATAGGGAGAATCTTCCCAAGGAGCAGAGGGAAGAGCCCAAACAGGCCCCTGGTGTGGCGAAGCCCCTGCCAGGGGAGGGGTTGGAAATCAAACAAGAAAAAACAACCCCCTGCTGTTGTTATTATTATTATCTGTTATTATTATTATCCAACATTTGTGAAATACACACCAAAGCCCTGGGGCTACAGAGTGATTTGCCACCCTCTTAGGCTGCGTAGACACAGACCAGCTGGCAATAAAGATGCCCTATGCCAGAAATAAATGTAGTTTATCAAACTACTGTACAAAAGGACCCCAACAGGCCACCCGAATGGTGGGAGGTGTGTGTGTGGAAAGGCAATCAGGGGGCCTCCTTGTGAGGAAGCGGCTTGGGCCTGCAAAAGGGGGATCAGGGACCCCAAGAGGGGAAGGAGGAGGGGGGAAGGGGAGGGTAGAGGGAAGGGTATTATCACAAGGGAATTCTTAAAACGAGGGTGGTGGGTCTTAAAGTTAACCGAGGTAAATTAAGAATAAGGTACAGCCAAAGGTTCAACAAGGGATAAGTAAGGGATAAATAAGGTTAATACAACCGTGTTCACAGCCTGATGATCTGATCAGCAGCCGAAGCCAAGAGAAGGATCACCCTGTGTGCTGAGGCATAAATAGGATGCTAAGCTGTCTATCACAAGTTGCAACATTAACTTTTGCCCAGTAACTCCTAACTGCCCAATAGCTACTAAGGCCGGCTACCGGCCCCACCCCACAGGAAGGGAATGTGTCTTGCCAGGTCCCGATCGCAACACGTGCTCTTACTCATGGTAGAACCCGATTTCTTATCTTCCACATTGGACAGCAGTGAGAAAAGTGAGCACTTAATCAAAGAGGCGCTTTCAAGGAGATGAAGAATTATGTTTCCCATTAATCCCGAAATGTACTTTCCCTGCAGTAATGGGAAGATACTAAATATTCATTGCAGCTCTTCAGATGTTCAGACTTGTGACTTTATTCCTCCGCCAGTCTGTTTGGGAAACAAAGCTGACTTCTGTTGGCAACACAACAAATAAAGCTACTCATTTATTTTAAAATCCCACAGAAGCAGGTTTTCAGAAAGGGGATTTATGTAGGAGATAAACAAAATAAATAAATAAAGGGGGGTGTGGGTGGAGAGAAAAGAAAGAAAAGGAATAGAATTATAAGAAGTATTAGAAAGCCCCGTCTAAGAAAGATGAGATGCAGAAGGAAAAGTTTACCAACAAGAGAGATTCTACCCTGGGAAATTGATTTCATATCTGTAGACTCTGGAGGGGAGTGAAAGGGAAATACATTTTGCTTTCAACGATTAATTCAAAACAAAAGGAGCCTTCCACCAGTGGGGAGATTCGGTATCAAACTTGAAAGAATTATTAAGGGCTTTTCCTGCCTACAAATTCAACTTTTCCTTAAGGGAGAACATGCTTGAAAAGCAATTACAGGCGCTTCTTCTGGGAATAAGCATCATTATTCAAAGTGAGCCAAATGAAAATATCGGTTTAGCATGGGACAAGTATCACACATCCTCCCAGCTGCAGTGATGCGTGGCGTTCATGTGGCTAGAGAGACAAGGCTGTGCATTTGAGTGTCTGTGTGAAAATCCAGGCCTGCATACTTCTCTGTCTCTTCAGATGGTCAAAACCTTTCTGTTTCTTGTCAGCAGAGAGCTTGTCGAAAGTGGCACCACGGGCACACTAAGATTTGCAAGGCAGTGTTTTAATTTTCATTTTAAGTTGTTTTTTTTTTTAAAAAAAAAATGATGTACAGTATCTGTGTTTTTTACAGTTACGATTATTAAGCCATCTCAAGCATAGGAACTGTTGTGCAAGTAGTAGATTATCCTGCTTTCAGTTTTCTTTTTTTTTTTTTATAAAGAATTTATTGGTTTTTCCATAACAAAGAACAATCCAACACCTTCACCAACATTAACCCAACACTTACCCACCACAACTAAGACTAAACAAATACAAACATACCAACGATTCTTCTTCTTGTTTAAATACACAAAAAAAAAAACTTCTTGGTCGAATCATTACAGTTGACTTCCCCTGCCTTCTCTCCTTCGGTTCCAATTCCAAATTCTACTTTAATAACTTCATATTCTAAAAGTTAAACTCATTTCAAAATTCAAAACTAAACATTCTTCTTAAAATCTTATTTTTTAGTTTACAATAATATTCCACTTCTTAACTTAACTAAAATTCGATCATATTATAACTTCATAGTAATTAATAACAAAACTCCATATTTTAACATATTATTCTTAAATCAAATCATAACAGGCATCTTCTTTCCCTTAAACTGCTGCTAATAAAAAAAAAAATCAAAATATCCCTTTTCTAGTTCAGAAACTTAAAATCTTGACACACCGGCTTCAGGGTACCGTAATAAACCGTTTTTACTTTACCCTTAATACAATTCACCCTATCCCCCTTCTAACCATTTTCCTTCTCCGTCTTACTCCGGAACCACTCCTCAAATTGTCCTCTTTTCTTGTAAGTCCACAGATCCAGACAAAGTCCACAACAGTCCTTGCATAGAGCATCAGGGTACGCAGATCATCTTCTTCCAGCTTCTCCGATTCAATGTTCCTCCTGCTTTCAGTTTTCATCCATAAACAACTCTATTTTTTATTTCTGTGGAGAACTGAATTTTATTATTATTAAATAAATTTTTATTTGATTTTCAAAAATAGAAACATACAACAAAGACGAATTCAGAATCCAAATATCCAGATTACTCTGAATCTCCTGACTTCCCCCCATCCCTTCCATGGGTCCTATTGATAATATGTTCAATTGCATAGCAACACTTCTCCATTTTTTTTCTTTCTAAATTATCCATACATTCCATTCCATTACAAGTGTGGATAAAAGCCTGCCAATGTTTTAACCAAGATTAAAACATGTCATCTTTCAATGTCCTTTTCAGGTTCACTAGGTTATAGGGTACCGATGTGGTTCTTTAAGGCTGAAATCCTCGTCACACTTATTCACAGAGTTGTGTTGCCAAGTGTGTAACAACTTCAGCAAAGCTAGCAGAATTTAGTGGAAAGTTCCTAAATTCACCAGGGCATTCGTTTTAAAAATAAACAAATAAATCCAGTATTCTCTATTCTGTCTCTCTGCCAAGAAACTGAAACCATACGAGAGGAGATGGACTGCTAACTATATGATGTTTGAATATGTTGTTAATTTTTGAAACCCACTTAAACCCAGCTGCCTTTCTATTCTATCTCTTTTTTTATTTTGAACTTTCGAGTTTGAGAAGCACTGTGATTCCCCCCGCCCTTTACTGGTGGTCATAAACGTAACCCAAGTTGTACTTCTCTGATTCTCTGTCCTCAATGAACCATAAATATAAACAAACTAACCAATCAAATTTGATGGGCGGGAGGAGGGATGGAAAGGCAACTGCTATGGGTGGGGCTGTTAGTGTAATTTAAATATGGGTGTTAATTGCATTAATTGTGTTTGGGTCTGTGTCTCAAGCTGCCCTTCCCCCTCGCCTGATTTGAGTTGAGGGTCAGAACGCCAGCTGTGGTGGACTTCCTGAAAACAGCCGGAGGCCACAAGCTATTTGACATGAGTCATCGCATAATGGTTTCCCCTGCTTTTTTCACCAGAGGGGAGAATTCTGTGTGAGTGAGTGTGTTGGCTGATTTATAGCCTGCTGCATCCAGCAACCTTTATACCTACAAATTGAGTGCAGCTTCCAGTTTAACTACAGTCTTCTGATTGATTGTAGACTCCATTTGCTACAGACAGAAACCAGGTCTAGTTTTCCTTTGTTTAGTTAGTTTATAGTATATAAACTTATGGTGCACTAGCACCTCCTAACTGCATAAACAGTTGTCTTGTAACCTGAGGCAGTAAAACTCTGTACTGCAATGGTTCACAATGGATGGCAGGGGTACCAACTTGAATAAAATATTGTGGGGGCCCAGGCAAATTAATATTGTATTTTAATATTTTGTTGGAAGCTGCCCAGAGTGGCTGGGGAAACCTGGCCAGATGGGCAGGGTAATAATAATAATATAATAAATAATAATAATAATAATAATAATAATAATAATAATACAATAATGAGCGTTCCCCACATAAAATGGGGTGTGCATGTTGCGAGGTCGCGAGGAGACCCATTGGATCACAGTGGCAGCTCCTGGTAGTTGGTCTGGCTTGCCTTCCCCAGGTTGGGATACCTGTGGACTCCACCTACTCTAGCAGCCGCCCAATCCCAGCTGGGGAGGTTTGGCCAGGGGGATTGGCCAGGTGAAGGAGGGATTATGCAGTACACACAATAGAGATTGAGTCATACCTGGGAAGCGACCGTTTGGATTCAGAGCTTCCCCACCCTCCACTCCCTCAATTGACGCTTACTTTGCAGGTTTAACCACCTTTTTCCACAGCCACACAGGCGCTGCTATGACAAGGTCGCTGTTAAAGGGCCGGAAAGGAATTTCCCTGCATTGGCAGGTTTCGCCTTTCCCGTAGCAATTCGTCACAACTTTGGCGGTTGCAGGCCTTGGGCGGAATCCTTTAGTCATTTACAGGATTGGGGGGGCGTGGGGCGGTGACCCCCGCCCCCATTGCGGTGGCGATAACAGGGTTCCCGTTAAAGGGGTCTCAGGGGGAGGCATTGACCAAACGCCCAGGGTCGTCACTGCCCTCCCCTTCCAGCGGCAGCGAACATAGGGGGGTGGGCTATCTGCTTGAACATATGTTCTCCAGACTAGCCCACTTCCCAATCATGCTGGATAACCCTGAAGTTACCCAGAACCCCAGCTGGGGGGCTGGGAAGGATAAACGCCCAATGCCTGAGCCAAGGTCTTCCTACATCTGAAATATTAATAAAGTTGTGGCCAATTTAATCCCATACAACATTGTCATGAGTCGTTATTTCCCTCAGGGGCTGCCCCGGGGTCCGGGGGGACTTCGTCTGGCCGCACAATAATAATTACCCCACATAATCAGTTACATGACACAGTGCACATACACCATTTGAATGGGAATGCCCATCAACTTTGTGGAGGCACAGCCCCCTCAAATATTTTATTATGGGGGCTGAAGACCCCATGGTCCCTAGGAGTTGGCTCCTATGATTGGTGGTCTGTGGAGCCCAGGGGGTCTGCATAACCCACTCAAAGGGGTCTGTGACACCATTCACATAACAAAAAACTACCATGGAGCAATCAAAATTTTCAACAGTAGGGAGTCTACCACCTTCCAGGGCATTTTGCCTCACTGTCAAACAGCTCATAGAACCAGGAAGTTTAGCACATTCTTGTAATTTGAACCCATTGGATTGGGCCCTACCTTCTGCACAAGAGAAAACAAATGTGCCCTATCACTTAGAGGGCATCCCTTCCCATATTTGCTTTCTACAGGATAAACTTACTCATCTTCTTCCACCTTTCTTCAGAGGAACTGGTCTCCAGAGTCCTCACTACCTCATCTAGAAATGCTCCAGTTTGTTGGTGGAGATTTGATACTGAAACGTTGATACTGTCTTGCACCCAGGGCTCGTGCCTTCCATCTGGAGGGCAGATTTCCTCATCAGATCAGTAAAAAGCTAGCTATGAGCTGGCGGGGGGGGGGAATCAGCTATCTAGCTAGCCCAAACCTCCCTACTGCAATGCTCTCTTGGGCATGAGATAAAGTGATAATATAGAATTCACCAACTAAACTTCTCGGTGCCATGCTGGTGTTAAGGGTATGGGATCACTAGTTGAACTAAGTGGTAACCCTAATTGGAGGTGATGCCGCTCAGATTTGGGAGATCTTCTTTGGCCCTCCAGATGTTGTTGAACAACAATATTCATCATCCCTGGCCTTTGGCCATGCTTGCTGAGGCTGATGGGAGTTGAATTTCAGCACCATCTGAAGGTCAGCAGGTTCCCCACACCTGACCTAGATAGTGGCTACCTCTGTATTTCAGATAGCACTACTTGAGCATGGGAAGGAAGCAGAACAGATTAGAAAAAGAAAAAAAAAACAGAAGACGGGGCAAGTGCCTAACAAAGTTTATAGTTGCAAACTTCAATTTCAGCCAATTTATTCTCATTGAGACCATTAAGAGTAAATTGGCCTAGATTTACATAGACTGACATAACCAGTTTGTGGAACAGACTGCCCTCCTTTCCTAACCCCCGTGCGCTTGTTTTCCACCGGAGAATGAAATTAAAAATTACACGTACAGGTAAAACTTTCTTCTTCCAATACCAAACAACCTCCCTTGAGCCTGACATGAGACCTGCCTCTCAAGGGCTTTTAATGTCACTTGTCACTTAACAAAATTCTGTTTTACCAGAGTGGCTGAACGTCATGTTCAATTTTTCCAAGCTCCTTTATTAATAATCAGTTTGTGTCCCAAGAGACAACTTCCCATACAGGCACACAAAAATGCTAATAGGTTCTGCAGTCATAGCCCCCGGGAATCATTTAAGGAATAAAAAGCTATCAAATTGTTTCAGACTATTGAAATTAAATTGCCCTTCTGTGTAAGGTTGGAAAAAATGGATTTGAGGGAGTTAGAGGTGCTTCTGAGTTTGGCACATGGTTCGTAGAAGCAGAAGCAAAAGGCCTTCACAGCCTGAAGTCTTAGGAGAAATAAACGTGAGTTGTGGGCGAAGGTCTAAGGACTTGTGGGGTTTATTTACCCAAAACAAGAACTAGGGGTGAGTGAAAAATTAGATTCAGGCTGGATTTAAGGGCAAACCCACATTGCCTCCACACCTGGAATGAAGACTCAGAGAAAGTACTAGAAGTTAAGGTTATAATGATTTTAAAAATATGATGTTGGAGGACCTGCAAGCCAACTTTAAGCCAATTAACCAAATTCAAGGTCAGGCAGGTGAGGGTTTAACTTGGCATGTGTTGTAGCCTCAGACTGGGACTCTCCAACAAAGGGTGAGGAGCTATCAACCCTCTCCTGGCCAGCAGAACCTTTGGTGACAACCCAATACATGTACCCTGGCACTGCTGTTGAGCAATCACCTATCATGTACATGCCAGGCCTCAAGGACACCGCATACGTCTCTCTAGGCATAAAGCACTGGCAGATTCCTGAGACGGGTGCCCTCTACTTGCAGTTAACACCCATATTTAAATTACACTAACAGCCCCACCCATGGCAGTTGCCTTTCCATCCCTCCTCCCTGCGACGAACCTCCACTTCACACTTTCCCTTTGTTACTAAGTGAATTTCTAATCAGGTGTTCTGGGTCAAATTTCAATCCACCCCACCTGTCCCTCTGAGGTCCGTCTGTGATGTCAATCCCCTTTTATTTATAATCTGGGAATCTCTTAGTAACGGGAGTTTTCCTGTCCAGCGGCCGTGGCCGGTTATATCCTCTGCTCTGGGCTTCAGGGGTTAAACTCTTCTTTGCCTACAGTTCGGGGTCTCTCTTTCATTAGATCCCTCACTATATCAGTTAGCTAAGCCCTCTTAGCAACTCTGTGGCAATACCAGGGTTTCCGCCCGCTAGCCCCTCCTGAGGGAACTCCAAGACACAAACTATCACCCTGCAGGTCAGTTTTGTCCTTTCCCTGAGTTCACCTCCTCATGAGCATACATAACTCGCTGGACCAAATGAACGACGATATTTTCTTAGCTCAACAATAATAAGTCTTTATTTCTTTCAGAACATAACGGTTTCAGTAATGCAATCGTTTATAAGCTTAGTTTCATAACAGTGTAAACTCTTTCTTTCAGCATCATATACACATCTTCAACCTATCCTAACCTACCCACCACTATCCTGGCCCCACGCCCTCCTTCTTCCAATCACCACTCTCCTTCTCTAACGGCTGCTCCCTCCCGCCTCCCATGAGATATCTGCCACTCAAACTGGGGTGCCCATTAACTCATAAAACACCGTGGGTTTCTGAAAATCCCTTAATTTAGATCCAATTGGATTTGCTTGTTTGTTTATATTTATGGTTTACTGAGAACAGAGAATCAGGGCTTGGATTGTACTTATATAACCACCAGTCGCCCAACTATTTTCTCACCAATTGCCTTATCTGCCTGCCCTCCAGGATGGAATAGGAACCAAACACGCCACTCCAGGAATGTCACTTGCATTGATCATAACAGCACAGAACAGGCAATACAGCTGCAAATAAAACGTTTTAAGTGTGTTGTAAAGTGCATTATGCAAATGTGACACTAGATGGTGATGGTGAGCTATGGCAAATTCAATATATTTTTCACAACTTTTTTTTTATGTGTGTAGATTCCACCTGCATCTGTTTTTACATCTTCATTTATCAAGGGCTATGGCACCTCAAGGAACAGGCAAAGCGCTTTGCAAATGGTACACTGAGGGGACAGAATTTGAAAATAATAATAATAATAATAATAATAATAATAATAATAATAATAATAGAGGATTCTGAGGCCTTAAGGATGTATTATGTCAGCCTGTACAAGCTGTGATTCACCAACCTGAACACCACTGTCAATTAATCCATACTCCCAGAGACCTAGTTCATGGTATGTAATATATTGGACTCTGCAGCAAGTAAAGCTTTTTCATCAGCATTCATCTTACTTATGAGTTAATTCTTTTATTGATTGAACTGCAGTGATATTCTCTACACATCTACTCAGAAGTAACCCACGTTGAGTTCAATAGCATTCACAGGTAAGTGGGTATAGGATGAAGTTTATAACGTGCATATTACCAGACTCTCAATATTCCTTCGTTTCTGATGATACTGAAGGGGTAGATAGATAACTAGCAACTTTATTCATAAGAAAAAGCATTTTGGGCACCATTCATACTCTCCTTCCTTCCCACTGGTGGGGCTTTCTGGAGACCAATGCAACTGCTGCATATACAGTCCTGTCACTCATGGCCGTGGCAGAAGGTGTGTGGGGCAAGAATATTGGGTCTGATCCAGGGAAGATCGCTGTATCCCAGGCTATGTCAGATCCATTTCCACAATGCCCCCTTTTTGGGAGAGGGGCTTCCACTGACTGCTTCCAGTGGGCACCCTACAAATGGCACTCCTGCCCAACTGTGTGTTTGGCAAGCAGAATGGGGAGGTCATTAGAATCTGCTCCAGAGGTCAAGCATGTTCAAGAGATACATGCTGAAATGGTACCTTATTCATCAGGGATGGGGAACCTGTGGCCCTCCAAATGTTGATCGACTCTGATCAGGCGATGCCACCATTGATCTGGTTATTGTTATTCTCAGTATTTTTTGATTACTGTACTATCATTGAATTTAAGATGGAAAATTGTGCACATGGAAGGCACTCAGGGGCACCAACTAAATAAAAGTTGTTCACAAACGGTAAAGGTAAAGGACCCCTGGACAGTTAAGTCCAGTCAAAGGCAACTATGGGGTTGTGGCGCTCATCTTGCCTTCAGGATGAGGGAGCCGGTGTTTGTCCACAGACAGCTTTCCAGGTCATGTGGCCAGCAGGACTAAACCGCTTCTGGTACAACAGAACACCATGACAGAAACCGGAGCGCATGGAAATGCCGTTTACTTTCCCGCCGCAGCGGTACCTAATAATCTACTCGCACTGGCATGCTTTTGAACTGCTAGGTTGGCAGGAGCTGGGACAGAGCAAGTGCAGCTCACCCCTTCGTGGGGATTTGAACCACTAACCTTCTGATCGGCAAGCCCGATAGGCTCAGTGGTTTAGACCACAGAGCCACCCACATCCTTGTTCACAAAATCCACCATTATTGCTGACCAGCCTGATGGAGGAAATCAAGTGAGCATATATTGGGTGCTGGTGGGCCCATCCCTCTGAACAATGGACAGTGGGTGAGGGACGTTTCTTTGTCATGCCTCTGCTATATGCAGTGTAAGTCTATTGGCTATGAAGGGTGCTGAACAGTTGATAGTGATCAGGCACAAGAATTGGAAGGTCTCTTTGCCCTTTCATGAATGTAGCTGACCCACACTACTTTCCCTTGCAGATCCTTGGTTTCAATGAAGTTGTGGCCTTCACCCTCAAATAATGTTGGGTATCCTTCTGTCCCCTCCTACATATTTATTCTATGTGCCAAAACTGTCTGGAAAAAGCAATACACTGTTGCATACATGTGTGGAAATCGAGATCTTTACCTTGCCTAATGAAGAATTTTGGGCAATGATTATGTAAGATTTGTTTTGTTATATTTTATTTAAGATTTATTTGTTGTATTTTGTTATGTTGATGTTTATTATTAGTTATTTTCTGTTGTTTAGTTTGTTTTGTTTTTTATTGTATGGTATGATATAATTGATTGGTTCAAAATTGGGAATTGATTGGTTCAAAATTTCAATGGCAATACCCATCAATTGGGGGGCTGCCCCCCTCATATTTTTGGGGGGTTGGCAAAGGGACCCTGCTTATTTAACTTATATGCAGAATTCATCATGTGAAAGGCTGGGCTGGATGAATCCCAAACCGGAATTAAGATTGCCGGAAAAAATATCAACAACCTCAGATATGCTGATGACACAACCTTGATGGCAGAAAGTGAGGAGGAATTAAAGAACCTTTTAATGAGGGTGAAAGAGGAGAGCGCAAAATATGGTCTGAAGCTCAACATCAAAAAAACTAAGATCATGGCCACTGGTCCCATCACCTCCTGGCAAATAGAAGGGGAAGAAATGGAGGCAGTGAGAGATTTCACTTTCTTGGGTTCCATGATCACTGCAGATGGTGACAGCAGTCACGAAATTAGAAGACGCCTGCTTCTTGGGAGAAAAGCAATGACAAACCTAGACAGCATCTTAAAAAGCAGAGACATCACCTTGCCGACAAAGGTCCGTATAGTTAAAGCTATGGTTTTCCCAGTAGTAATGTACGGAAGTGAGAGCTGGACCATAAAGAAGGCTGATCGCCGAAGAATTGATGCTTTTGAATTATGGTGCTGGAGGAGACTCTTGAGAGTCCCATGGACTGCAAGAAGATCAAACCTATCCATTCTGAAGGAAATCAGCCCTGAGTGCTCACTAGAAGGACAGATCCTGAAGTTGAGGCTCCAGTACTTTGGCCACCTCATGAGAAGAGAAGACTCCCTAGAAAAGACCCTGATGTTGGGAAAGATGGAGGGCACAAGGAGAAGGGGACGACAGAGGATGAGATGGTTGGACAGTGTTCTCGAAGCTACTAACATGAGTTTGGCCAAACTGCGAGAGGCAGTGAAGGATAGGCGTGCCTGGCGTGCTCTGGTCCATGGTCCATGGGGTCACGAAGAGTCGGACACGACTGAACGACTGAGCAACAACAACAATGATATAATTTTCAATAAAGATTATTTTTTTAAAAAAATAAAATAAATAAAATAAAAGAATTTTGGGCAGTACATTTGTTTCTTTTTGCTTCTATATTTTGAGATGGGACACTGTACATGTCAGGTAATCAACCAATGCACATAACATAATTCATTTTCAATTAATTACAAATGGGTTGCTGAGAAAAAAAAATCAATATATAAGTTGCCTTGGGGTTGCTAAATGGAAGAAATGCTTAATAAGTTTTGAATATCATTTCTCTCCTGCAGTAAACATTCCTGCACCATTGGTGGTATGGAAATAGTTTGGGTTTTTTGTGGAATCAGTATTAATAAATGGAGTGGTGGATTTTTGTTGCCTTTTTCGTTTTGTTTAAGACACTAGATCAGCCTTCGCTGACCTTCTACACTCCAGACATATTGGACTAGGACTCCTATTAGTCCCAGCCATCATAAACTAATGAACACTTCCTAGATTCATAAATGGATCAGAACAGAGATGTGCAAAATCCTGAGGATAATTATTTCTCCAAATTTTGCAACCAAGTTCTTGGCTAAACATAAAATAAAATGCTGAATGAATACAAAATATGTACTTTAGGGATGCAAAAAAATGCTTTAAAACATGTATATTGTTGTATATACAATACACACACACACTACAAATTGTTTATATACAGTAGATTTTTTTTTTCATTTAAAAATCATAGGTTAATGTGGAAATGGGATGAAATAGGGACATGAATAAAGACATGTGAAAATGCTATGGGACACAACTTCTGTATCTACACCCTATTGAAACACTACACTGTTCAGTGTTCAAAAGGTCAAAAGGGTGTGTTTCTGCTTTCCTTCCTATGTGGGGGCCGGGGGAAGCATAATTTGAACTGGTTCATTGTGGAAACGAACTGGAGGGCTGTTTCACGTTAAAAATATTTTGTTATTTCGAACAATAGGTTACGCTAACAAAGACTTTTTAGGTAGTGCTTTGGTTTCTCGGTCTATGGAAGTGGATTATAAATGAAATAAAAGGCAAACCCTTACAACTTGTGTGAAATACGCTTCAAGTTTTGGGCTTTTGGTCTATTTTGTTTTATCCTGCTTGAAAGTAATGGTCCACTCATTTATACTCCAATAGTTTACAGTAAAATCAACCTCAATGAACACTGAGAGAATGAATAAAATAGTTCACCTACTTTAAGTGGAATACTTTTTTTCCTTTTGCTTTATCATTCCCACAGAGAACCTGGACTCATGAGTTATGGGTCTTTCTCTCTCACATGAGAGAAACGTTACCCTCATCCTTCATAGGTGAGAGACTCTGTACTTGTACTGAATTTATCCAGTTCCTGCTCACCATAAAACTGAAGACTTACCTTCCGAATTGGAGAACCTGCACTGAAGTGATGAATGTCATCAATATATGCCAACACAGACCTATAAAGTACCATGGGATGAAGAATGCCAAAGTGTTACTGCATTCGTCTAAATAATGTAAAGTAGCCCTGTATGTTAAAAAAAAAATCATCTCTATATTTTCAACTGTTCTTTATGTCAATTTACGAGAAAAAGACACTGCTCTCAATACAAGAGGGAGGGGATGTTTTGGCCAAGTTATTATGGGTAGAATGCAGGCTTTGTCTATTCTTACCTTACATTTGAGGTAATCAATATGGGTTTGACAGTCCACCCCCCTCCCCTCAAAATAATCCCTCCAGTGATCTTCATTCGATAATCTTTTGGAGTGTTATTCATGTTACAGGTAGGTAGCCGTGTTGGTCTGCCATAGTCAAAACAAAATATAAAAATAAAAAAAATCCTTCCAGTAGCACCTTAGAGACCAACTAAGTTTGTTCTTGGTATGAGTTTTCGTGTGCATGCACACTTCTTCATTCTTCATTCATGCTTGCAAACTCCATGAGGTCCTTAGCAGGCCACTCAGTGCAAGGAGGCAGTGAGAGATTTTACTTTCTTGGGCTCCATGATCACTGCAGATGGTGACAGCAGCCACGAAATTAAAAGACTCCTGCTTCTTGGAAGAAAAGCGATGTCAAACCTAGACAGCATCTCAAAAAGCAGAGATATCACCTTGCCGACAAAGGTCCGTATAGTTAAAGCTATGGTTTTCCCAGTAGTGGTGTATGGAAGTGAGAGCTGGACCATAAAGAAGGCTGATCACCGAAGAATTGATGCTTTTGAATTATGGTGCTGGAGGAGACTCTTGAGAGTCCCATGGACTGCAAGAAGATCAAACCTATCCATTCTGAAGGAAATCAGCCCTGAGTGCTCACTGGAAGGACAGATCCTGAAGCTGAGGCTCCAATACTTTGGCCACCTCATGAGAAGAGAAGACTCCCTGGAAAAGACCCTGATGTTGGGAAAGATGGAGGGCACAAGGAGAAGGGGACGACAGAGATGAGATGGTTGGACAGTGTTCTCGAAGCTACTAACATGAGTTTGACCAAACTGCAGGAGGCAGTGGAAGACAGGAGTGCCTGGTGTGCTCTGGTCCACGGGGTCACAAAGAGTTGGACACGGCAACAACAACAAGTGCAAGGAGGATGAAGAGGCTACATAATATGTGCTTGATAGCAGTTTGTTATTATTTTTTTTAAGTGAATCAGATTACTTTTAAATAAATCAGTAGAATTTTTATTAAAGAAAAAGAGGGAGAAAAATTTCAGAGGAAGGATTTCTTTAAAAACCACAATTAGCAAGCATGCTGATCTCAGGTGCTCAGTAGCCTATCTCCTTAGCACCCTGTACTTCAGTTAAACCCAGGAAAAAGTTCCTCCCATTTTTATTTTTATTTTTATTGGGAGGTGAGGCCAGCTGCAAATGTTTCATGGGGTGGAGGGAATATTATTTTTTAGGTTAGTGAATGACCCACTTTCAGCAGAAGAGAATTTATGGAAGATAGATATGATAATTGTGACTAGAGTTGTTGCTAAATTGCAGAAAGGGATATTGGTAAGATATTTTGCCCAGCCTCAGATGGTAATAATGCTTTGAAGAAGATTAGATCAAATTGCTATCTCACATATGAGGAGGCCTCTCACCTTTGTTGCACACGATTAATTCATCACTATCAGGCAGATCACAGAGCTCTCTGGGCAGGTTGCGTCCCTTTAAATACTCTATTTCAGAATTCCCATCAGCTGACCAGGAAAACACGTCATGTGGGAAAGAGACACATTACTAGTCCTCTCCATTTGTTCATGTGCCTAATATCAGACCAACATATGAGAAGGAGCTATAAGGAATCCTACAGTGCTAGTAAGCTGAATTGGGTTGCCTTGTGTGATTTAAGTGAGTGAGCAGATAATTCCTTATTATTACTATAATCAGGCAATGGCAATTAATTCTGACTTCCCAGTGTGTTTGCTAATAAAAGAATCTTCCTCATAATCAACACAACCGTGACATGCTGGGCAAGATTATTAAAACAATAACAAAAAAGCAGTGTGTTATTTCATTAAATTGTGGCACTACACTTACTAGCCGACAATGACTTGTTGTTCACTGGCAACTTGGAAACTAGGACCCAGCACTTACAAGCCTCAAGAGAGAAAGCCACTAGCAAGGTAGAGTCTGTGCAAATAGTTTAAAATCAGTTGTATTGCTTCAGCTGTCTATTAGGAAACATTTCTAGTGGATCATTAATTAACACATTGTGGAAACAGGTTTTTGCTGACTTGTTTACAAAAACAAGAGATGGAGGACTGTTTTGTCTGGCCATTCTGGGCCCTGAAGTAAAATGTTGTCGCATGAAGTGGTTTCAATTAATGGATGACTGAAACCCTACATTTTCCCCCAGGACACTCCATCTCCTCCCCACTTGCCCAGTTTTCTATTTCCTCTCCAAACATCAGCTAGCATTTCATGGATACTGGGCATCTGCAATCCTCACTGGTCTGCTTTGAGGTTGCCCCCTTCCCCAAAGATCTGTTGTACTTCCACAACCCTTGGGAATATCCCCATCTTGTATGTGGCTTTGGTTACATAAGAACCGGCACTTGAAGACTGAGATCACTATTGGTATATATGACTTGCTGTCTGCTATTTTATTGATGGCTGAGGATTTGCAAGTCTAACTGGTTGTCGTCAGCATCTCCAACAACCTCGTCCCTGTCTGCTCCACACCTGACTTTCCTACATCATCTGAGTTCTTAACTGAAGAGAAAGTTTTGAGGGGTGTTCAGCAAAATGTGATTTGAAGCCCATTTCAATTGGGGGCAAAGTGTAGGTTCCCAGTCCATTCAGGAATATTGTAGGGCTCACACCCTAGGCTCACGTGTGTTCTTTTGCATGAGCGAGGAAGGACCAATGTTGTTGTGGAATTTGAAAGAAAAGGAAGAAGAACATTGCAAAATTTTGAGGAATTTCAATTTCAATGGATAGCTGTGTTTCAGCCTGCATATTGGGTGGTATTCAACTTCGATCTGCTGATATTAATGGACCCAGCTTAGTTGTGTTCATTAATTTCAAACATAGCTGAATACCATTCATCCTTTGAGAAGTGTTCTAGAGAGGATGATCAGGTCAGAAGGATGAGTGGGAGGAACTCAAAAGAGCTAGAGTCTGATGGACCCCAAGGAGGATCCCAGTGGGTTGGGAGAGGCTCCATTGACTCCACAAGAGTAAGAAGCTGTGGGTCCTGAAAATGTAGGAACAGATCCCAAGGAGGGATCAAGCAGAATCTCTCTCTCTTTCTCTCTCTTTCTCTCTCTGCATCTTGTAATCCACAAAGGAGGACATATGCAAGCTTGCACCCAAGCTTAGGGCATGTGTTTGGAATGATATTCTGTACTTTCTACCCAACAGGATTTTGCCTGTGTTCTCCTTGCAACTGCATGGAACAATGCATGACTGAGACCTTGAATTTGCAAGGAAAGCATTTTAAATTTACTTAACAGTGCCTGGTCAGCTCATTGTAATAGGAGTAGAAAGAGGTCAGCTGCTGTGTACAGCTGAACAAGATAAAAAAAAAGCTTTAACAACCTATATCTCTAATGCTATTTAGGTATACTGCACTTTAATTTTTGTGAGCTTAATCTCTTCTATTGCAGCTCCCTCCCTGCAAAAGGGTGTGCAAAGCCTGCTTTAGCAGGAGGTGGGGGGTGGAGAGGCAAGCAGCAGTTTCTCGGCTGTAGCCTGCTTTAGCGGGAGCCGGAGGTGGTGTAGGGGGCAAGCAGCACCTCTCCGCTACAGCGGAGAAGCTGCTGCTAGCCCGTCCCCCCCGCCCAAGCCTGGCCAGCGCCCCCTTCATTTTGGCGCCCTAGGCAATTGCCTAGTTCGCCTTAATGGACGCGCCGGCCCTGCTTTGACACACAGCACATTTTGATATTTTTTTGTTATAATCAGAAGTCCAACAATCTTAAGTCAAATGAAAGAAACGGGAATAACACATCCATTTAGTGTCAGTACTGAGGTTCACCAGAGGTAAATATTGATGGAGGACTAGTTGGTTTGCTAGCCTCCCTTCTCTGTCTTGTGGTACAGGGCTATAGTTCTTGCTGGTTGGTTTAGTTATGAGGAAGTTTACAGTGTTGGAGATGGTTTTGATTCCTTCTGTCTGCATCCCCTTGCTCACTTCTTTTACTTCCAGCTGTGCCGGGGATAAACTCTGTTTCAGTCCTCTATAACATATTACCCAAAGTAAGGATTTTTGAATCATGACTGCTGAATTTATCAGTGCAAAGCTGTGGAGTGGAAAATGTTTGGCAATAAAAGTGTGATTTTCAAAAGTAGGAAAGTGACAATCGTACATTTGCAGTGGGAGGCTGCAAAGTGAAGTGGAGTGAATTTATGAGAAACCTTTAAATGTGATGTGAGATAAGGAGCTTCTGGGAAGCTTTAAACGAGGGGCAGGAAATGGATATACCGGTACTTTTGGTTGTGCTGAAGAAGAGAAAAGACAGAAGAGGGTTATAAAATATGTAAATAACTTTCTGCCAGGCAGTTCAGTATCTATAAAGAAATAACTACATTTCTTCCTCCCCTCTTCCTTATTAAGCTTTACAAAAGCTTCTTCTCATAATCAGTTAGCATGTTTTGTTGTGGCGTTCCTTCCGATTTCTGCTCATTTTTTAAAAACATGCATATTTTATTCATGTTTATGTTATACACCTTTGCAATGAAAAGAATATTGTGTTGTGTTGCTATCATGTAAGCCCTTTTGAAAGCTTTTATAGCAGCAAAAAAAACAAAAAAACAAAACAAAAAAACAGCCTAGAAATAATAAATAAATTGGCTACAGGAATAGCTCAGCTCAATTGGAAATTAGCCTTGAAGAATTTTATCAGGCCCTCCAAGTTTCCCTATTTTCCAGGGACAGTCCTGGATTAACAGAAGCCATCCCAGTTTCTGATTTGATCCCAGAATGTCCTGCTTTTCCTTCGGACATCCCTATTTTCAGCAGAGAACTTTTGGAGGGTATGGAGTTACATGATGGCCAAGCCAATGAGATAAGTAACTATACAACCTTTAGAAGACATCTGAAGGCAGCCCTGTATGGTGACGTTTTATAATGTTTAATGTTTTGTTTTGTTTTTATATATGTTAGAAGCCGCCCAGAGTGGCTGGGGCAATCCAGTCAGATGGGTGGGGTATAATAATAATAATTATTATGGAATACGCCGTCTCTATTTTCTTCAGAGAAATGTTGGAGGGTATGCTTTATGTTCCAGGCTTCATCTAATTCACATTTTATTGCTCTGATTTTTATACTGCTGCTATTTTTAATGTGGATATAACAGAGTCAATGGAACAGATTCAAAAGAAGTCTCAAAGCAGTTTACAGATTTCAACAAAAAATAAATCAACATACAAATGGAGGAAGCAATCATGTATGCTGCTTTGGATAGACTAGAGAAAGACTGGTCACGAGGACTGGATATCTGGTTTTCAACACTGTGATATATCACCAGCTAAACGTTGAATATACCAATATATCATGATGTCCGAAATAAGGGTGGAGCTCTACAGAGGCATTGGCTTTGTGATTTTTGCATTGTGGTTTTTGCCAGCACCAGCTCTTGCGATTCGCTGCCCCCCTTGCAGGAGGCAGGGGAGAGCTGAGCTGGCAGAGTTAATGGGGGCTGCAGGAATCGAGAGAAGCGTTGGCTGGCTTCACCGGTTTTCCCCACATTGAGAAACTGGTGACTGGGAGTGGCTGCAGAGACCATATAACACCAGTCCTGAAATACCTACATTGGCTTCCAGTACGTTTCCGAGCACAATTCAAAGTGTTGGTGCTGACCTTTAAAGCCCTGAAGGGCCTCAGTCCAGTATACCCCCATGGTTCAGCCAGGACACTGAGGTCCAGCTCCGAGGGCCTTCTGGTGGTTTCGTCACGGCGAGAAGGGAAGTTGCAGGGAACCAGGCAGAGGGCCTTCTCAGTGGTGGCACCCACCCTGTGGAACACCCTCCCATCAGATGTCAAGGAAATAAACAACTATCTGACTTTCAGAAGACAACTGACGGCAACTCTGTTTAAGGAAGTTTTTCATGTTTGATGTTTTATTGTGTTTTTAATATTCTGTTGGGAGCTGCCCAGCCAGATGGGTGGGATATAAATAATTTGTTGTTGTTGTTGTTGTTGTTGTTGTTGCATAGCACACACACATACACACATCATGATTCCCAATATATTGCCAGGTCAAAAATTATGAAACAGATATCATGATATGGACTTTAAACCGTATGTGGGTGGTATAGCAATATACTGGCCAGCCCCAGTGGTCCCCATCAGGATTGTGAGGAAACAGAGCATTGTGATATCAGGGCAAGTTGTAGCTGGTGTCAGAAAAGCAGGAGGGAAGAATTAGCTACCAGTATGTAACTGCTTGTTTTCACAACAAGGTTCATTGTTTTTTATCATTGGGGCTTCTGCTGGGTCATGTGGGATAGCAAGATTCACTGCTCAAGGATTGTGTGCAGTTGGAGGAGCAAGCCAAATTCCAGTGTCGTCCCCAACAAATGCAGCTCACCCCACGGAGCGTGATTCTTTGAAAAATCGCACACGGCAATTGCATTTTATTAGTTCAGAGACTTCATTTCCCCAAACCTCAGATTGCTACAAATCCTCTGTAAACACTAGGACACAAAGGAAGAATGCTTTCAGTACCAAAAAAAAAAAAAAAAAGTTGATTGCTTTCTGTAGCACTTCCTCCTTAGCAAACCGCGGTCTTCCAAAGATGCTCAACATTAGTAAACAGCTTACATCACACCTCATGTAATGAATTTATTTCGGCATTAATAAACATGAAAACACTTTGCTGCTGTCAAGGAAGAAAAAAAACCTCTGGAAATAGCTGTTATCCCAAAGGCATCCCCCCACACACAAATCACAGGAAGCTGCAGTTTTGCTTGGCTCAATAGAAATTTCAGTGCAAAGTCCCCCTGAAATATTAAGCCTTCTATGAATCCATTAAAGTTCCAAACTTTAAAACATTTACCAGAGTTTTCAGCCTGCACAGACAGCGGGGTTTATTTGTTGTTCTTTTAATCCTGGATTGTAAGGACCCAAATTAACAGAGCGTGCCAGTTTGTATATATTACACACTGGAAGACAAAATCTTTACAGATAAAATCAATATGAAGAAGAAGCTACTTGGTATACAGGGAGAACTTTAAACCAAGGAAACAGACTACTGATAAATATAAATTTATTGAAAGGCCCAGAAACTGGAATCTGAGAATCAAACCTGAGATCTGCTGGAATGGTGGAATTTGGATTTGACATATCTTGTGTTTTCCCTGCTAATCTTGAGCTACACCTAGATAAGACCCTTAGCCCAGCTCATCTGGCAGAACCTAAGCCACTGTGAGCCCCCCCATAAGAGGGCATGGCTTCCTCTTCCTCCCCTCTCTCTTTTTTAAATACTGCTTAATGTCACTGGTGCCCCACACCTGCTGCTACTACTACCTGCTGCAGCCATACCCAACCCACACTTGTTAGGAATTTTCTCCTGTCTGCATTACTCAAATAGGTAATTCAAACCAATTGGGGTCAACACCTAATCACTACTGCATGAAATCAGGCAATTTTGGCTTTGTGCTGATACCACCAAGGGCAAAACTAAGTCAGTTCAGAATGAAGGCAGTGCATGTGAAGTCAGTTCAGAATGAAGGCAGAATATGTGAACAATAGCCCAAGTAATTTCCAAGGGGCTCCTTCAATGCTGCCAAATATGTTCACAAACGCACATAGAAAGTAATTCTTCCTCAGCCTTAAGGATTATTACAGGCTGTCAAGCAATTCATTGTTGTGTCCACTGAGCTGACCATTCTGGCAAAAAGCTAGATTTGTGTGTGTGTGGGGGGGGGTTGTCCTACTTTTTCCTGGGTTGAAATCTATCCTAGTAGCTAATGAAAAGAAAAGTTTATGTCAAGGAAGCAGACCCCAGGAGCAAGTTCCCCAAGACGACTTTGAGGGGATGGTGCGTTAAAAAAATAACTTGACAGTGTCCTCTTAAACAAGTAGTGAGTGGTATAATTGGATGCTATTTTCCCAATCTCATTAGCATATGTTATCGGGAGCTGGAATTAATTTGCTGTCAGTTTTCTCTGTTGCTTTTTGAGATATTGAAAAGTGCACAGAAATATATATATGAAATCAGAGAGATCTATAAATACCCCAATCCCTGTACCACAATGACCTTTTCAATATTCTGTGTTTAGGCCACTTGACCATTTCGTGTCTCCATTAATTACTGTCTTTTCCTGATGGGGGAAAAGGGGGAATACTTTAACCCTGAGTCCTAAAGCTTAATGGCATAGTTGGAAAGAAAGTTCATGATGCATCTAGTACAGGCGTTAAGAACCTGTTGCTAGACTCCAACTCCCATCAGCCCTGACCAGCATGGTCAATGGTCAGAGATGGTGGGAGTTGTAGCCAACAACATATGAAGGTCCACAAGCTCCCCATCCCTAATATACAGTAGGGCTGTATACTACCTATGAAACATCTCAACGCAATATAATTATATATAAAAAAGTCAACAGTAACTACAGCAGACATCTTTCAATTCCTGCAATGTATTTGAGCAATCTGGAACTGCCTCAACATTGTAGGGCCCTCAGTTTGGCCTGATGTCATGTTCTCCTGTCAGGGACTGGACATCGGAGGAGGAATGGTGGAGACAGCCCCCCCCCTTTCTGCTAAACCTTCCCTAGAAGAGGAGGGTAGTATAGATTTACAACAGTGGTTTGCAGAAGGTCACGACTCAGAGACAGAAGAGGGGAAAAGCTGGGAGATAATGGAAGAGGAGGTGGGGGCAGCAGAACCAGAGCAGCTGGCTGACACATTATCATTAGAAAGCATTCTTGACCCCCCTTCTCCTAGGACCCAGCCTGCATTGACAGTAGTAGAACAGAAAGCTCAGAGGCAGAAAGTGCAATTGGCCAGTGCAGGGACAATGTACAATAGGAGAGATGGAGGTGGTGGGACTTTACATGGAGCAATGCCATTACTGGAATGGAGAGGGACTTTTCAAAGCCTCTCTCTGTGAATGTTGAGAATAAAGGACTTGGTAAGATACTGGAACTTCTGGGCGAACCTCAGGGGCAGCCCCATGTAGAGTGTAGTGCAGTAGTCCAACAATGTGTCAGTAGTGGGTGAGCCAAAGGCAAAACTGAGCAGAGCAATGGATGTGACTCTTATCTTTGTATATATGGCTACATTCAAGCCATGTAAAAATTGAAGGCTTCCATATATATTTTTCCATCTTGGCAGTCAAAAGGATGCATTCCAGTTGGGCAAATTACACTTCAGCAGGTCTGGTTAGGAATGTGGGGCAAGTCCCAAGGGCCACATTGGGTCCATGGGCCTGAGGTTCCCTACCCATGCTTAAATTAAATTAAATTAAATTAAAAGACACCTGCTTCTTGGAAGAAAAGTGATGACAAACCTAGACAGCATTTTAAAAAGCAGAGACATCACCTCACCGACAAAGGGCTGTGTAGTTAAAGCTATGGTTTTCCCAGTAGTGATGTATGGAAGTGAGAAGCTGGACCATAAAGAAGGCTGATCACTGAAGAATTGATGCTTTTGAATTATGGTGCTGGAGGAGACTCTTGAGAGTCCCATGGACTGCAAGAAGATCAAACCTATCCATTCTGAAGGAAATCAGCCCTGAGTGCTCACTGGAAGGACAGATCCTGAAGCTGAGGCTCCAATACTTTGGCCACCTCATGAGAAGAGAAGACTCCCTGGAAAAGACCCTGATGTTGGGAAAGATGGAGGGCACAAGGAGAAGGGGACGACAGAAGACGAGATGGTTGGAAAGTGTTCTCGAAGTTACGAACATGAGTTTGAGCAAACTGTGGGATGCAGTGGAAAACAGGAGTGCCTGGTGTGCTCTGGTCCTTAGGCTCATGAAGAGTCGGACAAGACTATATGACTAAACAACAACAACCCATGCTTTAGATTGTACACATCTTTATGCCCTTATTCTCATATGGTTGCAAACATTATCTGTCCCCGAACAAATATATAAGACAAATATATTTGAGAGCTGTGCACATCTTTATTTACTGCATGCTATCACTCTCCAGAAACTATCCCAAGAATAAAAAAATACATATTGGCTTTTTTTAAAAGGTGCCAATCTCTAAGCATTTGCCAACCCAAACAAGGCACTTCCCCACCCATCTTTAAAAACCGAGATGTACGATTACCAAGCATTTTTTGTTAAGAGATATCTGAACTCTGTTCGTCTGTTAGCCTTGTCAGGCTGAGCTAAATCTTCTCAAGTTCTGACATTTCAGAAAGTATAATACCCATGTCTGGCTGTGCACATGAATCCAAGCCGGAGAAAAGAATATAAAGACTTGGGCTTATAGCTCTGCAGGGGATCCTTTTAGCGCCTAGCACTTATATAGACAATTGCTACTACAGAAAATAGCTCTTTATCTCTCTCCTGTGCTGTTTGTGTCTGATTCTTGGCAACCTTTTTTTTGGGGGGGGGACACTTTTATAGTGTGGATGAGCTCTGAAGAGGACTTTAAGCAGCAGGACTGAAAGCCACGCCACTGTCTCCCTCTCAAAATGATACCAGTGAAGTAGTAGTAGTAATTATTACTATTATTGTTTGTTTGTTTGTTTGTTTGTTTGTTTGTTTGTTTATACCCCACCCATCTGGCTGGGTTTCCCCAGACACTCTGGGTAGCTCCCAACAGAATATTAAAAACACGATAAAACATCAAACATTAAAAACTTCCCTAAACAGGGTTGTATACTTGTACCCAGAGTTTGGGACTTGGACTGGCAGCAACTGGGTTTGAATCCGCACAAAGCTCATTAGAAGCAGACTTTTTTGAGTTGGAAGGAATTAAAATTATAAACACCCGATCGGCCATTGAGGAAACCAGAAACTGGGCTTGACGGGCCATTGGCCAGATCCAGCTGTGTTCTTCTAATGTTTTCAATAGTGCTATGCTGTGCTGTGGTTTGTTAAGAATGCTGGAACTCTAGCTCTGTGAAGTCAGCACCCATAAACTACAGTTCCCAGAATTCTTTGGGGGAAAGCAGTGACTATTAAAGTGGTACTGTAGTGCTTTAACTGTGTGGTGTGGATTTGGCCATGAACTACTCCCTAAACTCTTTTGCAGCTGCACACTACAAAGGAAGATCGATTGTGGTGAATGCAAGCTGTCATTCAAAGAATGCCATCATTCACTATATTCTCATTGAATAACTCTCAATAAGCTTCTGGCAAGCCCTGCGATTTCCTGGAACACATTTTAAAAGGGTTTGTTCTAGATCAGGAGAATGTTTGATTAAGTATCATGGCCCAGCAGAAAAGAAAATCAAAAGCTATTCCAGTTGTGGTGTTCACAATGAATTTCACTATAACAGTCAAATCTCATAGGCATTATATCATTCAGAGCAGTTTGGCTGGAGTTGAAATGAGTAGAGTTGCCACTGAATTTCACCTGAAGCAATATTATGAGGGTAATATGGAGGTTCCTGCTGAGGCAAACATTTGAGGAACTTGAAGGGAAACAACAAAAAAGAAAAGGTTCAGTTAGATAAGAAGGCATTTCTCAGTGGGGCTCCCAGCATCCCTACTCAATACCAACACAAAACATTAACGTGGGTTTGTTTATTAATTAAAATATTTTAAATTCTTCCTATACTGGTTGATCTCAGACCAGGATACATCATCAACATCATTCTTTATTCGACCGTCAGTCAGAAAAGATACATTTATCCATACAGAATTAAAACATCTAAAACATCTAAAGGAACTTTAGAATAAAACATAGCCAGCACTAACATGAAGCTATACAGATAAACCCATGTCAATGCAATCAATCTTAGTCTTACGACGCTTAAGAGCTAGAAAAAGAAATTTGGCCACCAAGGAAGCTGTTTTTCCCATAACATTAGGAATAGGAATAATTTATTATTGGCCAAGTACATTTTCCAACATACTTGGAATTTGTTTCGGCTACATTGCAATGTAAACATACAGACACTGTTCCTCTCACAATACAAAGAAGCAAAGAAACCCCACCCATAATTTACCTCCCCTTCAGCTATACAACTACGAATTTAACAATTTAATGGCACAAGGGAAAAAACTATTCTTGTGCCTGGCCGATTTTGTATATGAAGTCCTGTAGCGACGTCCAGATGGAAGTAAATCAAGCAGATGATGACCGGGATGTAAAGGATCTGCTACAATTCTCTCTGCTCTCTTCCTAACTCGGGTAGCATAAATTGTCTCTATTGAAGGCAAGCTAACACCAATTACCCTTTCTGCAATTCTTACAGCTCATTGGAAATATAAAATATGTATTTCAACAAATATAAAACCTGTCTTTCTCTGGATAGAGAGGTAAATTGAGATAAGAATGGGGGCTATAAGATTTTGCCTGAAATCTGTATAGAAAGGGCAGTTCAAGAGAATATGTTCAGTGGACTCTCCCAGGGCACAATGACAAGTTCTCTGGGCGTATGGGACTCCCCTGTACCTTCCCCACAATACCACAGATTCGAGGACATTTAATCTAGCCGCTGTGAGGAGTCTACGGTATTCCACATAGTGGATTTCCGCGAGATAAGGAGCTGGTGTAACCTGATAGATCTGCTCCCCCAGGAACATCCCTGGTTTCACAAGGGCTATGTCCTCTTGTCTAGCAATATCACTCAGTCTCTGGGAGATCACAGCTCTGGCTTGACTATATGTCATAGACTCCAGGTAAAGATGTGACAATCCGCAGGCCTGTACTTCATTTATGATCTCCCTTTCCCACAATGATTGCAAATCATCCCTCAGTATCAAGGGGGCCATACCCACTGGTTTAAAGCATAGTCTGAGCCACTTGAAGGGAAACAACAAAAAAGAAAAGGTTCAGTTAGATAAGAAGGCATTTCTCAGTGGGGCTCTCAGCATCCCTACTCAATACCAACATAAAACATTAATGTGGGTTTGTTTATTAATTAAAATATTTTAAATTCTTCCTATACTGGTTGATCTCAGACCAGGATACAAGAAAACAGTAATAAAGCAAAAAAGTGTTTGAACTCTTACATCCATAAAACATAAGAATTCACAATAGTCATAGCATACAATCTGAAACACTAAACAAACAGCACAAGAAAGCCAAATATTAATCTATCCTTAATGTTGATAATTTCTGAGTAAAAAGTGAGGTTTTAACTTGGTGTTAAAATGCGGCCGTCAGGTCCAGCCTGATTTCTGAGGGGAGGGCATTCCATAACAGGTGGACAGTGGTGGAGCCAGTGTGGTGTAGTGGTTAAGAGCGGTAGACTCGTAATCTGGGGAACCGGGTTCGTGTCTCCACTCCTCCACATGCAGCTGCTGGGTGACCTTGGGCTAGTCACACTTCTCTGAAGTCTCTCAGCCCCACTCACCTCACAGAGTGTTTGTTGTGGGGGAGGAAGGGAAAGGAGAATGTTAGCTGCTTTGAGACTCCTTCAGGTAGTGAAAAGCGGGATATCAAATACAAATTCTTCTTCTTCTCTCTCATCTGCTTATTATCCATTTATTTCAATTATATATATGCACCAATTGATGCATACACACCTCCTGCTCTGGAGGGTAGGAATTGAACCAGTGGCTTCAAGATACAGGAAACATCAGAAAGAACTTTCCTGGCAGTAAGAGCTGTTTAATAGTGGAACGGTCTCCCTCCAGAGGTTGTGGACTCTCCTTCCTTGGAAGTTTTTAAGCAGAGGTTGTATGGCCATCTGGAATGTGGAGGAGAGCTCCCCTATCAGATTTTAATTTGGGGTCAGAATATGTGGGTAGAGGTACTCCCTCACGTTATTGCAATCTTATGCCGTTCGGCGCTCTAAAAGTCATCGCCAACACCTGAAAATTAAACCAGGAACATATTGGCAGACAAGCAAATAACATGTAAACGTTAATCGATGCAACCGATACAAAATGCATTTTCATGTAATGTTTGATACTTCCAGCTGATGAAGGTGGATACATTGAAACAGGGCCCTATCCTGGTTTCTGATCCATAACTGACTTCTTACTTCTGCTCAATGATTGAAACTAAGATCTTCATATCAAACCTGACTAACATGAACTTGTCTCTATTCAAAGGCTCTCATTTCCAATACTGTAATGGATTATTGTGTTGTACATATCCCTGTGAGTTTGAGTTTGTAATCTCTGTCTGAATATATGTATAGGGGGGACAGGTCAGCCACAAATGCCTGCTCTTCCTGGCAGGAGATCGCCGTATTCTGCAGTATGAGGGCCTCAGGGGGGATGATGTTCACGTCCACAGTCCAGAAATTCCCCTTGGCCCTGGGCTTGGAGGGTTCCTTCAGCACCTTGTAGAAGCAGTCGTTAGAGGACAGGTTGTGGCGGATCGAGTCCTTCCATCCCTGGTAGCCTTCCTTGAAGAAGGGGAAGAGGGTGCTGATCTCGTGGATGATCTGTGACAATTTGATGCTTCCGGCTTGGAGAGTTCTGGATGGCCAGTGCAATCATTGCCAAATAGGTGTAGGGGGTTTGGGGTGCCGGTAGTAGTTTTTCTTCTTCCTCTTCACCTTCCTGCCCGCCTCCTTGGCTGGACTCTCGGCCTGAGAATATATGTATTTGAATGGATTAGTTTTTGTTATAATTTACTATTGATTTGCGAGTAGGGATTACTCCCTTTATTGAAACTAATATTGGCCAGAGTTCTTGGTGTTTTTGTTTCTTCCAGTACACTGGCATTAGTTCGCCTGTCTTGCCAAGTGATGTGTAATTTTTTTTCAGAGACAACAGCATGGCACGGGTGAATAGGGTGTTGGAGCGGCAGTGGAGCATTTTGCCAAAAGCAACAAAACATCCTAGGACGGCCATGCTGACAAGTGTTCCTGGAAAGATACCCCCATCCTTTATCCACAATAGGAACAAAGCAAAAAGCACACACGAAAGGAAAGAGGGAAACCAATAAGCCACAACGGGTGTTTCCCTCCCTTTCCCAGTCCTGTGGAAAGTCATGGGCCTCGAGGTGTTCTGGAAGTCTGGTACACTTATTCCTTGTCATCTAGTGATGATCTGGGACTTTCCTAAGGCAAGCCAACAGGAATAGCTCACCCATATCCATTCTCCATTATGCTTTTAAACACTCATAAGAAATGTGCTCATTATGAAAGCTCACTTGCACATCTTATTTTGTTTCCTACAGCAATTATTAGCACCGCTGCATTTACCCGTAGATCAAAACCATGTCAGCTTGAGCAGTAACCTCAGCCAGAAATGAAATGTTAATTGAGGTTAATACATCAGTAAAACCCATCTTTTTTATTATTGTTAAGTCTTGTTTTTCTGTCTTGACTGACAGACTGCTTAGAGCACAAAATCAGCCCTTGTTAAAGGCTGTAATACCCACCCACCCCTAAACACACTTTTATTCAGCATGACACATTCACACTAATGGCATCTTAAGTTTCTCACATTTCAAAGTTGTCACTTTTCAAAGTAGCATCGCAGCATCCTGCCTTTGCAAGGCCTTTAGCACGAAGCAGGAAGAATGCCAAACTTCTCGAAAAACCAAGTGCCTTCTATCATGGACGTTTCCGCTGCCAACGCTGCACATTCCCTCAAGAAAATGGAACTGCAGTTGCCAACAGTCTGCTTCAAGCCTAAACATACAAGGGCAAAAGGTGAACAGGAGACTGCAGGTGCAGGGCATAATTTTCAACATTCAGATAGGGAAAGGTTATGGAAAATTGACTTAAACTTCTTGGCTTGTTGTACACTGAAAGAAAATTATATGGAAATGATATACCGGTGGTATTTGTCTCCCAGTAAGTTAGAGCCAAGGTCCATATAGTTAAAGCTATGGTTTTCCCAGTAGTGATGTATGGAAGTGAGAGCTGGACCATAAAGAAGGCTGATCGCCGAAGAATTGATGCTTTTGAATTATGGTGCTGGAGGAGACTCTTGAGAGTCCCATGGACTGCAAGAAGATCAAACTTATCCATCCTTAAAGAAATCAGCCCTGAGTGCTCACTGGAAGGACAGATCCTGAAGTTGAGGCTCCAGTACTTTGGCCACCTCATGAGAAGAGAAGACTCCCTGGAAAAGACCCTGATGTTGGGAAAGATGGAGGGCACAAGGAGAAGGGGACGACAGAGGATGAGATGGTTGGACAGTGTTCTCAAAGTGACTAGCATGAGTTTGGCCAAACTGCGGAGGCAGTGGAGGATAGGGGTGCCTGGCATGCTCTGGTCCATGGGGTCACGAAGAGTCAGACACGACTGAATGACTGAACAACAATAACAAAGTTAGCAAAAATGTATAAGACAAGTACAAATACCAGCTGGAAACGTAAAGAGAAAGAAGGTACCTTTTATCATATGTGGTGGTTGTGTAAGGTAATAAAAGCATTATGGGAAATGGGGGAAAAATATATATTTTATTTAGGAGACCACTGGAAGCGGATGAAAACATTAGCAGGATTTCAACAACTCTTGTAATGTAAGAAATGCTGTGGACAATATGGAGAGATACAAAATTTGGATTACGAAATAATATGCAGTTGAAAATGTTGACAATAGGACCCAAGGAGGGGAGGGTGGAGATTCAGAGAAATCTCTATATATGGTTATGTATTTGGTATTGTTATAACCTTTTACTTGTAAAATCAAATAATTTAAAAATAATAAAGGAGGCTGAGGGTGCACTCACCAGCTCTGCCCCCACCAATGGAGAAAGTGAGAAAGGGCTGTAGCTCAGCAGTAGAACCAGTGTCGGATTTATGTATAAGCTAAACAAGCTATAGCTTAGGGCCCCACTCTCTTGAGGCCTCCCCAAAAAATTAAAGGGAAAAAACCTGGATGTACATTTCCAAAATATAAGATAAAAAACAAATAAAATAAAACCTACATACAGCAACAGTGTTTTGTGTTGTGTAGGCTCCTATTTGTTATGTGCAAATGGCTTTAGATACCTATTTTGTTGTTGTTCAGTCATGTCCGACTCTTCGTGACCCCAAGGACCAGAGCACGCCTCTCGCAGTTTGGCCAAACTCATGTTAGTAGCTTCAAGAACACTGTCCAACCATCTCATCCTCTGTCGTCCCCTTCTCCTTGTGCCCTCAATCTTTCCCAACATCAGGGTCTTTTCCAGGGAGTCTTCTCTTCTCATGAGGTGGCCAAAGTATTGGAGCCTCAGCTTCAGGATCTGTCCTTCCAGTGAGCACTCAGGGCTGATTTCCTTCAGAATGGATAGGTTTGATCTTCTTGCAGTCCATGGGACTCTCAAGAGTCTCCTCCAGCACCATAATTCAAAAGCATCAATTCTTTGGCGATCAGCCTTCTTTATGGTCCAGCTCTCACTTCCATACATCACTACTGGGAAAACCATAGCTTTAACTATACGACCTTTGTCGGCAAGGTGATGTCTCTTGCTTTTTAAGATGCTGTCTAGGTTTGTCATTGCTTTTCTCCCAAGAAGCAGGCGTCTTCTAATTTCGTGACTGCTGTCACCATCTGCAGTGATCATGGAACCCAAGAAAGTGAAATCTCTCACTGCCTCCATTTCTTCCCCTTCTATTTGCCAGGAGGTGATGGGACCAGTGGCCATGATCTTAGTTTTTTTGATGTTGAGCTTCAGACCATATTTTGCTTAGATACCTATTAGGTCCATAAATTACCATATAGCATATATTCAACACAAAAAACAGTGACAATTTGTTGTTGACAAAGGACAGCTGGACATATAAAGGGCCCCATAACCTAAATCCAGCCCTGAGTAGAGCATCTGCTTTGCATTCAGAAGGTCCCAAGTTCAACTCCTGGCATCTCCAGGTAGGCCTGGGAGACACTCCTCTGCCAATTGATTTTTATTAATTTTCCAAATTTGTAACAGATCAGCAACAAATTAATTCAGATTTAACACAAATTTAAAAGTTGACTTTACACTCCCCCTTTCAACATGCTTCTTTCCCCTCCAGTCTTTTGCTGCTCACAATAAAATACTTTTTCTTAATTTCTAATACTTTCCCATCCATTCTCTATTTCCATCAACTGTGCATGTGCAATTTCTGCTTAGACTTTTATTTAAGTATGGACTGGGAGAGACTCCTGTCAAATGCTTTAGAGACCCACTCCCAGTCAGTGTAGATAATACTGAATACGATAGACCAGTGACCTGACTCATGCATGCTGGGCAAACCTGCTCCATTCCAACCTTCTCACACTGAGTTTCCGATCATGGGGAGCCTTCTAGAAAACTCCTTCAACCCTTCATATTAAAGTTTGTGAGCAAAGGGATTAGGGTGAAGACTTTGGGGTGCAGATGGTGTGTACACTCTCCAACTCCCTCTATAATTCTCCCTTCACATATTCAGGCTGAACACATAGAAAGGGATAATGTCAGAATTACACTGGACCCATAATTACTCTCATCTATGTAAAAGTATTAGATCTTACTTTGAATGTGGAAAAAATGTTTTGGCCAATGAGCACTCACACTTTATGTTGTGGGTGCCCTTTGTGGGATCATGCGCGGTGCTACAGTTCCCAGGGAACTTACTGGCAAACAGGGACTGGCCTGCCTCTCAGTGTTAAATAGTACACCTCTGGAGCCAGTGACTCAAGTTGTAAAGAAATCCTGTTTTTAGCTTCAGGGAACTCAAAGCAGCCATTCTGATTACAGTGGTACCTCTGGTTATGAACGGGATCCGTTTCCGGAGCCCCGTTCATAACCTGAAAGGTCCGCACCATGAAGCGCTGCGTCTGCACATGTGCGTGTCACGATTCGGCGCTTCCGCACATGCTTCCGCACACGTACTTCTGGGTACGGCGTGTTTGTAACCCGTGATGAACGCAACACTCAGTGTTCGTAACACGAGGTACGACTGTAGTGGGAGAGTCATTACACATCAATAGGCTAGTGTGTCTCCCAAGAGATTTGGTCTTATATGGCTCTATCTCTCAGCGACAGGGCAGAGGAGGAATGGTGGAAACTGCCTCCCCATCCTGACCCTCCCAGAGAGGAGGAAGAGGAATACAGTACAGATTTACAACAGCGGTTTGTGGGAGTTCACAGCACAGAGGCAGATGAGGGGGAAAGCTGGAAAATAATAGGAGAAGAAGAGCAGGCAGAACTGGAGTAGCAGCTGGCTGACATGATGTCATTAGAAAGCATCCCAAACTCCATCTCCCAGGACCTGGTGAGCCTTAAAAGTAGGAGAGCAAAGAACTCAAAGGGCACGTAGCAGCACCAATAGAAGTGATGAACAAAGAAGTGGGAGAGAAGGGTGGGTGGAGATTCACTCAGGACAATGCCATTATCCAAGATGGGTTCTATAGCCTCTCTCTGAGAGCCAGTGTGGTGTAGTGGTTAAGAGCGGTAGACTCGTAATCTGGGGAACCGGGTTCGCGTCTCCGCTCCTCCACATGCAGCTGCTGGGTGACCTTGGGCTAGTCACACTTCTCTGAAGTCTCTCAGCCCCACTCACCTCACAGAGTGTTTGTTGTGGGGGAGGAAGGGAAAGGAGAATGTTAGCCGCTTTGAGACTCCTTCGGGTAGTGATAAAGCGGGATATCAAATCCAAACTCTTCTTCCTCTTCTTCTTCTTCTTCTTCTTCTTCTTCTTCTTCTTCTTCTTCTTCTTCTTCTCTGTAAAGACTGAAATAAAAGAAGGACAGTAAGAAACTTCTAGCTCAGTTGATTAGAGCATGGTGCTGATAACACCAAGGTTGCAGGTTCAATCCCTGCGTATCCCTGCATTGCAGGGGGTTGGACTAGATGATCCTCAGGGTCCCTTCCAGCTCTACAATTCTATGATTCTATGATTCTATTTTCCTTGTTTTTATACTTCCTGGGCAAGCAGCTAGGGGGCCACTGACAGCATCCTGACACTATCTTGGGATACTGTACATCCGGGATGGGGAACCTGTGGCTGTCCAGAATCGGGATATATCTCTACCTTGGAAATCTCTGGCGAATTGATGTAAACATAAATGGGCTAGATGGACCAGTGATCTGACCTGTGACGCGACAGCCTAAGGATATGTTTATTGACACTTTCTTCAAAGAATAGTTCCCTGAAATTAAGGAAATGCCATAAGTGAGTGTAGAGAAAGAAGAAGTGGTTAAACGTGATTAACAGCTCAAATAAGTTTATGTGGAAAGTGTGGGAAATGTACGAGAAAACGAATTTAGGGGGAGTTCATTAACTTCCCAGAAAACAGATGTTTGGACATATGTCCAAGGGTGTGTGATATGCTGATAATGAGAATCTCCATCTGGGTAAGCCGCTCTATTAACATACGGCACACATTCTTTAGAGGGTTAGGTTATGGATATGAAAGAAGAATGGGAAATGTTGTAATTTGGGTAGTTATAACTAATTTGTTTATACACCCCCAAGACCACCACAGTGACACATGATTGGCTGGCTATTGGCACAAAATAACATTACTGCACAAACACAGTCTGATTTCTCTCCCATTTGCATTCCATGTGGTGTACAGTACCTGCCAACATTAGGCGCATCAGTCTTTTATCATGTCAAAGAAAAAACTACCTGCCGTCGGTGTTATCTCAATAGATTAGGCGGTTTAACATTAGTTTAACTACATAGTAGTTTACCATTGCACACAATCCCAATTGTATTGAAAAATTTAAATAATTCCATTTTGTCTCACTCCACTGTTGTAAAAATGAATCCAGCTGCCAACTTAATGGGTCGCTGTGCCTCCATGACTTACACATTCCCCTCCATCTTCCCAGAAATTTATTTGCAATATTATCTACATTTATTCGCTGCACATAGAAGCAAATATTATGTTTCCTACCTTCTTTCCAGCTGACCAAAGGGACCTGCAAAGTCCTTGCTTATGAAGTGCTGAGCCTTGATTATTATTTAAAAACAAATATTTTATGGTAGGTTTATAAAACATTTATATATATATTTTTTGCATTTGCATACCATATTGAAACTGCAACATTAGGGTTCAGCTGAATTATATTGCAGAAGTTCATATTCAGTAGCCGATTTCTAATAAAACTTTTCATTTTTTGGTATACTGTACTTTATTTAATTTTAACATGACATATATATTAAACACATATCTTACCTGAACCCTTGGCCTTCTTGGCTGATAAAAACTAGCAGGGAGGGGACAGCTGGCTGGACCAAGGAAGTGATTACTGCCTTCTTGCGAGAGGGAGTGGTCTCTGACTGTTTGAAGGAGGCAGTGGTAAAACTACTCAATAAACCCTCCCTGGATTTGGAAAATATAAGCAACTGCAATCAAGTTGCCAATCTCCCCTTCTCAGGAAACGTTCTTGAGCAGGTGGTCATGCACTAGGTCCAGATGCTCCTGGAGGAAACATTTTTTAAGATCCATTTCAATCACAGTTTAGGCCTGGTTTTAGCACAGAAACTGCTTGGGTCTCCCTGTATGACGACCTCTGTCGGGAGAGAGACCGGGGAAATTTGTCCCTGTTAATCCTCCTCGACTTCTCAGAAGCTTTCCATACTATCAACCACGGTGTCCTTCTGGAGCAGCTGTCCAAGTTAGGAGTGAACAGCACTACTTTGTGGTGGTTCTTGTCCTGCGTTGATAGTCATTTCCAGAGCGTGGTGCTTGGTAGAGTGCTCTTTGGCCCCATAGAGCCTTCAGTGTGGGGTTCCTCGGTGTGTGATGTTATCCCTTGTGCTGTTTAACAGCTACATGAAACTGCTGAGTGCGGTCATTCAGAGTTTTGGAATACACTGTCAGCAGTACAGTGGTACCTCGGGTTACAGACACTTCAGGTTACAGACGCTTCAGGTTACAGACTCCACTAACCCAGAAATGCAGTGGTACCTCGGGTTAAGTACTTAATTCGTTCCGGAGGTCCGTTCTTAACCTGAAACTGTTCTTAACCTGAAGCACCACTTTAGCTAATGGGACCTCCTGCTGCCGCTGCGCCACCAGAGCACAATTTCTGTTCTTAAGCAGAGTTCTTAACCTGAAGCATACTTAACCTGAAGCGTACTTAACCCGAGGTACCACTGTAGTACCTTGGGTTAAGAACTTTGCTTCAGGATGAGAAGAGAAATCACACATGGCGGCCGTGGGAGGCCCCATTAGCTAAAGTGGTACCTCAGGTTAAGAACAGTTTCATGTTAAGAACGGACCTCCAGAACGAATTACGTTCTTAACCCAAAGTGCCACTGTATGCTGATGTCACATAGTTCTTTTTCTCCTTTACATCTGCAGGTGTGACAGAAATGGACCTCAGTTGCCTCAGTAATGGACTGGATGAGAACCAATTGAAGCTTAATCTAGATAAGGCTGAGGCACTGTTAGTGGTTGGTTCCCAAGACTGGATGGATAGGAGGTTACATTCCCTCTGTAGGAACAGGTACGCAGCTTGGGGGTACTTCTAGATCCTTTGTTTTTGCTTGAGGTTCAGGTGGTTTGGAGGAACAGAGTGCCTTTCATCATGACCCAGCTGTGCTCTTGTTAGGACAGGGATAGCCGAACTCCTGTTGACTGTGCTCTGGTAAGCACTAGGTTAGATTACTGCAATATGCTATCTGCAGGGCTACCTCAGAAACTTCAGCTGGTGCAGAATTTGGCAGCTAGGGTGCTTACTGGGGCAAGACTGTTTGAGCATATAATGCCAATTCTGGCCCGACTGCACTGGGTGCCACTCAGTTTCTGGGCCTGATTCAAAGTGCTGGTTTTGTCAGCTCAGGACTGCAATACAGTGGTACCTCGGGTTACAAACACTTCGGGTTGCAGACTCCGCTAACCCAGAAGTAGTACCTCGGGTTAATAACTTTACCTCAGGATGAGAACAGACATCGCACGGTGGCGGTGCAGCTGCAGCGGGAAGCCCCTTTAGTTAAAGTGGTACCTCAGGT
Organism: Lacerta viridis; assembly: GCA_900245905.1. Lineage (NCBI taxonomy): Eukaryota > Metazoa > Chordata > Lepidosauria > Squamata > Lacertidae > Lacerta > Lacerta viridis. The sequence continues at coordinate 610,396 of OFHU01001918.1, read as the reverse complement.
TAAGAATGGTTTCAGGTAAAGAACGGACCTCCGGCACGAATTAAGTTCGTAACCAGAGGTACCACTGTAGTTACATTATATGACAATCAGTATGCTCAGATAAACATTTCTGAACATATTTACAAAGTTGTGTTGAAGTATATGTATCATAGTACTGATACGAAATGATGTATAGTAATGTGTGTTGCCAATTCTCAATGATCATTTCAATGGCAAGGGAGACTTTACCAGTAACAAAGAATCTGGAGCTGGGAACTGGCATTGAAAGATGTGTGGCATGCACTGTGCACCCTCTGCTCCTCTTCCTCTAAGAAACAAAATGGAGGGCTCCCCCCAAAAAATAATTGTTGGTAATTATTACTTGTGAAGCCATAAACTGGAATACTGCAATGAAAACCGTTTGGAAAGCAGCTTAAGCCTTCTTTAGTGGAGTCTGTAGCAAACTCAAGCAATGCTACCAAAAGATTATATCAACTAAGTGCAAACAGAAAGTATACTTTTATATAGGGCAATGGAAGATAGATCATTATCTAATTCAATTAATCATGTCTTGTATTAAAAGAAAAGCAATTAGACACTGCAGGGGTGCAGTTATCAAGATGTAATCAAGCCCCAGGGGCCTTTCTAGGCATACGATATAGTCAAATCCTTTTAATTCCCAAAGTGATTATCTCATGATAGCCAAATCCCTGGGGTTTTTCTTCCTGCATTTGCAGGATGCTTTCAAAGAGAAGGCAGCGTGTTTCATATTCAGAGGAAATATAAATTAATATTTTTAAGAACAATTTGTTTGTCTAACTCATGTTTTGAATCTGATAAATGCAGTTTCCCAACAGAGAATTAAATACCTGCCGTTATAGCTGGATTTGCCAGATGGAACTGATGAGCACTACCTCACAGGTTATTTTTCAAAGCCTGTGATCATCGCGTGGTCTTTGACAGTGCATGGTGTCATCAGACAGCTTTGTGTTGCAGACTGTTTGGAGGAAGACAGTTGCAATCTGCCACAACATCGCTTAGAATAGTCAGGAACTTGATAGCCAGTAACAGGTATGTGGCAACTTCAGTCTTTGTGTGGTGTAGTTTCTTTCCTAGAATCCCATGGTGGTCCATCAGTGTGGTTTTAGAATTACAAAGCAAGAGAACATCCTTAAGGTCTCCTGAAGATCTAAGACAACCATTTTGTGGTTGCGTGTGAAGACCCCCAGGAGCTACCCCATAAATAATTACACACATGACACAGAATTTAGTTTTAGGTTATTGGCATATTTTTGGCCACAACTTTATTGATTACAGATAGTGAGTGGTTTGTTTAGGCATTGGTTCGACTAGGCTGCACCTGACCTCAGCAGGATGCGGCGCTGACAACTGGGCCCCGCCATATCGTCAGTGCAGGTAAACACCATGGGGGAGCATTGCTACGGGCACGTGACTCAAGCTCACCCCAAAATGCTTCCAGGGACTCTTGGGTGGTCATCCCCCCCCGAAAGGGGTCGACAAAAGCATGGCGAGGCCCTGGATTCCTTTAACAGAATAACTTTTGCCATTGGAGGGGCCTGGTTCTCCGACCTCCCCTCCACATCGCCATTGAACCAATGCCCAACCGCCAAACCTTACAAATTTGTGACGATTTGCTACATGGCAGGTGAAACCCAAGTGGCACCAGCCAATCAGCCAAATGGGAAAATTCCTACCGGGCCCCTGCCCCAAAAGCAGACGACCCACGATGGCATAGCAAGGTCAAAACAAGACCCTATATATAGGAAAGGGTGGGCGGGTGATTCGGTGCACAAAGCAAAAAAAGGAAGCTCAACGCAACGTGCAGCGGTTTATAAATATCCCTCGGTTAATACACAAAATTTCCATTGGCCAGATCTGCCCAACCACCGAGGGGCCTCCAATCGGGTTGTTGTGGCTATTCAATTGCTCCCACCCACATCAGTGAGGTAAGTCCTGATGATCTCACCGTAACACGTGCCCTCTTGCTTAATAAGTTAAACAAGCAAACAAAGCCTTGCTAGTTGAGGCCAAGTTTTACCTTTGCAAGAATCCTTTCACCAGCAGAAACTAAGTGACCTATTGAAAACTGCCCCAATCTACGACGTGTGTTACCAACTTACTGTTCCCACAGACAATGGAAATCTCATGGGAGTGAGAGTTTGTGACATATGTATTTGGGCGTGAGCAAGAAGGCAAGTGGAATGCAGGGCTGGCTTACCCATGAGGCAAACTGAAGCAGCTGCCTCGGGTGGCAAAATCCAGAGGGGCAGTGCCCCTGCAAGAGTCCTACTCACCCCTTCCACTGCCAGGATCATGTGGCAACAGCTCTTGTCGAGATCTTGTGAGACTTCCAGGAGATCTCAATTAGATCTTGTTGGAAGCTGCCGCTGAGCGACCCCAGTAACTGAGGCTTTGGAGACAGGGTGGTGGCAGTGGGGGAAATGGGATAGGCTACCCCTGATGGAATGGATTTGGCTATAGTGTAAATGGTGGCCTATATCCTACCTACATTCCTAGAAAGCGTGTCCTCCCTAAAAGAGACCTGGAGACCGACCTCCTGGTTGTGGGTGGGTATATTGGTTAGCCACAACACCCGATTGGTAGGTCTCTTGTCACTGGATGTAATCAGGCCAATGGGGTGCAGTCTAAATGGGCTGAGGGACCTATATATACCCATGCACATGTACCTGAGCTTTCTCTTTCGGTTCTGGCATTGGAACACCTGCCCACCTCTCCCTATATTTAGGGCATTTTGCGATTGATCCTTGCTATGCCATCGTGTGTCGTCTGTCATTGGGACAGGGGCACGGCAGGAATTTTCCCCACTTGGCTGATTGGCTGTTGCCATTTGGGTTTCGCCTGCCGCGTAGCAAATCATCACAACTTGTAAGGTTGCGGATAGGCTCTGGTTCAGGTGATAGGGATGGGAGAACGGTCTTGCCATCCCTATGTGAAGGGTATTCTGTTAAAGGAATCCAGGGACTCAACTTGGTTTGGTCAACCCCCGAGAGGGGGTTGTGCCCATGCCTGAGTCCAGGGGAGCATCTGGGGAGTGGACATAGTCTGTTCCCGGGCTTTTCACCTACCTCAGGTGTTCACCCTTGGCTGACCTATGATAGAGCTCTGGGTCAGCGCTACCTGCAAGGGTGCAGGGAGCTAGTCGAACCAGAGCCTATGCAACCACTCACTTTTCTGTAATCAATAAAGTTGTGGCCTAAATTCTGCCAAAAACCAAAACTAAAATTTGAGTCAACTGTGTTTTATTTAGGGGGGGGGGAGGTCTCTGGGTCTGAAAACGTAAGAGTTTCAATAGTATTAGAGAGATTCCTTTATGGGTCCCACCCCCTTGCATGTTTCCACATAACAACATTCTGGATCTATACACAAAGGGATGACTTAACACTTTGACCCTGATCAAATTCAGATTTGTGGAACATACAGCTCGGATTTGCATGGTGTCTGTGCCACACATTTGCCTTGTGTAATGTAAACCTGTAGATTTTTATTCCTTCCCACCATCTATTTCCTTCTCTGCAGGGAACCCATTGTTTCTTCTAGCTATCACCCCAAAACAGCTTGTGTTTGCGCAGAAAATAGCTCTGAGCAAGCGAGGCAGAAGACCGACATTTCCTCTTTAAAGACAAGGCCTTGGCAGCAGGGTTGTAGAGCCCCCAAGCAGTGCAACACATTATTGGACATACAAAAATTGGTTAAGACATCCCTATTCTGCGGGGCCTTTGTTTGTGGGGTCTGTTGGCTTGATAATAAGTACTCCGTGCTGCTACACCGCTGCACCTTTTATTGTTAGCTGCTTGCCCATGTTTGATTAGTTTTAGCAGCGTTTTGAGTCTATTTTAGCTGTGTTTTTGAATGAGATGGTTATGAGGTCTTTCTCGAGGGCCCTCGGACGGTGTAAAGTCAGCCTTGAAAACCAATCAATTCAAGCAAAACAGGGAAAGGGAAAGCTTCTACTTTCTCCAAGGAACAGAATTTGCTCTTGCTAACCAGAGATATGTATTACAAGATATGCCAGGAGGGTTTTGCTTTTGTGAGGACGTAACAAACTAGGAGCACTGCCTAGAATTTTCCGTCAGGTGACCTGTGCACGCAAGCCAAGCTACTTGTCAAATTCTTCTTGAAAATGCTGGTGGACCTAAGGGGTGGTTTCATGCACAATTGTATTGCTACCATCTAATTAGGCAGTGCTGGGTAATACTAGGGGGGAATTGAAGGACCTTGTGATGCCTTTGTTAGGTTTCTTCTGAAGTCAGCCCTCTTGCCAACCTCTGGACCCTGCCATTTGCCCATAAAGTTTATGCTTTGCTGGTGAACTTCCAGAGGCATATAGCTGGTTGCAGCTGGAAACAAAATACTGGACTTTTGGTCTGATTCAGCAAAGCGATCCTTATATTCTTATGCCATCAGTTCATGGGAGCAAAGGGTAACCTACCCAAAAATATCAATCTGTGGAACAAAGTCTTGAATCAAGGAATCATTCAGGAAAATTACACCATATCCCAGAGCAGATGAGATGGATCTTTGCCCTGACCCAGCAGGACACTTCTTATATTCAGACTCTGAATGGGGAATTCATTTCCGCCATGTTGAAATAGTCCTATAGAAAACAAACGATAACCAAAGAATAGCAATGTTAAAAGATTACATGTTGAATTCTTCCTTAAAAAACCCCCCACAAAATGCATTCAATTAATGCCTTCCTATATTCCCAATAATTCAGTTTTTTATTCAATGTTCTTTTTTTCTTTTGTATAGATGTAATAAAGTAAATAAAATTTAATTAAAAAAAGAAAAGAAAGAAATAGTCCTATAATAATTGCTAGACAGTTGTTAGACAAAGTTGTATCGGGTTGAGCTCTGTTAACCTGTAAGTTATAACTAACTTTCGACGTATATTCCAACGAAACCACAATGTAAGTCCTTTCCTCTTATTGTGTGTGTGTGTGTGTGTGTGTGTAATGTGATATATATATGATATATATATATATATATATATATATGAGAGTGGTGGAATAGTTAAACTAAAGAATGGGAAGAAGCAGGTATAAGATCCATCGTGATTGCTAAAGACATTTCCAGAGGCTAAGGAGAGCAGAGGTTGAGTAGTTTGTGACCTTGGCCAATTAAAATACCCCAGGATGTCAAGAAGAATCTCTCAGCCCCAGTGCTGTCTCAGCTATCACCTGGACTGACATTGAGCTAGAAATAGCTGATCACAGCAAATGACCTTTTATGTAAATTTTGAGGCTGAAAATATACCACTAGTAAGCAATAGTTTTAGGTGATATTTTTAAAGGACATGTGGTCCACAAGTCAAGAGGAGGTAAGAATTTTAGTTGGGATGCACAAAACCTCCTTGCAGAATTTCACTAATCTTACCAAAAGCTGCTTTGGTCCTCTGGAATTTTTTTTGACCTATTCCAAAGTTATTTCAGATTAAATGTGTGGCAACTCTGGACCAAGTTTTTACTAACTTCCTCCACTTCAGGGAAAGTCCCCTCCCTAATAAGCTCTAGACTTTCAACAGGATGTCCAGCACTCATGAGAGGCAGGCTTTCAATTAACAACCTGTGTGGATGTTCTCTGTGAGTCCTAGATAAGAATGTGTGGAACCCCTCTGAGAAATTTATTTACACAATCGGGAACTTCCAAATCAACTTGAAACCTTTGCTTCAGGCTGAGTATCATGGCAGCTACATTTAGCCATTGAGAAAGACTTGGAAGTTCATTGTGTCCAGACTGGATTAATAATTATGCTAACAGCATATAGCAAATGCCCATGGCAAAATTTGGACTCCTATTTGACCTATCTGGTAGTTCCTTAATGTGCATCATTATTTTTTTTCCATGTATTAGATCCCAGCAAAATTCCCTGCAGCTAACATGAGCAGATTTATTGCAACACAGTATTTTTATATCCAGCCGTAGGTAAAAAAAAATTTTTGAATGCAATACTGGACACTATGGCAAAATGAAGATCATATGAACTTAAGACAATGCTTTACTTACTTATGAAAGCCATTATTCAGCCTAGGGCAGTGTTATCTACTTTGATAGCAAAGTCAAAGCCTCCAGTGCTTATTTTTCACAGTTTCAGTACACAGCATTCCTTTATCTAGAGATGCCAACGACTGAATTTGGGACTTCTGTTCACAAAGACTTGTGTTGTGGCTTCAGTTGCCCATCTTCAAGAAACAGAATACTGTACTGACTGTGTTTGAGGGATATCATGGGTAAACCAGATTATGAAGGAAAGTGGTGAAGAAACCGGGGAAACGCCACCCAAATCTCTTCTGGGATTTCCTCCACCCCCACCCGCCCCAAAAAAGCAGATAGGGATGGGAACATGTGAGGACAAAAAAGAAGAGGAAGTACAAGCTAAAGTCCCTGCATGACTGAGACAACTTTATTGGATACAATCCACAAATCTGGAGGGGGGGGGTTCCACAAACTTCATCTGGGATTGTCAGCATTCACATGAAGATGCAGATGTTCAGCAAAGTTTGGACATTCTTTTTTTTCAGGGCTGGAATGTCCGGGGGCAAAGCAGGCAATCCAATAGCAGTTCTTTCTGTGCACAAGCAATGACCACTCCCCACATCAAATGGGGGGGGCGCCTTTTGCATGGTCACACGCAGCCCCCAGGATCCCAATGCGGATCTCAGTAGTACGGGCTGGCTTCGTGCTCCCCACGCTGGATACCTGGAGGTCTCCGCCTACCTCAGCCAATCGCCCAATCCCACCTGGGAGATTTTGCCAGGGGATCGGCCAGGTAAGGGGAGGGATGGCCCTGCCCACACAACAGAAGGTGAATCTTACCTGTGAAGGGTCAGTTGGCTCCAGAGCTTCTCCCACCCTGCCCTCCCTCACTTAAGTCTTCTTTTGCAGGTTAACCTCTTCTCCACAGGTACGTGGCCGTTGCTATGTCATGGTCGCTGTTGAAGGGCCGGAAAGGAATTTTCCTGCATTGGCAGGTTTTGCCTTCTCCGTAGCAAAACATCACAACTTTGGCGGTTTCAGGCCTTGGGCGGAATCCTTTAGTTTATCTTCCCTAAATGGGGTGTGTGTGAAGTGGTGAACCATGCCCCCCTTGCGGCAGTGATCCCAGGGTTCCCCATTAAAGGGGTCTTGAGGGGAGGCACTGGTCATACACTGAGAGGTTGTCACTGCTCTCCCTTGAGACGGCGGCGAAACGGGGGGCGGGCTCTCTGCTTGAACATATGTTCTCCAGAGCAAGCCCAATCCCCACACATTCTGGATAACCCTGATGTCCCCAGATCCCTGGCTGGGGACTGGGAAGGATAAACGCCCAATGCCTGAGCCAAGGTCTCCCTACATCTGAAACTTAATAAAATTGCAGCCAATTTTAATTCCATAGCACATTGTCTTGAGTCATTATTCCACTCGGGAGTCGCCTGGGGTTGGGGGGACTCCGCTTGTCCACGCAAATAGCTGCTCCAACTGAGAAGGCAGGCCCAGCCTGCAGTTTTATAGGTACAGACAGAACTTTGTTGGTTACTTCTGTCACCTGAAAACCATTGAACTAATACATGCAGTACTGCATTGTAGCCATCTGCAATGGTGATGCTCCAGGGCAGGGCAGGAGAGATGAGCCTAGCAGCATTTTCTTCCTCCAACTTTCCCTTGGCACCTTGTCACATACTTTCAAGACTCTTGTGAAGTCCATAAAGTGTAGCCACACAGATTACACAGTAATGACGACATTATTGCATAATCGTTTACTCTCAAAACTTCAATTCCTGTAAATAAATTCATCTTAATATTTGCCAATCAAAATCCCTATAGAGCCCTGTTACCTTCGTGTTTTGCTTTTTTTTTTTTTTGAGCATTGAGATTCTTGGCAAATGTCGGCATTTGCAATTTATTTCAGAAATCGCTTGGAACAAAATGCATGTGTGTTTGTGTCTGACACTGCAAACTCTGGTGTGTTTGCTATATTATTTGGAACAAACAATGGCTCGTTATGCAGCTGTGGTTAGCAGCTGTAAGCCTTGGGAATTCAAATTTGATTCCCCATTCCAAATTTCAAATATGAGTGACCTTAGACTTTTCCCTCCACTTAGTTGCTGAAAGCCAAAGTCTTTTTTTTTTTAATGCCCACTCATTCCCTACATCCAAACATATGTTGATTGTATAATCAGTAGAAGTAAGTGCTAAATCTGTGCCCAGAATATATAACTTCTTGCTGAAAATATAAAACTAAAGAGTTCAGCTTAGCTTTCTTCTAGAGAAATTACTGTAGTGAAAGGCTGGAAGATATCTTCTGATTTTAAAATGGAAGTGTGATATAAATGTATTTGGTATCTAGTCCTGCTAAGGCTGATAGATTTGACTCAATGGAAGGAGCAAGGCCACAATCTACACGCACTAACGTCTGGAGAAATACCCTATATCTATGAACTCAACTCACTGCAGTGCCTTCTCTTTGAAACAAAATAATAATAAAAAAAATCTTCCCAGTAGCACCATAGAGACCAACTAAGTTTGTTCTTGGTATGAGCTTTCGTGTGCATGCACACTTCTTCAGATACACTGAAACGGAAGTCACCAGACCCTTAAATATAGTGAGGGAGTGGGGAGGGGTATTACTCAGAAGGGTGGTGGGAATGGGTGATTGGCTGATAGGTGTGGAAAACCTGTTGACGACTCTTAACGGCTGCAATTAGTCTTGCAGGGAAAGGCAAGGGGTGAGATGGCTAAAGATAGCTTTGTCATGTATAATGAGATAAGAATCCAATGTCTTTGTTCAGACCAGGTTTCTCCATGGTTTTAAGTTTGGTGATTAGTTGCAATTCAGCCACTTCTCTTTCCAGTCTATTTCTGAAATTTCTTTGTATTAAGACAGCTACTTTGAGATCTTTTATAGAATGTCCTGGGAGATTGAAGTGTTCTCCTACTGGTTTCTCTGTCTTGTGATTCCTGATATCAGATTTATGTCCATTTATCCTTTGGCGTAGGGTTTGGCCTGTTTGTCCAATATAGAGAGCTGAAGGGCACTGTTGGCATTTGATGGCATACACAATGTTAGAAGATGAGCAATTAAATAGTCCTGAGATGGTATGTTTGATGTTGTTGGGGCCAGTAATGGTGTTGTCTGGGTTTATGTGGCAGCAAAGTTGGCATCTGGGTTTACTTGCAGGCTCTGGTACCAGTGTCCATGTTGAGTCCTGTTGTTGTATACTATGCATGAACTTTCTCTTTGAAAGTTCAACCTCCTCCTCCTTCGCCCTTCCCTCTGCCCACTCCCATTATGTGTGCATGACAAACCTCGTGATACCCATTTTTTGTTTCAGCTGTACTATCTTTTTCTTTCAAAATGCGTCCTTCTGTGTTTGGGTTATATCCTTTCATTGAGCTTTCATTCTGGAAATTCAATTTAAAAGCCTGCAAACATAGTAGCCAATGAACCCGCGTGACATTATCAGAAGTAATAAAAGAAGTAGGTCATCGCCATCGCCATTGCCACTGCCACTTCTATTCTTATCTCCGCATTGCCTTACGAGATAGCAGATAGGAAATTGTCTTGAAGGAAGATGCATGAAGTATTTGCCAGGTGATAATCTGTCAACAAAATATCCCCAAACAATGACAGCGAAAGAATAACAACATCTGCTCAAACAAATGATTAATGAAGCTGGAAGTTTTCATGCCAGGGTGTGCTTCCTCTGTGTTGATATAGAGCAATCTGCGCCCCTCCCAAGCCAAGCAGAAACAAATATTCCATGAGCACATGGGCCAGCTGTTTCATGACACTCTCTGTCTATCACAGGAGTCCCTTTACATCACATTATTATCCTAAAAGGGTGGCCAGAATGCAGCTTGAGTCTGCAAATCCTTTGCACACTTAATTGGGAGTAAGGCTGCAGATCTGTATTTAGTCACGTGGGAGTGAACCCCACTGAAGACAATTGGGCATACTCCTCCATATAAATGCGTACGATAGCACTGTAATTTTCACAAAATTCAGTGGGACGTACTGCCATGTAAACATGCATGCAGTCACACTTTTCGGGTTCCTGACATGAGGAAGGAAGTGAACTTCTCTTAAGGTTTTGCTTTGCAGGATTGTTTTGCTGTTCGCTTGACTTTAATTTAATCCTGATTTATTTGCTTCCTACAGGACCACGTTACGGAACCAGTGACCCTCCATTCCAGCTCCCATCAGCCCCAGCCAGCAGCATGGCTCAGAGTCGAGGTTGATGGGTGTTGTAGTCCAACAACATCTGGAGGGCACCACATTGGCTCCCCTTGTTGTGGTGCCTAAATATATTTTATTTAGGGTTGGCCCAACACATATCTCCCCGGTCTATTGTCAGGGAAAGTAGCTACCTTTTAAAATTATAGTAATCATCCAGCA